>CM050434.1:26809778-26890680 GCA_027564155.1 Gymnocypris eckloni scoliostomus | reverse complement strand
TATGGATCTTTGCTCGTGTATAATTATGCAGGGTATTACAATTTAACGGTCATCAACACAGTCTATCACATCTGAGTCTAGCTTTCTTTAGAGATCAAACACCGCATAATAATACACACATTACAGTTTATACCATTTAAAGCATGATTAAAATTCCACATTGTCCTAAATAATTGGCACTCGAAATCATCACATCATGCCTATGAGGGAACAAGTACACATTAAATATCCATATATTTATTTTGTGTAGTTGCAATAGTTATACGATGTCAAAAAGGCAAGGAGTTTGGTTTTCCTTGGTCCGTCCGACGGAGAAAAAGTCCTGCTTTGTTTTAAATGGGGGTTTTGAACTATGCTCTGGAATGTAGGCTTGGCGGTGTCCAGAACCATTCCGAGCCGTCCGTACCTTTGCAGGCGTTTAGTGATGGGGTCAGTTGACCTCTCCACTTTTGCATGGAAGGAGGACTTTTGGGTAATAATTAATTTCTGTTGCTGGGTTGGAATTCTCTGTGTGTGTTTTCAGGTCGACATTGTGTTACACATCCCCTTTTGTGTGGAGATGTACCCGATGGAACATCTTCAGGCACTGGAACAAGAGGCAGAGAATGGACACACACAAGACACCAACGAGATCTCTATCACTGACTGAAAACTGGTGCAGGGTAATTTGGAAGGCACAGGTGAGAAACTTGAGAAGACATAGGGCTAGTTTGTTTAGCATCGTTGACAATTGGGTCATTTTGACTGGTTTAATTGTCGGGGTTTTCACGGAGACGGTATAGGCATGATCTCAATCAGGTTGGTCACATTCTCGGGTTCGGATTCTGGTCGAGATTACCACGTCGAAAAAGGCGAGGATGCCTGGCGTGCATTTGTTGAGAGACTCTTGAGCGGCGTTCACTCGCTTGTGTGGGAGGAAGGCCAGTGTCAAAGTCACAACATATCCTACTATAGTAGAGATACAAAGCGCCGTGTCAGCGGCAGACCAGGACCGAATAATTGGCGCGCCAGTGGCGGAAGGCGGCGATAGCTTCTAAAGCTGTGTCAACGGTGTCAGATCAATAAGCTGCGTTCCTTCCTCCTTGATCCTTTCTTCCAATTCTGGATCGAGGACAAAGGAATGCTGCTTGAAAAAGGGTGAGATTTCGATTTCGGCCTGATACTCGTCGTCGGTGAGGTGATACAATGCTAGTTACGTCAATATGGAGGATCGAGCCCTTAGGGACTGTGATCCATAACGTTTGGTTAGGCAGACTAATGCGTGGCGGTGTCGTGTTGATCATATGTGAGGGTAGCCGTTCGGGCTGGGGTGTTCACCAGCCATCGGTTTCCGACAATTTCGGCTTGTGTTACCTCAACCTGAGCGTGGTGTTGCGTCGGCGGGGCAGCTAGCGTCGGGTCTCATGGCTTCTAAGCCACAGATGCCCTCTGTATTATCGCGTCACGAAAGGTTTACTCGGGCGGAGAAGTGAATGTCTTTAGTGGCGTACACATCTTTAGCTTTGGAGCCAAGTACAACTGTTCGTTGCTATCGTGATACTGTGACGACCTCGGGAAGTGTGGATTTTTGACACATGGGTGTTCCTTGCCAAAATCCAACATTCTAACATTTTAAGCGGTAAACATTATTAACGTCAATAATGGGCAAACTGAAAAGAAAACAAAGTCACCTGTTTCGGGTTTTGCGTATATGGGAATAACGCTGCCGGGAAAGGGGTGAGATGGGTTTGGATGAGACTAGCAGGGGCCCGCAGTGGCGAAGTTACGATGTTTGAACAAGGCTAAGAGGTATCACGGTACGGAATCCTATTCATGGCTAAGTTGTCAATCAAGGAACTTACATCGCGTATCATCGTTCATGATTTTGGCGGGTGGCCTCGATCGGTTGACAACGGTTCTCTGGCAATTACAACGATTTTACTGGCGGTCGATCTCAATTTCAGGACCTGTATTCACGGATTGGTTAAGGGGTTCAAAGTGAGAGAGAGGAAAGGAAAAACACAAAGTGAGACACGAGGAAAAAACCAAAAAAATTAAGACAAAATTCAAAATCAAAATCAAGCAAAAAAAAAAAAAATTAACAAAAATTGAGGGTAACTCCTCGCTACTAGATTGGTCCTAGCAGTGCTGTGGAGGAGAATATGGGTTGTGTCTAAGCATGGTTGCTATATGTTTTCCTAACATATCAATACTAATGCTTGTGTGGTGCATATAGTGCGTGTGGTGCATATCGGTCTGTGTCAGTGGGTCTGATCTTCCCCTTTCCATGTCGGCTGGAGCCCAGGGCCTCTTTATCTGGTTTCGATGGACCCATCGAAGGACTGGCTCGCTCGCCCTTGTCTGATTTTGATTCGATGGGCAACAGGTGAGAGCTTGTCTACAATCTCATGGGGTCCCGTCCAGTGAGGTAGGAACTTCTTTGACAGGTGATGGGGAGCATTCGGCCTTGGTCGGGCGAAACTGTAGTACCACACTTGATCTCCGACATTGAGCTCATGGTGAGAGGCCTTTTGGTCGTAGTAGGCTTTTCGGCCTTCCGCGCCGTTGTAGCTGCTGTTGCGCGAGGCGAAGTTGTTCTCAGGTGCTGATGTAACTCTTCCAGGTACTGGTGAGTGTTGTAGGCGGTGACGAGGTTCAGGTCACCAGGTTGGTACAGCAGGTGTAGTGGTAGCGTCATGTTTCTCCCTGTCATCATTGTGAGCAGGGGGTATTCGGTAGATTGATGGGGTGTGGCTCGGCGGCCATCAGTACCAGAGGAGTTTAATGTCCCAATCCTTTTGATTGGTGGCTACGTATTTTTAACATGCTGACCACTGTTCTGTTAGCCGTTCCACTTGACCGGAAGAAATTGGGTGATGGCTTATGTGGAGTTTGGCCTGTATGCCCAGGAGTTTCCATCGTCTTGCATAATTTCAGCGGTGAAGTGGGTTCCAGGTCAGAGTTGACCCTTAAAGGCAGTCGAATCTTGAGAAGATATGGTTCAATAACAGACAGGCTGTTGTTTCTGCTGTATCGTTGGGAGCTGGGAGGCACTCTATCCATTTGTGGAATTCGCAGACCACAGTGAGGAAGTATTTGTTGCCCGTCGACCGTGGTAGGGTCCTACCAGTCTATTTGGAGGTCCGACCATGGGAAGGTCATTCCTTTCCTTTGCAGTGGTGCTCGGTGGTTTGGATTTGCCGGTTGGAACTGGCAACACACCAGGCATCCTTTAACGTATTCTGCTACGTCTTGCTGCATGCCAGGCCAGTATGCTACTTGCTTGAGTGTTTCATAGGTGGCCTTGACTCCGTGGTGTCCTGCGCATGGTGCATCGTGTGCGTGTGTCAACATCATCCCCTTTGGCCGCGGGGACTACGAGCCGTGGAGCAGTGGATGGCTCAGGGACATACGTGAGGACACCGTCTCGTAGATGCAGCATGTGCTTGATCGAATGGGCGTGCGGAGGTCGGATGATGTTCGCAGGTCCGAGGTGGAAATGGGATTTTCAAGGGGTCGGACAGGTGTGCTACAATGGACTGTATGGCTGAGTCCGTATGTTGGAGGGTGAGGAGGTCTTCAGCAGCGAACTGAGGCGACAGGGAGATGTGGGAGGAGGCAGGTGTGTGCCCACTCGTGGCACTTTGGCGGCGGGTCACCGCTGCCACAGTTGGAGTGGGGTGGGAGGGCATGAAATGTCCAGGACTCTCCCTGTAACGCCCCTGCTTTGGCGAGGGCATCGGTTTGGTCATTTAAGTCTTTGTCTTGTCCTGGTTGGCGTGAATGACCTCTGACCTTTTCAATAAAGCGACCATGTCGTGTTCAGTGACGATAAGCGTCGCTCGCTTGGAAGAGTTCCTGGTGCTTGACAGGCTTGTTGTTAGCTGTCTTGAATCCATTCCTCTTCCATCCAGTTAGATGGCATATGAAACTTAGCGGGCATAGTTCGAATCGGTACAGATGAGGAGTTCTCTGATTTTGTGGGTTGCAGCCACTTGTAGTGTGATGAGGATGGCTGCTATTTCTGCATATTGTGATGATTGTGGGCCAAGTTTGAGTTGCTGCGGTGGGCGCGGGTCATTGTTGAGCCAGACCACACCGCTCCCGCTTGTAACTTGCCCTCGCGATTGTATGAGCAGCCATCGACATATGCTGTGGGCATTCCTGTACACACATTCTCCTCGAAGTACCGATGATTTGTCGCTTGCGGTCGTGGCAGTTCTTTTGGCTCTGCTGAGGTGTCCAGCGTGTCCGTTGAACAGTTTTGGCATGCCGCAAGCCCGTTTCCCAGTGAGGATTTGTAGTTCTGGGCATATCTTGCCTCCACATCCCGTCCTTGGGTGTCATTAGCCAGGTAGCTATGCGTGCGTTGGTTACCACGCCATCTCTGATTCGTTGACTGTTGAGGAAGGTAACTGGCTGGTGGCAAGTTTCGATGATGACTTTCTGTGCACCGATGTAATTAGAAAGCGCTGAATGCCCCACACAGTGCAAAGTAAAGCTTTTCGCAGTGTGAATATTTGCATTCTGGGGAAGCAGCGTTTTGCTGGCATAGCGACCACTCGCTTGTCCTTATCATGGAGCTGGTATAGACCCGCACTGAGGCACTGGTCAGAGAATCCAGCGTCCAGATAGAATTCCTTCCCTGGGTCTGGGTAGGCGAGGCATGGAGCAGGCGCAGGCACTGTTGAGCTGGCTCATAGCTGTGTCCTGGGCCTTTGTCCCAACAAAGGTTCGTCCTTTTCAGGAGGAAGTTAGTGGTCGTGCGATGTCAGCGTAGTTTTCGATGAACTGTCGTGAGTAATTGCACACTCCCAGAAAGCTTCGCAACTCAGAGGCGTTAGTTGGTGTTTTATGCTTTGGATTGCTTGGGCACGGTTAGATTGTGGCTCAATGCCGTTTCTTCCGACGAGCAGTCCAACATAATTCACCTTGGTTTTGCACCATTGTCCTTTGTGAAGGGCGATTTTAGCTCCGCTGTTGTCAGCTGGTTTAGGACATGGTCGATTTCTTTGAGGTGGTCTTCCACACTTGAACTTTTCATTAAGGCGTCGTCTCGTGAGCAGGTTGCCTCGGACTCTGGCGTCAGGGCATGCTTTGTTAAGGAAAATGTTAAATTCTGCGGTGAATTAGCATAGCCAAAGGGACACCGTGTGAAGGTGTACTGTCGGTTGCAGTAAATGCCAGCTTATGTTGGTCGTCGGGGTGGACAGGGATCGTCAAAACCGGGCGGCGTCAATGTGGACAGGATCGTCGAGCCTTTGATTTTTGGTATTTCTTGGTCCAACTGGGTCATAGGCCATCGTGACAATGGTACTTGCTGATTCAACTTGCGGTAGTCGATAGTGGGCCGCCATTTGCCGTTGGGTTTTAGGACTGGCCATATCGGGCAGAATATGTACTGTTACAGGGCGGATGACCCCTTTTCCAGCATGGAGTCAACAATTTCTTGCACTGGCTCATATGGCGCTATCGGAATCTTGTACTGTCGCACAAAGGTGGGTGGTGCATTTGGGTTTGTCGGTATGCGCACCGTGTGGATGTTTGTCAATCCACAATCTAGAGAGTCCTGCGAAAGAGTCCTTGTACTTCAGCAGAACTTCTTTGAGTCCTTGGCGCTCCACTTCGTCGTGGAGGGCATCCGCGTCACTCAAGATCTGTTGAATTTGAGTATTGAACCCGGCGTGAGGGTTCTTCTGCCGTTAAGTCATTAAAGGGGCTTTGGGCCTCGCTGGTCACCCGTGTAGGTGGTTCTGTCGCAGGCTGGGTTGAGACAGCATAGACAGTGAGGTGAGTGTCATCCATTAGTTCTGACCGGCAGGCGCTTTCTCTGGACACTGGCAGGATTGAGGTGATGGCAATGACTTCATGAGGTTTTGTGAATGTTATAGTGTCATTGTATCCATCTGACATTAGTTGGGCTGGTATGGGGCCTATGACAGGTACCATCAGTTCAAAGTCATGGAATGCCTGGTTGATGAGCCATCCCAGGTGGCTGGCTTTTGGGACGTGGATGTCTTGGGCCATACAGTTATTGAACAACACATATATCGCACGAGATGACACTTCAATGAGAGGTGTAGCTTCTAGAGTCAGTCGAGTTTTAGGCAGGTTCTGGAAGGTTGGAAGAAGCTCAGCTTACTGTTGAGAGTTTGGCCAGGTCGCATGTTGAGGCGGACACTGACACTTTGCTGTAGGCAGGTATTGTGGCTCCTTGTTCCGTAATCATAGCGCATCGTCCGGCATGGTTTGACCGGATTGGAGGTTCTTGAGATTGACTGAAGTTGTCAGTTGGTGTGACAGGGGAGCCCATATGATGTTGTTTACAGTGTCAATGTGAGCATTGAGTCGAACCATGATATCCGCTCAATGTAGATGTCATGCGGCAGGTCTGGAATGACGAGGAAGGTAGTGACTCAGCTGTCTGTTGTTCCATCGTATGTCAGGCGCAGATGATCTTGGAGGTGGCCATGGTTGTCGACCAGGGACTGAGAGATGCGGCTGTGCTTAGTGACATGTGGTAGACTTTGACAGCTCTGCTTCAATGTTTTGAATAGCTTCAGGCTGATGGCTGAGTTCTCTGCCCATAGGGCTAGTGCTGCCTCGGACACTGATGTGCCATGAACCTCTATCTCAGTCATGATTTGAAGGAGGCCTGTGTTTGGTTCAGGCTCGTGCAGCGAGCAGAGGAGAGGTCGTTGGCGTTTGTGCTCGGCCCAGACCTGGGCTCTGTTACTGCTTCGGTCATTGACTTAGGGTAGTGTCGTGACTTGACACTGTGACTCATTGGAGTCTAATGACTTGTAAGGCAGAGGCTCACGGACTTGTGTCCAAATCTTTAGGTGCTTGAAGTCTATTAGGGGTTCAAAACGATTAAGCAAATCTTTTCCAATGAGGAGCGGAGTGCGTGTTGAGTGTTGACACGTATCACGGGATGGACGAAGTCCATGGGTCCCACTGTTAGATGGATTGGGGCTACATGTTTTAGTTGTAAGCCCGTGTGAGAGTATGCTTATGCGTTTAGTTCGCACCTTTGGAGCTTGAGGGTGCCATTAGTCCTCTTCGTTAATTCTTGGACTTCTTTGAGAAGTTCTGTAGACATTAAGTGATGTCGGCTCCTGTGTCCAGAAGGGCTTGACTCTGATGTGTCGTTCGATGATGATGGAAGGTAGAACTTTCTTGCTATACCCTTTTCAATGAGATCGCCTAGGAGTTGAGGAACTGGGGGTTTGGGAGGAAATATTTAGGATGTCAGGGCTGACCTGGCGTTCTTCGGAGGAGTGGCAGATGACTAAGACAGCGCTTTCAGGAACTTGAGGATTTTCAACAGCAGGTGTCTGCTGAGCAGCTGCTAGAGTTTGGAGTATTGGGTGCTGAGTTAGTGTTTAACTCTGTTGCTGGATTTTCAGGTGGGGCTTCATGTCCATCTGAAGTTAACGTGTTTATTGTACTCTGAGACTGAGGTGAGGCGGTGCTGTTTTCTGTGGCTGGTTCGTTTGTCTTGTCGCTGCTTTCGTCCGTCAGCTAGTCAGGCTGAATCCGGGTTTCCTTTCTTTTCCCTTCTTATCTTCCTCTTTTCGTTGAAGAATTCCTTCATCATCATTTCCATCATCTTCTGTGAGTCGAAGTGCGGTGGTGTTTTGTTCTTGTATGGACTCAGTTGGAGCTTGGTCACTTTGGAACCTTGGTGAATTCCTTCGTCGATTCCTTGGGCTGGTCGCCTTAGGGTGAGTCTGTCGCTTTCGTTGGAGTTTCCATTGGATTCCCATGAGCGTTGCTCTCTTGGGTTCATGATCTCTCCATTGCCTTTCCTGAGGCCTTGCTTGGTCCCATGACTTATCCCAGTGTCGTCCAGGTGGCGTTGGCGTCCGTGGTCCATCCCATCGGTCATACCTCTGTTTAGGTCGGGTTCCAGCGTGTGAGTCTCGTTCTCTGTTGGACGGGGTGCATTCCACTCCTGTGTGGTGGCTTAGCACTGTCTTGGCGTTGGGTGCCCTCCAGCGCCAGTTCTTGGTGTTGAGTGTTGAAATCAAGAACTGCTGGGGTTTTGCGCTCTTTTCTGAGGCCATCTTTTGTTTGCCGTGAGCTTTGCACCAAGTCTACGCAACTGCTGAATGTTCATTGTTCGTGGGCATGCGAGAGCGCCAAGATGGTGGCTTATGCCAGGATGAAGGTTCCTCAGGAAGAGAGTTTTAAAGTTCAGTTCCTCTTCCATGTCAGATTCGTTCTGAGTTCCAAAATATGCTTGTCTGAGTCGACTGTAGTAAGCTTGAGGAGTGTCGTGGCGTCCTTGTCTCGTCTCCAGGGCAGCCACTAAGCCTTGATCGGACTCAGGGTCAGCAAACTCTTTAATGAGGGCCTTTTGAAGCCGTTGATAGTCAGTCTTTGTGTTAACAGGCTGCCGGTCAAGGAAGCTGCGCACTTCAGGACTGGATGTCGTTCGGAGTAAGTATAGTTTATCTTTGTCCGTAACGTTGTCGCATTTCAGATGGAAATCAATATCTTGCAGATAAGCGTGGACATTTTGGCTGTTTGGCAAGCTGGGGTTGAATTTTCCGATGTTTGAGCGAGCTTGTCAAGATCTTTAAGGTCCAAGCCGTGCACTGACCTGCGGCTGGCTGCAGCAGATTCTTTTGGTTCCGTCGTGATATAGCGTTCTTCCGGCCGGCGCTGGTGAATGTTTTAACACCATCCCTCTATCTTGATTCACGTGTCGGTCTATGAACCAGGTGATCCAGTCCTGCTTGCAGGGGTGCCGTTGGTGCACGCTCTGTGCCAGCGGCTCACGGCGTGGTTATAAGCATGCCTGAGTTCCTCTTGGAGACTTTCAGACTCCTCTGTGGCGTAGTCGAGCTGTCGTGTTAGGCGGCTGATCTCATTCCTTGACTCAGCCAAATGACCTTCGAGGGCCTTGATTCTGCTGTTTTTGTCCCTGAAGTCAGTCTTTGCCTTCTCCAGTAGCTTCTCTGCATACTGTAGCTTGTCTGCACAATCAGCGAAGTCCTCTTTGAGCTGCTGCATTTCGTGGCTGGTAGCTTCTAGAGTCTCTTTTAGCCTGTTGGTCTCCTCCTCGGTGTCCTGCTCCACCTCATCGGTCCCTTCCTGTCGTACCTGAGCTTCACGTTCCAGCTGCTCTATGCGTCGTTGGGCGCTTGTCAGCTCCTGCTGGCGTTGTGCGGCGTGCTTGTCGCTCAGTTTGAGGGTGGCGATGAGTATGTAACAAGAACCGGTGATCTTGGCTAATTCTCTGGGACTGTAGTTTTGACTTGGGTCTTGTCCCATAATGCTTGCGATGCTGTCATCTAGTTGATTCTGTGTCTGATGTTGGAGTGTTTCAGCAGCTTTAGGGAGTATGCTGCCCATTGTAACACTTAGCCACATTTCCAGTCCTTCCCAGTGACCGACATGTTCTGTTTCGTGAGACATGTTCTGGCGGGTCAGGGGGATCTTGGACCGAACTGACACAGACCTTGAATAGGAAACAAAGCAAAAACAAAACACAAACAAAACAAACAGGGGTGTAAATGTGCAGAGTGTAGTGTATGCTAGTGTTGATTGTGTCTCTGTTTGTGGTCCTCTGGCAGGTGCTTCTAATTGTAGTCTCTGCAGATAAATTATTGGGCACACACAAAGGCAGCCCGCTGTGAAGCAGAGAAAGAAAAACACACACACAGAATGGGTACACAAGGACAATAGCACTAAACAGGTCTCTTTTAATAGCAGATTTTCTTCGTTTCGCTTTGTTAAGTCTGATTTAGAAGGCGCTTCTAATCAGAGGATTGTAAGCGAGATTTTCTCTTTTGTAATAAGACTGGTATTGCTATTCCAATTTTCTCCTTGGAGAAAATAACAGCAATGACAGTACTTGTCCCTTAATGGCAGGATTTTATACATGACGCTGGTCAGCGTATGTCAGCGTGTTAAAACTTTTGCCGATGTCTATCTTCTCATTGCACCTGCTTTAACCTGGGGAATAGGATTTCACAATAGAGGGTAAAGGGTAAACAGTTTTGAATGTAATTCTCAAGTTTCACATACATCTGTTCAATTGTGACATTTCGCTCTATTCGTGATTTTCCCGGTCAAGTCTTAAGCAAACAAGTCAAATTGGAAGTTAGTAACAGGGAAAAGAAAGAGATTAAGATTTATTCCCAAGATTTAAAACTAATACGTTGGCACAAGGTGGTGCTGTTGAGTCTATATGCTTAGGTTGGTTTGGCTGTTTACAGGATAAACCAACTGACCTAGGTTGAGAAACCTTAACTCCCTTTTGGGGTTTTCTAATTAGAAGGTTCGTTTATGCTCCAGATTGGTGAAAAGTGATTTTGACTGTGTGGTTTCACTGTCACTTCTCCAACACAACACTAGGGGAGCACTATCTACTCTCAGGCCTAAGTAAGAGGACTAATTTTAATTTAATAAAATTGTTTTAATTAAATTATTATTAACTTTACTTGAGTCAATCAGCTCACCTAAGAAAATGATATGGCCTACAGATAGAGCCAGACTTGTATTTAAGTTGAAATTTGGAATTAAAATTAGAATTTGGTTTCTAATTAAAATTTATGATGTTATAATTAAAATTAATAGGATTCACTTAGGATTAGAATTTACAAATGCAATCTGCAATTGAGTTGACAAACCAATATTGTTGCAAAATGTAAACAGGAAGTGTAATTAATTATTAAATGTAATTAGAATTTTCAATTCATAATTAATTATTAAATTAATTTACAAGCTTCTAAATCACTAGTTTTGGATTCCCATAATAGTAATTCAAATAATTTCCAAACTTAAGCATTCCTCGTCGTCATTAACACCAAAAAAAATTAACAATAAAATAATTAATAACTAATCTGTATCCTACTTGTAAACGAAATTAAAATTTCCCTCTTGATAACTTAAGGCTCTATTGTAGTGGTCAAATTATAAGGGCGTTTATGGTTCATAAATGGATGCTATTGTTGCTGGAAGCAGGAATTGAAAAATTCTATTAAATGAAATTAATTCAAAATTAATTTGTAATCAATTGTGACATTCAATTAACAATTAAAAATTCCTAACAATAGCTCATCCATTGATGTGTTATAAAATCATAAAAGCCATTATAATTGAATGAGGTCAAACTCACCATATAATCAACAGTATATTAAACCATTTTCTAATAACCCACCAGTTATTAAGCTGGTCCCACAAAAGGTAAAAAGACTTTAATCAGCTGTTATATTAAACCAACCTGTGAACTTGTTAACACTGATGATTGGGAAACATTAACACAGCCAACTTAAAAGCGTGTTAGTCTTTTAAATGAGAGACTAGAGAGAGAGAATTAGTGTTAGTGTTGAACCACATTTCCACTAACACACTGCATTCAAGCTTTAAATGCTATGTGCTAATCACTAGCCGTAATGCTACCGCATTGCATTTGTAGCTGCTAAACTTCTTTGTTTCAGTTTTGGCTTATATGCGGCTAAATCTCCGCGTGGCTGAACTGGTCGCTATGACGACTCAGTGCCTGTAGGAGAAGAAAAATGTGCTTCACGCTTCAGACTTGAATTTTCTATAGCACATAATCTCACTCATTTAGGGCGAGATACATTTATCTCGGGTTACTTATAACCCATCAAAGCCTCGGCGGGCTATTATCACGAATATTTGTCTGTTTAGACCGCACTCATAAACACAAACACTCGATTGCATAATCTCCCCTTTCTCAAAAGCGACTGGCCACTTCCTTTGGCGCCGTGCGTTTGAATTCACTCGTGAAATCAAATGGCTGAGAATGATTTAAAAAGCTATTTTAAACATTCCACACCGGGATTTGAAAATATAGCGGAGTTTGAAAGTGGGACACGCGCACAAATCAAACTATACAGGCCTTCACTCAGAGCTCAAGCGAGGGACACGCTCATTTGTCTCTTTTATGCGCTTTAGGCGACTTTTACTGCAGTTTCTTCTCACAACTCGAGTTAAACAAATACCCTCTTTCATTCAAACACACCTGTGTTTCACAATACAATACCACAAATAACCGCTTTTCCTGTATTTACTCAGTTTTTCGGATAAAATTGAAATACCCCCTCTCTGGTTTGATTTTCAGATTAATTCTTAATGCCATCCTCCACCATTTGTAGTAAAAATACCAGTTTAATATAGAGCTATTATTTCAGCTCCAGTTATTAAATATTGCTTGGTTAAAAGTAATATTAATATTTAACAGATACTACTGTATTAAGTGACCGTCCACCGAACACTAGCCTCAGCATATCAACTTAGGTAGCTTTCTCTTTATGGCAAATAAGGATAAAACTTCAAATCACATTCCAGAGACAATTCTTTATGAAATGAAAAATGGTTTATTCGTAATACTGCTATTCTAACATAAATGGATTAACTGATAAGACACAAAACATACATACATACAAAGACATGCATAAGGGATTTGGTAAGTAATTCCTAAAATTAAAATTAGCCCTTTTAGCTATTTCAACTTGACTTGACCGGCAAGATCACGACAGATGCCTAATGCTCTGTTACTGCATTCAGATACAATTTTACCAGTTCAATCAGCAATATAGATTTAGTTAGATGTGCTTGTTGACAAGAAGCAGGTTGGAAGTTGTTTGTTTCCTTCAAATGTTGCTCTGGTCTTTGTCCTCGGAAACCACGTGGGTTGGTTCGTTTCGGTGCTCTCGGGTTGGCACGAGAGATGTGGCTGCGCGTCTGAAAGCTTTCCTTTCGTCCGTGGCGTTCAGCTCGTTGTTCTTTGATGTTGTGCCTTCTAGCCTTGAATAGATGGTTGGTTTAGTCGGTGTCGAGACAAAGTTCAGGTAGCGAGCAGCAGAGAGTTACGGCGCAGCTCCAGCGATGTTAAAGAGATGTTCCAGAGAGCCAAGAGAGAGTTCAAGGCGTCACGCCATGTTTCAGGCGTCACGCCATGTTTCAGAAAGTGCCATGTTTCCACGCCATGTTTCAGAAGCGATTTGCAACTGGCGCGTTGTTTTCAACAGTCAACTTGCTCCTCCCCAGGCGGCAGCCGAATCCGATGGTTCGTATGGGGCGAGCCCGCCCATGTCCAGGCTTGCTGGGTGGACCAACAGTTCTGTGATGTCTCATCACTTTTGGGAAGGATAAACTTTATGGATCTTTATACGTGTATAATTATGCAGGGTATTAAAATTTAACGGTCGTCAACACAGTCTATCACATCTGAGTCTAGCTTTCTTTAGAGATCAAACACCGCATAATAATACACACATTACAGTTTATACCATTTAAAGAGATTAAAATTCCCACATTGTCCTAAATAATTGGCACTCGAAATCATCACATCATGCCTATGAGGGAACAAGTACACATTAAATATCCATATATTTATTTTGTGTAGTTGCAATAGTTATCGTGTCAAAAAGGCAAGGAGTTTGGTTTTCCTTGGTCCGTCCGACGGAGAAAAAGTCCTGCTTTGTTTTAAATGGGGGTTTTGAACTATGCTCTGGAATGTCTTGATGGTGTCCAGAACCATTCCGGAGCCGTCCGTACCTTTGCAGGCGTTTAGTGATGGGGTCAGTTGACCCTCTCCACTTTTGCATGGAAGGGAGGACTTTTGGGTAATAATTCATTTCTGTTGCTGGGTTGGAATTCTCTGTTTTCAGGTCGACATTGTGTTACAGTTCACATATGGAGACTACTGATCACTCATTTTGCTTGGAAGTGACAGAGGACTTTTCTATGGCCAGATCGACATCCTCGGAAGGATGCCAAAGGGCAGAGGTCTCCCCATGGTGGGGCGCCACCTTTTATGAACAGACACAAGCCTTGATCGACACGATGGACCTGGTACGTCATCCTCAAACAGAGTACCACCTTTCTCAAGCGCAAGTGGAGACAAACTTGGCGCGAAAGACTGCACAGATTCTGTCTAGCTCATCTACCCGATCGGCACAGACTGCATATACCTGGTGGGACTGGGTGAGGTTGCGCAGTTGAGCGCACTCCTTCTCCTTCACGCTATTCCAATGTTGCTATTTCGACACCTCATCAGATCAGTAAAGCATCCACCAACACTATCTAACCCTCAGCCCCTTAAAACTGCCCACCTTGCAGCGACTGGTGACACTGCAGGAAACCCTGGTGCCCAAAGGGAGACTGTAAGCCTGGTGCCAGTATGTCTGCCCCCTCAAACAATTATTGTTTCAATGACCTGGTCAATAAATTGTAACGTTTGATTCTATTCTGACTGCCTCTAAAGATTGCTTTCTCCCTATTAGATTAGCGGATCCATTATGTTTCATAAGCCTTCAGTTTTAGACGGCTAATACCGGCGTCATTTCAAGTGTACTTGGATGCAGGCGGGTTAATTCGTTTAGGGCGAATGCCGTCTGGTCAAACACTTCGAATGCGACTATACCTCTGACTTTTGATTTAATGTTACTTTAAACAAGGATTTGACCAATCCAAAGCTATTACGAATAGTATATTTGTTCTGCATATCTGATAGTGGCCAAAAACCTTTAAAAGCGTTGAACTGAAGTTCTGAGGGGCTCCAAGGGGTTATCGATAATTGTGTGGGCAAATCTTAGATACAAAACCATAATTTACCTCTGATTGTGACGGGCCTGTGATTGTGTCCGAGACCTGTAACAGGGTCTCTGATATAGTTTCCCTACGAGCGGGGTATTAAAAGAGCTGAAAAGAATAACCAATCATTCGTTCATATTTTAATGATGCACAGATATCATTAAAACCTTTTCATTTATGGAGTCAGATGAAATAATGAGATAAAATATATAAGAAACAGTGTTCTATTTTAATGTTCTTGTTGTGTCGTGAAAAGGAAAGACTGATACATAAAGCCCTTCACCCGGCGGGCAACAGTCATTGGTCGATCAGCAGCCTTACAGCTATATGTCCAATAGCTTTTTTTGTTCTTTTTGTGTTCCAACAGAATGATCTGCTAACTGAATTACCATGAGTTTACCATGTACGATTTGTTTTATTTTTGTTTGTTGCTTAAAATATGCAGAACAGCATGACACTTTTTTTCTTGAAGGGTGCTATTTAAATGATTTAAAGATATATAAAATTACATCGTAGGTACCCTAATGTTCAATAATCTGGATAAATAAAATTACGATTTTTTTTTTTGCTAAAATATTTTTACTGATACCATTTTTACAGGAAACGTAGTGTGACTAGAGCTAATCTTTTCATATTTCATAAAAAATATTTACTTGGCATTAAAAATATGTCATTGTGAATGACCCAAGAAACAAAAAGTGTCTGCTGAGGATAAAAACTGGCCTTAATCATGTAAATTTTAATGTAAATGTCAATACATAAAACAATATAATGAATGTCTTGAGATAAAATTCCATACTAAGATGATTGAGTGTGGAAGTTTCAATCCTTTTTTGCAATGCATACTGTTTGTACCTGGAGCAGCCTGAAAAAAACGTTTCTGCTCAAAGCCACAATAACAGTTCATTCCTTTGACCGAAACAATAATGAGATATGATAAATCATTGTTTTAGATGTCAAGTCACTGATGATGCCTTCCAGGCATAATTTTAGAAATTGAAAATGGTTCATATGGATCAATACAACTTTATTGGATTATATAAACTAGGCTAAATGGATGGTTCACATGTCCTCTACACCATATTTATTAAGTTGGCTTGTGAAAGCCAACTTACTGAAATCCTATTTAAACTTATTAAGTTGGCTTGGGAAAGCCAACTTACTGTTATTCTATTTAAACTTATTAAGTTGGCTTGGGAAAGCCAACTTACTGTTAAGCCAACACTGAATCTATTTAAACTTCTTATTATTATTAGTGGAGCTTGCCAAGGCAAGGCTTCACTATTGTTCTCTGCATACTTATTATTATTCTTCTTCTGGACAAAACTTGATTCGCTACTCCTCCTGGACCGTTGGTCACAGACCCATGAAAATGTCGCTTATTGGGAAAGGTGTGCTAAGCGATCGGGTGCCGATAATCGTACAGGCGAAAATCGCCCAAAATTTCCATTGACAATGCATGGGGCAAATTTTGGCGGGTCGTCTCAGGCGAATTCGTAGAAACTTATGAATCACAACATTTGAAGAGGCTATCAAGCTGTGCGAGAACATACGCAATGGACTATAAGTTGTACCCTGAAGTGCAAGCGTAAAGTTGCTTAATGTTACTATGGTGAGGGCGGCCATGAAATGGGGCATCCTACAAACAGTTTCAATTGAACATAACTCTGGATCACAGTGTCATAGAGACAAGGGGCGGGCTCATTTGACTCAGACGACCAATCAGCATCTCAGGATCATTGTGACGCTATCAGCCCTAGCAACCATTTAGAGCACCTTAGCAACATCCCATAGACTTCCATTGAAAAGATCAAAGGGATATCTCAGGATAGAAGTGTCATAGAAACATGAGGTGGGCTCGTTTGACTCGGGGCAGCAAGCAGCCAATCCTGAATCACCTCAACACACACAGCCATGCCCTAGCAACCATTGTCGAGCACCTTAGCAACCATAATTCACAGACTCATAGCTCAGAGGAGATTTCTCATGTGAAATTTGCCTCATTTGAAGAGCTGGCAGGCTCTGTAAGACCATACCTCAAAATGTTGCATCCAGGGGCGTCCCAAAGTTGCCCATTGACTTTCAATGGTGTGGGGCGGCCCATGAAATGGGCATCTACTATAAACCCCTTTCAATTGAACATAACTCTGGATCACAGTGTCATAGAGACAAGGGGCGGGCTCATTTGACTCAGACGACCAATCAGCATCTCAGGATCATTGTGAAGCTATCAAGCCACGCTTCAACCATTTAGAGCACCTTAACGCTCGTCCCATAGACTTCCATTGAAAGAGATCAAAGGATATCTCAGGATAGAAGTGTCATAGAAACATGGTGGGCTCGTTTGACTGGGGCAACAAGCCAATCCTGAATCACCTCAACACACACTGGCCATGCCTAGCAACCATTGTCGAAACAGCAACCATAATTCACAGACTCATAGCTCAGAGTGGATTTCATAAATGTGAAATTTGCTTGAAAGCTGGCAGGCTCTGTAGACCATACCTCAAAATGGGGTAAAGTTGCACCCTGAACAGGAGCGTCCCAAAGTTGCCCATTGACTTTCAATGGTGTGGCCGGCCATGAAATGGGCCGTCCTACTATAAAGCTCGCTTTTCAATTGAACATAACTCTGGATCACAGTGTCATAGAGACAAGGCTCATTTGACTCAGGCGACCAATCAGCATCTCAGGATCATTGTGAAGCTATCAAGCCGCCCTAGCAACCATTTTACACCTTAGATTCCGACTTCCATTGAAAGAGATCAAGATATCTCAGGATAGAAGTGTCAGAAAAGAGGGTGGGCTCGTTTGACTCGGGGCGGCAATCCTGAATCACCTCACACTCAACACAATTCACAGAGGAATCTTCTCTGCAAGTGGAGTTGGTTCTCATACTGACTGATTCTCTATCCACTCCTAACAACCAAACTACCCTAGCAACCGTTTTGCAGACCTATATCTCTGCATCAGAACATCGTATAGAGATGGGGTTGGTTTATCATTCACACTGACTTTGGAGCTTCATGATTGGCAGCTGCCGTACTCCCTAGCAACCAAACAGAGTACCCTAACCGTTTGCAAGACCAATATCTGCATCATCTATAGAGATGAGGTTGGCTCTTTTGACTATAGCAAACAGGACTTGCTACATCTTTAATCATGCTAGCTAGACTACATGCTAATGCTAAGTCTTAAATCATGGCAAAATCTTGCTCCAGCTCATCTGTGACAACTACCAACCACCTAGTAACACCATAGCAACCACCAGATTACCCTAGCGCCTGTTAACCACCAGAACATGGCAACCGCTTCAACATCTAGCAACATAGCAACACCCTAGCAACCACCCAGAACACTGGCAACGCTACAACCACCAGAACATGGCGCTAACGCTAGCAACATCTGTAACACAGGCACCACAACGCCTGGCAGCCACAAGAGAACACCTAATCATCAGCAACATGGCAACACAACACCTAGCAACCTGGCAGCCACCCAGAACACCCTGGCAACATGCAAGCAACCGCAAACACTTAACGCTGGCAGCTTAGCAACACCCGGAACACTGGAAGCGCCTGGCAACATCTAGCAACCACCCGAACAACAGCACTGGCCTGGCAACATGGCGCGCCAGGAACACTAACATCCGCCAACGCCTAGCAACCATCTTGGCAACACTGGCAACGTGGCAAGCAACGCTAGCAACATCTTAACTAACGGAACATGCAACGCCCTCTTAACCGCCTAAACAGTCGCCTGGCAACACAGAACACATCATACAACACTTCACCCTAGCGGCAATCGCATAAGCAACATCCGCTGCTGAACATCTTGTTCATCTTGATACTTTCTTACTGTGACTGCAAGCTCCACTCACATCTTCAGACATGTCATTCTGAATTATTCATCTGCAAAAATCATCGTACATAAAAGCTACAACAACATCTTGGCAACAGCATCTTAATCATCCAGTTCATGCTATATCCACATGCAACATCATCTTAATAACATGCATCAATCTATCAACATGCTGATTTGCCGCAACATCTTCATCACGCTTAAACAGCGTTTGCAAATGGTCTAATGTTTGAGCAACATGATCTTAACATCACGTCTCAACATCTTAATCATCAATCTTGTCATAGCAATGCTAATCCGCTAACATCTTATATCTCATTATCATCTCAATCATGTTAATCGCTGCGGCAACATCTTCTAATCATCTTAACAACATCTTTAATCATCTTTTGGCAACATCTTCATGTTCTCATCATCTAGTAACATCTTAATCATCATCATCTTTACAAATCAGCAATCTTAATCAAAATCTTAATCATTAAAATCATCTTTAGCAACATCTTTGGCCATCGCTTTAGCAAACATGTAATCATCTTTAATCATCTTTAAAATCAGCAACATCTTGGCAACATCCTAATCTCAATCATCTTCGTCTTTAACAACATCTTGGCAACATCATCATCTTGGCAACATCTTAACAACAATCTTTCAGCGTTTCAGCATCATTCAGCGCATACACATCTTAATCATAACGCCATCTTTCGCGGCAACATCTTTAACATCTTAATCATCTTGAAATCGACATGCTACGGCAACATCCAACAGAACATCTTATCATCTTATCGCGGCAACATTCATCTTCAATCATCTTGCGATCGCCATCCGCGCAACATCTTGGCAACATCTTAATCATGCTAAAATCACCGCAACATCTTCTTAGCATATGTCTTAATCAACATCTTGCGCAACATCTTTAAAATCATCTTGGCAACATCTCATCTTAATCATCTTAAAATCATGTTAGCAACATGCTAATCATCTTTAGCAACATGTAATAATGCGTAACTGCTATCTTATCTTTAACAATCAACTTCTTTAGCTGAGCATCTTTTAAAAAACTTAAGCTAACTTTAAAACTTAAAACTTTTAAACTATTAAAACTTAAACACTTAAACTTTTAAACATCAAACACTTTTAAAACTTAAACTTTTTCATTTTATCAACATTTGTTCTTTTATCATCTTAAAACTTTTAAAACTTTTAAAACTTTTAAAACTCTTTAAACTTCTTTTAAAACTTTAAACTTTCATAACATATTCAATCATCTTAAAACATACAATTTCTTGTGGTGCTAATCTATTTTAATCAATTATAACTTTACATGAAAGCATCTTTGAAAACTCTTTTGTCTCTCTTATTATTTTATTATATTATTCTTCTTTCTAAATCTGGTGTGATATATCATCCTCCCCAGAGCTTTGAACATCGGCAACATCAAACTATCGCGTGTAAATCATCTATTCGCGTCTTTGCAAAACGTCTGAAACATCGCAATCTTTCTAAGCTTCAATCATGGCTTGTTATCTTAATCATCTTAAAACCGCATCTTTAAATGCGGCCGTAATCGTAGCAACGTAATCGTCGTCATGATCTTAACATCGCAATCATGCAAAATCTAAATCTGAAACGCAACCGTCTATCAGTAAATCATAACATCAAAACATGCCATCATGCTTGATCACCTTCATGAAATCTCGCTGGCGCTATGATCTAGTCAACAGCGGCAACACATGCAATCATGCTGCAACATCTAAATCATCGCAGCATATTGGCAACAACATCTTTAATCGCAGCCATCTAACGTAACATCTTAATCATCTTCAGCAACATCTTTAACAACATCTTAATCATCTTTAATCATCTCTTCAACATCTTGTGTAACAAATCTTGCGCTTAAACGCGCTGTCTTAATCATCAAAACATCTTGGCAACATCCTTAACATCATCTTTAATCGCTCATCTCTATGTAACATCGCACTTAGCAAAACATGCAACATCATCTGGCAACATCTGTAACATCTTTAATCATCTTGTAAATCATCTTGTAATCTTGTCAACATCTGTGTATCATATCATGCCTCATCTTTGTCAGTTCATCTTCATCTTTAAATCAATCTTTCAAAATCACTATCTGACAGCTCATCCCATCTTTAGAACATCTATTAAATCACCTGTGATGGGTTCAACATCTTTAACAACTATTTAAACCATCATCTTGCAACTTATCTTTAATCATCTAATCAACATCTTGTAGCAACATCATCATCTTGTATACATCTTGTATCTTCTTAAATCATCTCAGCCTCATCTTTGGCAACAGTCTTCTTAATCATCTTATCTTCAATCATCTTTGCTAACATCTAAACATAACATCTCATGAACATCTTCAATCATGAGCAACACTAATCTTAAAAAACTTTAAACAGCTAGCAACAAACAGCAACATCTTCGGCAACACTTCATCAACATCTATAACATCTTCTAATATCGCAGCATCTTAACAACAACATCATGAGAATCATCTGGCTGCAACATCTTAACACCAGCAACATCTTCAATCATCTGTTTAACAACATCTTTCAATATCGGCAACATCTTTCATCTCTTCATGTTTGACAACATCTTTAAACATCTTAGCAAACATCTTTAAAAATCTTGTGCATTTTGATCAACAAATCTTGTCAAAATCCATCGTCTTCAACATCATGTAACATCATCATAAGCGTAACATGCTGCGATCTTCAATCATCTTCAACAATCATCTTTAAATCATGTGACATCTTTAGCAACATCTTAATAATCTTGGCGACAAATAACCTTAATCAATCGGCATAACAACATCTTTGTCATCTTAACATCTTTAATCATCTTGTAACATCGCAGCAACGTGCTGTCACGTCTTAACGATCGCGGCAACATCTGGCAATCGGCAATCTTCATCTTGGCGGCATTTGACATCTTAATCTAATCATTGATCGCGCAACATCATGGTATCAACATCTAATCATGTCATCTTCAACATCTGTGGCATCTTTAATCATCTTCAAATCATGCTTAGCTTATCATCTTTAAAATTTGCTATCAATCATCTTAATCATCTTGTAACATCTCTTAATCATCTTTGGCATAATCATCTCTTGTCATCATGAACATCTTATCATCTTTAACAACATCGCAATCATCAACATCGCTTGCTCATGTAACATCTTGATCATCATCATGTTTACATCATAATCATGTTTATCAAAATCTTGGCAACATCTCTGTATTTGAACATGCTAATGTGACAACTCTTTAACATCTTAATCATCTTTAATGCCAGCAATCTCGGCTGCAACATCTTAACATCTTGTAATCATCTTGTAATAAATCTGTAACCTTCACTAAATCAATCGTCGGCAACAGTCAATCATCTTCAAAACATCTTAACTCATCTTAGCAACATCTCTTTAATATCTTCTTTGTAACATCTTAATCATCTTGGCTTAACATCTTCAACGCACTAACCCTCTTCAATCATCTTTTAGCAACATCTTGGCGCAACATCACGCTGCCTGCTTCTTCGTCGCGAAATAACATCTAAATATGTAGCAACATCTTAATCTGTTAACATATCTTTAATCATCTGTATAATCAAACAACGCGCGTCATCAACATCTTCATCGCTGGTATCACAACAACATCTTCTTTCTTCATTGTCTGCAACATCTTCCTTTCTTCATCTATAACATACTAATCGCTATGTATCATGTATCTCGTCAAAAAAACTTAAAAATTTAAGCACTTATCTTGTAAACCATCAATCATTCGCCAGCATCGCAGCAACCTTTTTAACAACATCTTCAACTTTTAAATCAACAAATCATCTTCAACCCTAACTTATTACATATTGCTTTTAAGCAAGAACGTCATAGCTTTTTTGTAACTTATTAAAACAAACTTAAACTATTAAACTTAAACTTTTAAAACTTAAACTTTTAAAACTTATATAGCCAAACTTTTAAAACTTTCTGGTCCGGACACCAAGCCAACTTAAAGTTTGTTCACAAACTTTTATCTAGTTTTAGATTAAACTTGTTCTGTTTGCAGTAAAGATGTACTGTACCACAATCTGAGCTGATTCGCACTGAAAATCACGTGATTTACAAGAAGGTTTCCTTTTGAAGAAAAACGAAAGTGTTTTGTTCAGGGTGTGTCCTATAATATAGCATGCTGTTATTTGGAACAACACATTACTCAATCTAACATTGTCTCTTATTGTAAAGTAAAATAAACGTGTACAAGGAAAACTGGCAACAAGGTGAACAGCACCGGCATGCAGTGGTGTTCTGAAATGAGGAGACACTGTTAAATCATTTTGGATCATCAGTCATCAAAGCTCAGTAAAAACTGCAGGTGTCATGATGATCACATGCATGGATGTACACTTTAATTACAAGCTGATTTCTCACCAAAATGTGACAAGACATAAAGTGGTGAAATCAAGTGGCTCAGTTTTTGTACTTTATAATTAGTCTTCCTGTTAACTAGAGATGGAATGCTGGTTCTTTTTGGAGCTGGATTTTTGGCTCCCAAATGGCTCTTAATTTAGTCCTTACGAAAAGAAGTTTATTCAAGTCTGCTATTAGTATACTTGTTTTAAACTAAAAATAAGGAAGTATACTTTTATTTTACTTTTGATGTACTTCTCAGAAATATACTCTAAATGACTTTTAAGTATATTATACTTAGAAAAAGTCTAAATATATTTGAGCTTGTGCTCCTAGAATCTGTGTTTTCATTGTTATACGGTAGGGGTAGGAGTATACGGTACTTGCAGTATAAAACTACTAAACTAGTTGTTTACTGAGACTATATTCAAAGTGTACTAACAATGCTACTACAAGTAGTTAATTAGTAAACTATCAGTATTCCTATAAGTTCACTTAGTATACAGTAGTTGCAGTACAAGCAAAAAATATTGATGGAAACTAGTTGTGTACTCAAAGTTTACTACTGTTATACTTAAAGTATACTTAAAAGTATATTTTTATATACTAGAAAGTGGGCCAATTTAGTCCAAAGGAGTACTGAAATAGTACACTTGTAAGTATACTACTAGTACACTGATATTTGTCTACTTACTACATAAAGTATACTTACAAATACACTCAAACTTTACTTAAGTATACTTAACAAAATAATCTTGCTGTATACTACTTTTTGGTAAGGGTACCCTTCTGGCTTTTAAAATGCATTCAGATTTAACAATGTTTTGACCTTTTGGTACATATGTCACTCACATTAATCAGTGTAAACGACACGGATAAAGATCGTCTCAGAGCACAGCTTTGCAATAGTATAGAGAAGCTGGTTTGGCCTTTATAATCATCTGATTTACAAGAAGAGTCTCTTGTTGGAGAAAATGAAACTATTTTAAATATGAATAAACATGCTAGCAACATGCTAATCATGCTAAAAACAAGCTAGCAACATGCTAATCACGCTAGCAACATGCTAATCACGCTAGCAACATGCTAGCAACATGCTAGCAACATGCTAATCACGCTAGCAACATGCTAGCAACATGCTAATCATGTTAGCAACATGCTAGCAACATGCTAATCACGCTAGCAACATGCTAGCAAACATGTTAGCAACATGCTAGCAACATGCTAATCACGCTAGCAAAATGCTAGCAACATGCTAATCATGCTAGCAACATGCTAATCATGCTAAAAACAAGCTAGCAACATGCTAATCATGCTAGCAACATGCTAATCATGCTAGCAACATGCTAGCAACATGTTAATCACGCTAGCAAACATGCTAGCAACATGCTAGCAAAATGCTAGCAACATGCTAATCACGCTAGCAACATGCTAACAACATGCTAATCACGCTAGCAACATGCTAATCACGCTAGCAACATGCTAGCAACATGCTAATCATGCTAAAAACAAGCTAGCAACATGCTAATCACGCTAGCAACATGCTAGAAAGCATGCCAAGCAACATGCCAAGAACATGCTAAGAACATGCTAATCACGCCAAAGAACATGCTAATCATGCAAGAATACGTTAATCACGCAGCAACATGCCAACATGCTAATCACGCCAAAGAACATGCTAATCATGCTAAAACATGCTAACAACATGCTAATCATGCGCAACATGCTAATCATGCTTAGCAACATGCAAGAACATGCTAATCATGCTAGCAACATGCTGAAGAACATGCTAATCACGCCAGCAACATGCTAATCACGCTAGCAACATGCTAAAGAACATGCTAATCACGCCAGCAACATGCTGCTAAAGAACATGCTAATCACGCTAGCAAAATGTTAGCAACATGCTAATCATGCTAGCAACATGCTAACAACATGCTAATCACGCAGCAACATGCTGCAACATGTTAAGAACATGTTAATCACGCAGCAACATGCAAAGAACATGCTAATCACGCAACAACATGCCAAAGAACATGCTAATCATGCTAAAAACATGCTAACAACATGCTAATCATGTTAGAACATGCTAGCAACATGCTAGCAACATGCTAATCACGCCAGCAACATGCTAGAACATGCAAGAACATGCTAATCACGCTAGC
Source organism: Gymnocypris eckloni scoliostomus (assembly GCA_027564155.1). Lineage (NCBI taxonomy): Eukaryota > Metazoa > Chordata > Actinopteri > Cypriniformes > Cyprinidae > Gymnocypris > Gymnocypris eckloni. Next base: position 26,865,668 of record CM050434.1, on the reverse strand, counting down.
AACATGCTAGCAACATGCTAGCAACATGCTAATCATGCTAAAAACAAGCTAGCAACATGCTAATCACGCTAGCAACATGCTAATCACGCTAGCAACATGCTAGCAAAATGCTAATCATGCTAAAATCATGGTAGCAACATGCTAATCACGCTAGCAACATGCTAGCAACATGCTAATCATGCTAGCAAAACATTCTAATCATGCTAGCCTAACTTATTCGCTACTTTTAAAACTTAAACTTTTAAAACTATTAAAACAAACTTTTTAAACTATTAAAACTTAAACTTTTAAAACTTAAACTTTTAAAACTAATAAAGCATAAACTTTTAAAACGTAAACTTTTTTAACTATTAAAACTTAAACTTTTAAAACTTATAAAACTTTTAAAACTTTTTAAAACTTTCCAAACTTTTTAAAACTTTCTGGTCCGGCTTTCGCAAGCCAACTTAAAGTTTGTTCACAAACTTTTTTATCTAGTTTTAGATTAAACTTGTTCTGTTTGCAGTAAAGATGTACTGTACCACAATCTGAGCTGATTCGCACTGAAAATCACGTGATTTACAAGAAGGTTTCCTTTTTGAAGAAAACGAAAGTGTTTTGTTCAGGGTGTGTCCTATAATATAGCATGCTGTTATTTGGAACAACACATTACTCAATCCTAGCATTGTCTCTTATTGTAAGTAAACGTGTACAAGGAAAACTGGCAACAAGGTGAACAGCACCGGCATGCAGTGGTGTTCTGAAATGAGGAGACACTGTTAAATCATTTTTGGATCATCAGTCATCAAAGCTCAGTAAAAACTGCAGGTGTCATGATGATCACATGCATGGATGTACACTTTTAATTACAAGCTGATTTCTCACCAAAAATGTGACAAGACATAAAGTGGTGAAATCAAGTGGCTCAGTTTTTTTGTACTTTATAATTAGTCTTCCTGTTAACTAGAGATGGGAATGCTGGTTCTTTTTTGGAGCTGGATTTTTTGGCTCCCAAATGGCTCTTAATTTAGTCCCTTACGAAAAAGAAGTTTATTCAAGTCTGCTATTAGTATACTTGTTTTAAACTAAAAATAAGGAAGTATACTTTTATTTTACTTTTGATGTACTTCTCAGAAATATACTCTAAATGACTTTTAAGTATATTATACTTAGAAAAAGTCTAAATATATTTGAGCTTGTGCTCCTAGAATCTGTGTTTTCATTGTTATACGGTAGGGGTAGGAGTATACGGTACTTGCAGTATAAAACTACTAAACTAGTTGTTTACTGAGACTATATTCAAAGTGTACTAACAATGCTACTACAAGTAGTTAATTAGTAAACTATCAGTATTCCTATAAGTTCACTTAGTATACAGTAGTTGCAGTACAAGCAAAAAATATTGATGGAAACTAGTTGTGTACTCAAAGTTTACTACTGTTATACTTAAAGTATACTTAAAAGTATATTTTTATATACTAGAAAGTGGGCCAATTTAGTCCAAAGGAGTACTGAAATAGTACACTTGTAAGTATACTACTAGTACACTGATATTTGTCTACTTACTACATAAAGTATACTTACAAATACACTCAAACTTTACTTAAGTATACTTAACAAAATAATCTTGCTGTATACTACTTTTTGGTAAGGGTACCCCTTCTGGCTTTTAAAATGCATTCAGATTTAACAATGTTTTGACCTTTTGGTACATATGTCACTCACATTAATCAGTGTAAACGACACGGATAAAGATCGTCTCAGAGCACAGCTTTGCAATAGTATAGAGAAGCTGGTTTGGCCTTTATAATCATCTGATTTACAAGAAGAGTCTCTTGTTGGAGAAAATGAAACTATTTTAAATATGAATAAACAGGGTGTGTCTGTCCTACATTAACGTACAAAATGCGGAATTATTTGTTTCCAGGAACTGCAATAAACCTTTAGCATAAATACTTTATCTTCTGAGAAACTGAAACAAAAGACTGAGCAAAATTCCCCCTAAATCCCCTGAGTAAATGTTGTTTACTGTGAGATGGCGTTTCAACTGATAAGGTTATATGGGGGTCGAAGCACCATACAGTTTGGGAACATCACCCTTGTGTAAACCGATTCAGAACAGAATTAGCGAGTTTTAAACTGGTTTAAATGTTTAAACTGTATCTCAGCCAAATATTGCCCTATCATAACAAACCATATTTATTCCGCTTTCAGATGATGTATACATTTAAATTTCATAAAGGCCCTTATGACTGGGTTTTGTTCTCCAGGATCACATTTATGTATGTCATAATACACTGTAATAGTACAACTCAAAGAGCAACACAGAGTAAATTCAAAAAGGTCTTTAATCCATACAGATAACAAAGAACCAATCTACACACATTCAACATAGACGAGGCTGAAGTGAAGAAACTCCGGGTTTAAATACACAGGGAGAGTAACTAACAGAACTACAGATTTGATAAAACTAACAAGTAACTTTGGTACTTGTTCATTAGTATGTACAAATCACAATCCATGTCATGCATTACCACTGTACAAAATACTTTTTCTAAATTAAGCATTGCCATGGTACATTTTTGGTACATTTTGAAGGAACTGTCTAAAATATAAACAATTCATTTAAAATTAAAATCACAACAGAGGGAGTAAATCATCACTAATATATAGCTTAGCATCAGAGGACTTCAAAGTCAGAAGACTTTCAGTCCAGAGTGCTTTCAGGATCCATGTTTGCATTAACACACATCTAGGAGAGAGACAAACAGGATTAGCAATGGATTATCATCAATGATGAAAACTGTTGTGCTGCTTTAGTGTAAACAAAAATACTTTTTTATGATTCTTTGAAAACAATTATTTGGAATATAAATATTTTGATAAAATCTTAAAATATATATATGGTTGGTGTCAGTGTTGTGAGAAGTCCTACCTCCACCAACCATCTTCATGACAATTAAAAGTACAGATAAATGCTTCATTTTGTAATAAGAAAGTGTCAGGTTGTCCTCCAAAAAGTCTTTTCCGAAGACAAACCTGATATCTTCTGGATCTATATAAATAAAATGGGAACTGTAACTAATATAACAATACCCATAGAAGGTGTACAATTTCAAATATTATATTTTAGCGGTTGAAATTATCTATATGCCATATGTTGGCAATATATTGCTCCTAATTTCAATTCATAATATAAACAAAACCTGAGTTTAACTTACCTGGTGCGCCAGGTATCTTTTCTTTAAATTTCTTCTTCAGTTCCAAAATTGTGGTTTTATTAAAGGTGGTCTCATCTTCTGCCACGTTTAGCGGTTTATTCTTTTTATCATTGAAATTAATGAGCACCTGATAGACCATTTTCACACAGCAGAGGTTTGAAGTATCACTGTGAGAAAATGAAACTGCACTGCTTCTTTTATGAAATAGTCCACTGTATGAACACAGATATGAAGAGAGGAGGAGCTTCATGAAAACTGACGATATAAAAGATGCTCACTTTCGCTTTTACACTCACTCGGGATCTTGCGTTAAATAACATTTGTTTAGTTGAATCGAGTCAACATTTATTATGCTTTTTCTGTTGCAACAGCTGCGTGTTTTTTAGAGATCCGTTTTAATGCGCAAATCGTGAGACTGATAACGAAGAAGTACGATTTATCAGCATAAAGCCAACGGATTAAATGGAAACATGTGGCTATTTAAAGGACAGAGCAAACAGCATTTGATGATGCCTACTTCGAAAGGTAAAATGTAAAACGTTTAGCACTCTAATCTGGAAAAGTGGTGCAACACCTACTGTACTGTAGCCCAGGGGTCTCCAACCTTTTTTGAGGGGTTGTTGTTGTGGATGGGGTCTTTAAAACAGGTCTATTCATTGATACTGTTATCAGCACATGTTGAAGTAGATTCATCTCTTGTCGTCTCTGAGAGAATATGCGCTGTTATGCAGCGTTAGAAAACTGTACATTTTTTTACTTTCACTTTCTGTATGACGGAAGTTAAAACGTTCACCGGCATAATTATTGCGCAAAGTTTGCACGTTGCTTGTGTAATACCCATTGGCTCGCCTTCATGGTTTAAAACAGAAATATTTCTAGTATTGCGACGTAACGCAAACCCCCATGCATGTGTATCTTAAACGCAGGGATACATGAAAGAGGGATCAAATCGGTTTGTCGCACTGTCTGAAACACTTCCCTATGCTTGTGCGCGCTTCGGGTGTTTGCGAGTACAGCGCCCAAGAAACACGTTGAGTCCATTCGGGCCGGGCTCGGGCCGTTTTTTGTTTTTACAAATCGGGCTCAGGTCGGGCTCAGCTCCTTTTATTGTGCCCAAATACACGCAAATTATTAACATGTTATTTCCTCCCTCCTCTGTTTGCTTGGAATACGGTTCTTCTGGGCTAAAAGTGTGTTTAGCGCATGCGCTGGTTCAAAGGTGAGCGCGTGCTGTGAGGGGGGAGGGGTTGTGAAGGAACGGGAAGAACGTTTGGAGTGGATGTGATGGAGGATGCAATAAAGTGTGCTAACTCAATAAACGTAGTGTTTTATTCTATTTAACACAGACCACACATGTACGGTATGAAATATTGTCATAATACTAAATATCGTTACTAAAAGCTCCCAATGCTTCGAGAAAAGCTGCATTTTGGCAGAGTTTTGTCTGTATTGATATTTATGGATATGATTGTCGGTGGTGGTAGTTGGAGGACTATAATAAAAGTGTACCTCTTAGTAGCGTGTGTGTGTATAGCAGAGACAGCACGCGTCAGAGAGCTTAAAGTGATATTGCTGTTGGTCTTGGGTCGGCATGAATGTGTTCGGGGGAAATTTTATATTAATATTAATAAACTAGTGTTTTCTATGTCGGTGTCGAAAGGATGAAGTTGCTTGCCATCTCCTCATTAGACGCGCCTTTAATAAATGCATCTGTACGGATTATGATTATAATGAAATAGTTTTTGTTTTCTATTTGTTTTATTTCGTTAAGTACTAATTTAAAGCTTTCTATAAATATATGTATCATGTCTAATTCGATCAAACACGCTATGATCAGCTGGTCGTTTGCTACTTTAAAAAACAAAAACTTACATTTAACGAATAAAAAAATGATCCAAATGTTTTTCTAAATTACCTTAATAAAATAACGAAACGAAATACAATCACTTTGCAATTTCATTGAAAACTGAAGTATTCTAATTGCTAAAACAGTATAGTATAAGCTGTTTTGGGAGAAGTAAAACAAATTAAAAACGGGCTCGAGTTGGGCTCCGGCTGGAAATTTTGATTAGCTGTCGGACACGGGCCGGGCTAGGGCCTATATTTTAGGCCCGTGCAGGACTCTAGTCTGGACCTGGTCCAGATCAACTGCGATCCGTTTAAGCCCTAATAGTCTATATGACAGATCAGAGCAATCTTTTATTTACTAATTTAACATGAAATTGTAAAATTTCTACTCCATATCAATCGCATACAATGAAAATACAGAATAATTAGAACAATCATTTATGCACAATAAATAGGCTAACAGAGCGTCACATCTATAGACATTTCCCCCAGAACTTTCTCGCGACCCGGTAGGAATTCTTCCACGGCCGGTGTCCTGACATTTTATCATCAATATTGCATCCTTTTTCTCACGCTGAATATTTAATGTATCTGCATTACTGTAAGGGTAGGTTTAGGGTGGATGTAGACGTTAATAAAACACAATCTAATAGGTAGAAACAAATATTTATTATACACCCTATGTACACGTCTGCATTATGTACACATCTATGCATAGTAATATGTGAAGGTGCAACAGATTATAATTTACAGCAGATTGGTTGTGCAACAGATAGTTGTGCAAAGGTGCAACAGATTATACATATACAATGTCGTGGATGGTGAATACTTTGGAGAATACTTTGTTTGCAAACAAATTAAAATACCTTTATTCAAGATTTATTATCCTCCCTTTTGAATAGTACTAACAAAAAGTATTCTCATAGCTTCATAAAATGACGGTTGAACCACTGATGTTACATGGACTATTTTGTCAATGTTCTTGGTACCTTTCTGGACCTTGAACGTGGTAGGACCCTTGCTGTCTATGCAGGGTCAGAGAGCTCTCAGATTTAATCAAAAAATATCTTAATTGTTGTTGGGGACTGCCCCACTAATGCCAGTTCTTTAAAGGTGTTAACCACTTCAGCACTCTGATCAGGGAGTCGGAGTCATCATAATGTCTTTCCACCATTTATTTATGTGCAGGGTTTCACCATATACACACACTGATATGCATTGAAGGTAGTTTCTGCAATGAACAATAAACAGAAGTAAATAACTAATTGTCTAACAAAAATATTTGCATACTGTTCCCATAAAACAGTGCATTTCAAATTAAACAATAACTTTCAATGTGCGATTAGTGAACTAATAATTACTGGAAACAAAATGTAAAGGAGCATATAAACAACCTAAAATACATTATGCAACATCCTCATTATGATATGAAACATAACAAATGTAGAATATATTGTAAGGAATGAGAAACATATTTAAACGAGATATTAAACATTAGCCAGAGTAGCCGCGATACTACGGGGCACTTCCACATGCGTTTCACGTGATGAGTCAATGATCATAAAGATCGCGAACCACCAACATCACAGGCTTAATGTAGAAACAGATTCGGCAGTATAAACATCCAGTATTACAAACAAAGTCATGGAATAAACTTACTTCGTCAGTAACTTTTGCCCTGCACTCAGAGATGCTGCACTGGTGGAAACCGTCACAATCTGTCAGCTCTGTATGCGTAACCAATAACGTGTCACTTACGCCAAACACGTATTACACTTGAAGTAGCGTAGTGCATATTTACATAATGCAAGCTCTAACCAGATATAAAATAAGTGTTAATATTATAAATGGTATTAAAAGATACATAATATAAAGAATTCACAACAGCCGCCCCACATTTGAGCTGCAAATGTGCAAGTTAAGGGAATTCTTTAACAGTCTTCGGTTTTGTCCTCAAATGCTGGCAATGGAATGAGGCGAGCTACTGGCCTGGTGTACACTTTTCCTTGAACACTAACGTTAGCTGTTCTCACACACCCATCATTGCTCACCACAGTCTTGGTAACTTTGCCAATGGGCCACTGAGCCCTGGGAAGTTGTGGATCAATTACCAAAACCACTGATCCCACTGTCAGAGAGTCTGATGGCCTTTGCCACTTCTGGCGTGTCTGTAGTGAGGGTAAGTATTTTCCTGTAAACTGAGTCCAGAATTGATCCACAAGATTTTGACAATGGCGCCATCGGCGGCGCCCCATATCTTCTGAAGCATACGCCACCTGCGGAAGTGATGCATCTCGCCGCCCCATGAGGAGAAGGTTTGGTGTAATGGGGTCTAGATCCGCAACGTCTGTGGAGACATATCCAAGGGGTTTTGAATTCAAAATGCCCTCTACCTCTACTAATACTGTAGACAGGACATCTTCTGAGACAGACTGACTACCAACTGCCACCTGTAGAGCAGCTTTGATGGAGCGGACCTCTCGCTCCCAAACACCACCAAAATGAGGAGCATTAGGCGGATTGAACTTGAAGAGGATCTGGTAATCGGCCAGCTGCTCCTTTAATTGGGATTCCATAGCAGCAAAAGCTTCACGCAGTTCTCGATCGGCACCACGAAAGTTTGTGCCACAGTCTGACCTAATCTCCTTTGGTCTGCCACGTCTGGCTATGAATCTTCTTAGAGCCAGCAGAAAGGCATCCACATCCAAGGAGTTGAGAAGCTCTATGTGAACAGCTCTTGTAGTGAGGCATTTGAAAATTACGCCCCAACGCTTCTCAACCCTTCTGCCTATTTTAACATGATAAGGGCCGAAGCAGTCTACTCCAGTAGAATAAAACGGTGGACAAAGAAGTCTGAGCCGCTCTGGTGGCAGGTCTGCCATTTGTGGTACCTTAGGCTGAGCTCTCCATCGCTGACAGGATGAACAATTGGTGGTGTTTAACAGCTTGCCGCCCCTCAAGATCCAGTATTGTCTCCGTAGTTCTGCATACACTCTTTCTACACCTGGGTGCAATAAGCGTCATCAAAGTCTCTAATGAGAAGCTTTGTTGCTGGATGAATCTAGCACAATAGGGTGAATCTGTTCAACATTTGGGCTTTCCAGTCTCCGTAATCGTCCTCCAACTCTCATTACAGTACTTACTGGATCCCACTCTGGAGCAAGACATATTAGTCGGCTGTGGTTTGGTATAGGTTTGTGTGTTTTTAGGGCCTTTGTCTCCTCAGGGAAGCTCTGAGCCTGACACTTTCTTAGTAGGATCAACTCAGCTTCACGAGGGTCAATGAGCTGAGTGTTTGCCGAATTATCTGTCACTTGTTGACATGCCAGCCGCGTTGCTTCCACTAACTCTTTCCATGTGCTGAACTGATTGGCATCAGGTAGGGTATAATCTGGTTCCACAGTGGTTAGGCAGCAAATAGTGACACCTTTCAATTCGGGTAACATTTCTGGCCTTGCCCGTTCAGGTCTCTTTGGCCAGTGCTCAGAACTCAGTTTTAGAAACGATGGTCCCTGAGTCCAGCGTCCAGGCACAGCAAAACTTGAAAGGGGTTTACCTCTGGTAATATCATCTGCTGGGTTTTGCAGTGTGTCCACGTACCGCCAAGTACTGTACTCTGTCAACTCCTGGATTTCTGAGACTCATGTTCCAACAAACACTTTAAACCTACAAGAGTCGGACTGAAGCCACTCCAACACAGTTGTAGAATCTGTCCACAAAACTGTCTGCTGAATTATGAGAGTGATCTCATCTTTCAGAAGCTTCGCTAGCTGGGCTCCTGCCAATGCAGCACAGAGCTCCAAGCGAGGTATGGACTGTTGCCTCCTGGGAGCAACTCGTGATCTAGCCATAATGAAAGTGGTATGAACAGCATCTTGTGTGTACTCTACCAAGTAAGCCACAGCCCCATATGCTCGTTCTGATGCGTCGCAAAACACATGGAGGTGGTATTTCCGTTGTACATCATTTGGAGCTGATGAATAACAACGAGGAATTGTTACGGTGCTGAGATACTTTAACTCACTTTCCCATGTGTCCCAGGCAGCATGAAGATCCTGTGGTAGATTTGGGTCATCCCAATCTCTTCTTTTGGACCATAGTTGTTGAATGAGCACTTTTGCCCGTGTGGTGAAAGGCACAATGAACCCCAATGGGTCATACTGTGTTGCTAGCACTTGATAGGCTGTTCTCATTGTTAGTGTGGCATGTTCGATGGGGCGATATTGGTATCCTAGTGTATCAGCAGCACAATTCCACCTGAGACCCAAAGTTGGTTCCATTGGATCAGTTCTGTTCTGTTCAAGCCATTGTTCTGCAGCTGAAGACCTTGCCTCTGTGGGTAGATGAGAGATCACTGATGACTGGTTGCTAGCCCATTGTCTGAGGTCAAATCCACCCGTAGCTAGCAGACTGCGCAGTTTATCCACTGTTAGCTTGGCTTCAGATGTGGTTGGAAAGCTTGCCAGATAGTTGTCCACATAAAAACTTTGCTGCACTACTTGTAAGGAACCTGAGTAACTCTCTTGGTTATTGCGGGCATGCTGTTGCACAGCAAAAATGGCACAACACGGGCTGCTGGTTGTACCAAATGGCAAGACTTGCCATTCATAAACGTCTGGACAGTTCTCACAGTGCAGATCTCGCCAGATGAAGCGAAGAAGTGGTCGGTCCTCAGGTAGCAAGCAGACCTGATGGAACATTCCACGGATATCCGCACTTACAGCCACGTGGTTTTGGCGGAATCTCAAAAGAACGCCCAACAATGATGGGCCAAGTGCAGGCCCTGGCAGAAGCTGATCATTCAGAGATAAACCTTGATACCTGAATGAGCAATTGAAGACCAATCTTGGTTTATCGTTGTGACACACCAGGTGGTGGGGAATGTACCAGGCCTCCTCTGATTTGGTGACTTCTTCGGGTTGAAGCTTAGAAACATAGCCTGCCTTAATGAGCTTATTAATCTCACCAGAGTAGACAGCAGCTTTCTCGGGGTCCCTCTGAAGTTTCCTCTCTGTACTCCTCAGACTAGGCATGACGGACTGAATTGTGCCTGTGAGTTTCAGAGCACCAGGTTTGCGCAGGAGGGGGGTGGCATAACGCTGAACATCGTTCACCTGAATCCTCTGTGTTTTGCATTCGAGAAGTTTAATTGCTTCTTGATCTTCCCTGGATCGAACCACCAGTTTCTCATTCCGATAAGGCAGAATGTCAAGCTGCCATAACTTCTCAACATTACGATAGAGCAAGTCATCAGGACAGGCAGTTGACACGAAAAGACACTGGTGCACTGAGCTGTGGCTTGGGGTGCTCTCCTCAGTCCCTTGAAGGGCCCAACCAAGGGCTGTGTGCACTGCGATGGGACCACCTTTTGATCCTTGACGGACTGGCTTATCTGCTGTGATAAGATGGACATGGTCTGATCCTATCAGTACCAGTGGACGCACATTGTGGAAGGACTCTAACGGGAGCCCTCTGAGGTGAGCGTACCGTCTCTGAAGTCTCTGCACTGGATACGATTGCTCTACTAGGTCCAGACCTGAAGCAGCAAAGGCTCCAAGTATCTGGAAGCGCCTCTTTGGTTCACTCTTTGGAGAAATTTCCAAGTTAATATTGGACCCAGAAAGGTGGGTGATGTCAGATCGTACCGTGCGTAGAGCTAGTGTTTCAGGTTCACCTCTCAACTGAAGCATTTTAACGGCCATTGGTAAGATCATGGTTCGCTGCGCTCCGTCGTCCAGTACAGCGTAAGTCTCCACTGACTTGAATTTATTGTGTAACAACACTGGTACCACTTTGAGAAGTACTCTGCAGGTCGCGCTAGTGGGTGTGAGGTAGATGCGACTCTCTGATGTGCTTGCTGTGTTTGTGGGATCATCACATGCTATACGGTGAAGCACCAGTAGATGTATTCCACCACAGTCACTGCATGGCTTTTTGAGGTTACACAACTCTGGTTCATGTAGTCGTGCACATCGCCAGCATCGTTTCCCATCAGAAATCCACTTTTGCAGGTCTGCAACTGACTGCTCTTTGATGTTGTCACAGCGCGTGATGTAGTGCTCTTTACTGTTGCAAAAGAGGCAGTGTACCTTGAGAGGTTTCTTTAGATTGGACACTTTGGGACGTGTAGAGAGTGCAGTCTCAGCTGGAGATGCACCATGATAAAGAACCAGACTTGGTCCCTTTAGTTTTGCCGAGTGTTTCTCTTTCGTGACACTTGGAAGCCTCTCGTGTTGGTAGCGCTGCACTAGTCGAATAGACAGTCTCTGCTGCTGTGCTTTGACTTGCAGCCATCCAGCAAAGTCTTGCAGATTGTAGGGGTTAAGACTCATGGAGTTGAGCTTCCCCTGCTGTTGAAGGAACTCAATGAAGCCATCTCGAAGATACTTTGGCAGCTTGCTAAGTAGACGGTCCACATGTGAGCAACAGTTAAGCTCCATCCCTCTAGGTCCCTCAAGTGACAGCAACATACTGACCAGGAGATGAACTCGCAAGGCAAAGCTCTGAAAGCTGTGGCTATCATTGGGCTTTACATCTGGTGATGTAAGTATGGCTGCTATTTCACTTTGAGCCAGTTGATGTGGTTGACCGTACTGTAGCTGAAGCGCTTGCATAGCTGCTGAATACGGATATGGATGATGCCGGCACGATTGCCCTATCATTTGAGCTTCAGGCAGCTTAAGATGTTCCAGTAGTACATGGTATTTGTACTTCTCTGTTAGCTCTGGGTAAGGCTCAAGCAAATTGTCTAATGCCAGCTTCATATTAGCAAATTCTCTTTCACTGTCACTTGTGAAGTCGGGAATTTTAGGTTTAGGGGGACTAAACAATGTCCGTTGCGGTATACTACCACCTGGTGGAGCTGCAAGCTGGGCTGGCATCAGCTGTGGTGCGGCTGCTGCAGTGAGAGAGGGTAATGTTGATGGCATCATTGTTTGATATGGTTGGACATAACTGAATGAAGTGGGAGCATTCACCGGCTGTATCTGCTGATACGGTGTTGCCTGATAGCCATAGGGTGCAGTGAGATGCGGATAGGCAGGTGCTGGCGAAATCAGCTCCTGTGGCTCAAGGGGCTGGAATGATCGTTCAGTGTCATGAATTACAGCTCGTTTCTGACTGGGCTGAACTCTGGGAGAATGAGAGGGAACGGGTTCATATAGTTGTGGTTGTGAGGGATGTGTGACAGGAGATGCCATGCCAGAGGAGATAGGGGAATATTGTAAACCTGTAGTTTGTGGATGACTTGGTTGGACTGGAGCAAATCCACATTTGTGACTCTCCACCTCTGCTTCAGGAACCATGTCTGCCCTATATGATCTTTCCTCATGTCTCACCAATGTGCTCACAGCAGCCTGTTTCTCAACATCTAGCACTGTGCCGGATGGAGGGCTTGAAGAACTATAAGGTGCAGGAGAAGATTGTGGCGATGATACAACAGTCTGTACCTGTGCATTGTCCTCGTTTTCCTGTTCCTCCCTCAAGAATGATTTGATGTGTTCCATCATCTCATCTCGGCGATGCTTTCTTTTCTTAAGCTGATTTAATTTCCTGAGAAGACTGTCCATTTCTACGGTCTCCACTTTATCCTTCTCGTTCATGGATTCCATTAATTTAGTTAATGAGTCCATACTCAATAAGTCTGCTTGACTTGGACTGGGCATGGATCGACGTACACCTTGACTGGAGGCTGCATCTGCTTGACTTGTATACACTGCGGCTGCTGCTCCTCTCTGCTCTTCTGATCCCTTTTGTATAGGACTGGAGGAAAGGGCAGGTCGGTGATGGAAGTCAAGGATGTAATCCTCAAGGTGCTTGGGGGCTTGACATTGTCGTGATGCTCTAGCTTGAGGAGGAGATATTGGTTTGCCATCCAATGACATTCTGAAGCAGTCAAGAATCCGGCTCGAAGGACCATATGTTGGGGACTGCCCCACTAATGCCAGTTCTTTAAAGGTGTTAACCACTTCAGCACTCTGATCAGGGAGTCGGAGTCATCATAATGTCTTTCCACCATTTATTTATGTGCAGGGTTTCACCATATACACACACTGATATGCATTGAAGGTAGTTTCTGCAATGAACAATAAACAGAAGTAAATAACTAATTGTCTAACAAAAATATTTGCATACTGTTCCCATAAAACAGTGCATTTCAAATTAAACAATAACTTTCAATGTGCGATTAGTGAACTAATAATTACTGGACGTAAACAAAATGTAAAGGAGCATATAAACAACCTAAAATACATTATGCAACATCCTCATTATGATATGAAACATAACAAATGTAGAATATATTGTAAGGAATGAGAAACATATTTAAACGAGATATTAAACATTAGCCAGAGTAGCCGCGATACTACGGGGCACTTCCACATCGTTTCACGTGATGAGTCAATGATCATAAAGATCAGAACCACCAACATCACAGGCTTAATGTAGAAACAGATTCAGCAGTATAAACATCCAGTATTACAAACAAAGTCATGGAATAAACTTGCCGTCAGTAACTTTCCTGCACTCAGAGATGCTGCACTGGTGGAAACCGTCACAATCTGTCAGCTCTGTATGCGTAACCAATAACGTGTCACTTACGCCAAACACGTATTACACTTGAAGTAGCGTAGTGCATATTTACATAATGCAAGCTCTAACCAGATATAAAATAAGTGTTAATATTATAAATGGTATTAAAAGATACATAATATAAAGAATTCACAACAATTGTGTTCCAAAGATGAACAGAGGTCTTACAGGTTTGGAATGACATGAGGGTGTGTAATTATTGACAGAATATTTGGGTGAACTATCCCTTTAAAACACCCTCTTTTTTCTTTTGCATTAGGAAGTCATACAGGTTCAAAATGTAATTTACATTTTGGGGAACAATTTCTTCAACATGTGACATACTTTGTGACATTAGAGTTCAAATTAGAATACAATGAACCACTTTTAATGTACATTGTGTGGCTATGTGAAGAACAATTAATGGATAAGGAATCTCTTTAGCGCAATCTTGTTCTTTCCCTAAACTGTATAGGATGTGAGAGGATGAGGATCATTAAGATCAAACATCTTTGAAATCACATAACTCACATGAAAATTAAAGTGGTCAGTAACTGCAGCAGTGTGTTTGTGTGATCTAGTCAAATGTGTTTTTAACTCACCAACAGTTTTAAAAGTGCAGACGCAGTCAATATACAAGCAAGGGTGCAGCTAGGAACGCCTTGATAGTGCCGAAACCTGTAGTGTTTCAAGAGGACTGTGGGCAATTCCAAAGCTTACACTGCATTCCAAACCTATGAAAAGAAAAACAAAACAGTTTGACATGTGCAGTGTTACATTCCAACTAAATTTACATTAATTGTTTAAAACACAACATAAATATTACATACAAAAAAAAGGAGAATATTAGATGAATCACATTCAATGCAAAATAATGCCAAATTACATTTAACTAGTTAAATGGTGCTAAGAAGATCTATGCTAAAAATAAAATAAAACATAAGTTCCGGAAATACTAGACATTTGCTGATAATTCAACATGATTATATATTTTCGGTGTTTTAGACCGGATGTTACGTAAAGCACGTTATTTTGTACGTCTAATATCAGAAACAATCACACGGTTAACAAGGTTAAGAATACCCTATAACTTACTAAAAGTAAAATGCTGTTTTCCCCTCTTTTTAACAATACTAACCTACCATAGGTGACGACTTTCCTTGTTGATCGTGTAATGTTATTCACTCAGGTCGATTACGTTTTTTTTTTTCAAAATAACTTAGTGCTCTGTTTTGTGGCGTGGCTAGATGAACAATAATCATGTTTTTTGCATTAACGTTAGCCAAAATTGATTTGCACAAAGCAAAACGCGGATGGTGATATTGAACTGACCAGCTGGCAGAGGATACTGCTTGGTCTTAAAGCCTTCCGCTAACGCAAATCAAGCAAAGATTTATAAATAAAAATAATAATAATTCTACATTGTTTTTAATTTGCATTAGGCGTATGCCTGTTTTGTATGTTTCTTTGATAACTTAAATACTGGACGATTCAATTAACTCCATCCATTTAAATCCAGTTTATTGTAAATAACTATAAATTACACAATAAAATCGTGTATTTTGATACATTTCATTCAAATTTTACAACGTAAACTGAACATGGCCTTCAAATGAAGCACGTGAAGTGAACTAGAAGATCGCTAAATAGCTGTCTGAGCTAGTTGGAAAATATCATACATTATATTTTACGTTAAGCATTTGTGTAATTTATTTAAGTTATTTTCGATAATAAAACTAAAAGAAAACTTACCTGAATCAGAGAACATCCAGCCCTTCTAAAATGCAGTTGATGAGGGAAACCCCGCAAAATGCGGAAACAGACTGCGCATGTGCAATGACAGGAAGTGAACGCTGAATGAAGAAATCAAAATCTTACGTTTTCCCAACTTAATTTTTTATTTTCATTGGACAAAGTAGTAATAAACATGCAGTTTAATCTTTTTTATAAGTAAACTCAACACTGTGCTCAAAAATTTGTCCACCTAACTTATCATTTTAAGCTGAGTTAACAATTTGCAAGTTGGATTTTTTACAGTGTAGCCTGATAGCCTGGGGGAAAAAGCTGTCCCTCAGTTGGCTAGTGCGGGATCGGATGCTGCGGAAACGTCGCACTGAGGGCAGCAGAGAGAGCAGTCTGTGGGACGGGTGGCTGGAGTCTTTGATAATCCTCCGGGCTTTCCTTGTACACCGCCTGGTGTAGATATCCTGGAGAGGGAAGCTCACCTCCAACAATGTGGCGGGCAGTTCGCACGACCCTTTGCAGAGCCTGCGGTTGCCAGCGGTGCTGTTTCCAAACCAGGCGGTGATACAGCCGGTCAGGATGCTCTCCACAGTGCAGGTGTAGAAGGACCTGAGGATTCTGGGGCTCGTTCAAACTTCCTCATCCGTCTCAGGAAGAAGAGACGCTGATGTGCTTCTTCAGCACTGCATCTGTGTGAGCAGACCATGTGAGATCCTCGGTGATGTGAACGCCGAGGAACTTAAAGCTGGTCACCCGCTCCACAGGTGTCTTGTCGATGGTGATGGGTGTGTGTTCTCTGCTCTGTCTCCTGTAGTCCACCACCAGCTCCTTGGTCTTGTCGATGTTGAGTGAGAGGTGGTTCTCCTGACACCATTTAGTCAGGGTACTCACCTCCTCTCTGTAGGCCGTCTCATCGTTGCCGGTGATCAGGCCTATCACCGTTGTGTCGTCTGCAAATTTGACGATGACGTTGGAGCTGTGTGTTGCTGTACAGTCGTGTGTGTACAGGGAGTACAGGAGTGGGCTGAGGCACTGAAAAGTTCACGCACATCTACATATGAAATCACTTGCATACACGTATATACTTAGCTGAAGCATGTATGGGTGTGTATGCATGCAGCGAGTTTATATGTATGTGCGAGTGTTTATAGGTGTATATGCATGGAAGTTTATATGAATGTGCGAGTGTTTATAGGTGTGTCTGCGCATCGAGTTTATATGTATGTGTGAGTGTTTATAGGTGTATATGCATGGAAGTTTATATGTATGTGCGAGTGTTTATAGGTGTATATGCATGGAAGTTTATATGTATGTGCGAGTGTTTATAGGTGTATATGCATGGAAGTTTATAAGTATGTGCAGTATGTATAGGTGTATATGCATGGAAGTTTATATGTATAAAAGTGTTTATAGGTGTATATGCATGGAAGTTTATATGTATGTGCAGTATGTATAGGTGTATATGCATGGAAGTTTATATGTATGTGAAAGTGTTTATAGGTGTATATGCATGGAAGTTTATATGTATGTGGTGTTTATAGGTGTATATGCATGGAAGTTTATATGTATGTGAGTGTTTATAGGTGTATATGCATGGAAGTTTATATGTATGAGTGTTTATAGGTGTATATGCATGGAAGTTTATATGTATGTCAGTATGTATAGGTGTATATGCATGGAAGTTTATATGTATGTGAGTGTTTATAGGTGTATATGCATGGAAGTTTATATGTATGTGTGTGTTTATAGGTGTATATGCATGGAAGTTTATATGTATGTGCGAGTGTTTATAGGTGTATATGCATGGAAGTTTATATGTATGTGCGAGTATGTATAGGTGTGTCTGCGCGCATCGAGTTTATATGTATGTGTGAGTGTTTATAGGTGTATATGCATGGAAGTTTATATATATGTGCGAGTGTTTATAGGTGTATGCACGTGTTTTATGTATGTGTTGATAACGAAGTTTGATTTAAATCCTAGGTTTAATTTCCCTGTTGAAGCCTATGTTACCGGCCTCAGATTTAGGGGATATCTGGGCCAGCAGCAAAGGATACACAGGCGTTATGCACTGCGGATCGGTGAATAAACTGTGAAAAACACGAGAAGACAGAAGTTATGTCTTTCCACAGCGGCAGTCAGTTTATTACTGCAATAATTTCTCTATACATTCTGAAAAGAATTCAACATTTCAAAACAACACTCTCAAAGTGCATTTTGTGAAATACAATTTAAACAACAAATCCCCGAGTACACTTGATAAATGTGCTAGATATACCTTTGACTTTAATATAGTGTATACTTGTATGAGAAAATATATAGATACATATAAGTTGATATGGAGATACAAAAGGTATATACTGAGAATCTGAGATACATTTCTATTAATAATCATAGTTTACAATGAGTGCAAAAAGAATTAATCACAAATACAAACACCAATTATCAAGACACCGAAAGTCTTAAAGACTAGATTTCACAACACAAACACTTTAGATTTCATTGCATTTGAAATATTAATTTGATATAACTATTTTCTTGTATTCCATTTAACTCATACACACACACACTGAAACAACGCACGTGCTGAACACTCAAAATGGCGACCGAACCGAGTATACAACATACACGGAGAAACATAATTCTTACAACACTCTTAACTAGGGATGCATCGATGCAGTCATTTTCTGCGGATCGGGTATCGGTCAGACGAGACCCGATCCAAATCCGATCCTGTGCTTTTAAGCTTATAATATTCTGTGCTGTTATTAAGCCCCACGGAAGCCACACAAACAACATTAAGCACCATACAGTTTTCATGCATTATACATCAAGTGTTCTGAAGCTGTTCCATAGTTTAATCTGAGGTACAGATGAATATTGAAGTCGTTCAATTCAAGTCCACGTGAACTTCTCTCTCCGCTGCGTCTGTCTGTCATCCTCCGTTCAGCATTCAAACCACGCGTCGCGTTCGGTTACTACAGTCAACTCTTCAAGAGCGCACAGTCACTGAGGTTTAAAACTGTTCAAAGAAAAGGCTCAAAGTAAACTAACACACAGATTTAATACACTTCGCATCAATATCTCTTCCCTCTGTACTTTTCTTCTCTATGCGGACTCGGAGGGCTGTGCAGCCTGTGTTTCAAGCGCATCATTCTGCACACGGGATGGTTCAAGGTTCAAGGTTCTTTATTATTTGTCACATACACAATCATACAGGGTATAATCAGTAGTGAAATGTAAGTCAGGACAGGTCCGCTCAATGGAAAGTGCAAAAAAATAAAATACAATAAAATAAAAATAACATAAAAAGCAATAAAACAATGAAGCATAACACAAGAGAATATATATATAAATATAGGTGAGAATGAAAATAGGAACAAATAATAAAATAAAATAAGGAGTAAGATGTGCAATGAGATAAAATGTGCAATACAGTATACTGTGGATTAATAAATATTAATATAAACACGGATGTGCAAGAGAATGTGCAAATAGGTTGTACCGGGTATGTACACATAGCAGCAGTGTGGATGATGGAGAATAATGGATGTGTTTACAGTTTATTAAATTGAGTCCTGTGGATGTTATGATGTTATGAGACTGAGTTTAGGAGCCTGATGGCCTGGGGGAAGATACTCCTCCTCAGTCTCTCAGTTTTTGCCATCATGCTCCTGAAGCGCTTGCCAGATGGCAGTGAAATGAAAAAATGGTTACCAGGGTGATTCGAGTCCTTAATGATTTTAACAGCCCTGCTTTTGCAGCGTTTGAGGTAGATGTCCTGCAGAGAGGGGAGAGCAGACCCTGAGATGCGCTCAGCTAAGCGTACGACTCTCTGTAGAGCTTTGCAGTTCTGGTTTGTGGCATTATTATACCACACTGAGATGCACTGAGTCAGAACACTTTCTATGGCCCCTGAATAGAAAGTTTTCAGGATAGCTGGTGAGACCCTGAATTTCCTCAGCTGTCGCAGATGGTACAGTCTTTGCCTGGCTTTCTTGACCTGTGTTTGGATGTGTGCAGTCCATGTCAGGTCCTCGGAGATGTTTACACCGAGGTACTTGAAGCAGCTCACCCTCTCCACAGGGGTCCCACTGATCATAAGAGGGGTATAGGGCCGCTGCTGTCTCTTCCTGAAGTCCACGATCAGCTCCTTAGTTTTGCTCACGTTCAGAGAGAGACAGTTGTCCTGGCACCATGATGTGAGTCGCTCCACCTCATGCAAGTATGCGGCCTCATCATTGTTGGAAACGAGGCCCAGAACCACAGTATCATCAGCAAATTTAACAATAGAAGTGGAGCTGTGTGAGGACACACAGTCGTGGGTGTAAAGAGAGTAGAGCAGGGGGCTCAGGACACAACCCTGTGGGGCTCCTACGTTCAGGGTGATGGAGTTGGAGGTGAACTGGCCGACTTTCACCACTTGTGGTCTGGTGGTGAGGAAATCTTGAATCCAGTCACAGAGTGAAGTGTCTAGGCCGAGGTCTGAGAGTTTGACAGCTAGCTTGGTGGGGACTATAGTGTTGAAAGCTGAGCTATAGTCAATGAATAGCAGCCTGACATAGTTGCCATTTTTGCTGTCAATGTGAGTGAGGGAGGAGTGCAGTACCTGGGAGATGATCAGTAGACCTATTTGGCCGATAGGCAAACTGAAGAGGGTCCAAAGTAGCAGGGATGGAGGAGCAAATGTGTTTCTTTAAAAGTCTCTCAAAAACCTTCATGACTGTCGATGTGAGGGCAACTGGACGATAGTCATTCAGGCAAGAGGGTTTACTGTTCTTAGGTACAGGTATGATGACAGATTTTTTAAAGGAGGTGGGAACCACAGAGGTAGCAAGGGACTCATTAAAGATGGAAGTAAACAAACCAGCAAGCTGATCAGCACAGGACCTCAGAACGCGGCCAGTAATCCCATCAGGTCCTGCTGCTTTCCTGACGTTCACTCTCTTTAGTTCCCTCCGAACGTCGTCCTCTGAAAAGGTGATAGCATAATCATCGCTGCTCTGTCTGCTGCTTCCTGACGTGCTGATCGGCAGAGTCGCGCCGCCGTTACATTCAAATCGGCCGTAGAAGGTGTTTAGCTCTTCGGCCAGCAACGGATCTGCTCTCACCTCTGTGGAAGAGTTGTTTCCAGAGGAACAGATGGTCTTCAGTCCCTGCCACATGCGTCGAGAGTCACTGAGCTGGAAATGTGACTCAATTCTCTCCCTGTATCTGAGTTTAGCAGCTCTAACTGCCCGATGGAGAGCGTAGCACGATGTTTTGTATTCGCTCATGTTTCCCGACAAAAGACCAGCGTTGTATGCGGCAGTGCGATGGTTAACCGCATCACGGATTGATCTGTCCAACCACGGTTTATGATTAGAAAATGTCCTTATTGTTACTGTTTCAATGGCTTGGTCGGTTACCGTGTTGATAAAGCGTACTGCTACATCCGTGAACTCGCTGACGTTAGCTGAACTCGCCCGGAACATGTCCCAGTCGACGTCATCAAGAGACGCCTGTAGCATAGCTTCAGAGTGGGAGGACCAGCGCGTCACTTCCCTCTCCACCGGGGGTTTCTGAACGATCCTTTGTTTATATTCCGGTGTGAGGAAAATGGCGGCGTGGTCCGATTTGCCAAAAGCCGGCAGGGAACGAGCTTTGTAGGCATTCTTAAACTGGGTGTAGCAATGATCCAGTGTATTCTGTCCTCTAGTTGGACAGGATATATGTTGGTGGAAGTTTGGCATGACTTTTCTGAGGTTGGCTTTGTTGAAGTCCCCCGCGATGATGGAGGCAGCATCAGGGTGTTTATTGATGTAGCCGCTGAGCTTGTCGTGGAGTTTGGACAGAGCCAGGCTAGTATCTGCTTGTGGTGGAATGTAAACGGCAGTAACGATGATCGATGTAAACTCCCGGGGCAGATAGAATGGGCGGCAGATAATGGAGAGATGTTCCAGATGAGGCGAGCAGGAACGCGACAGAATGGAGATATTCCTGGGGTCACACCATTTCCTGTTAATCATGAAACACACTCCACCACCTTTGGTTTTTCCAGCCTCGGCTGCTCTGTCCATCCGTAAAACAGAGAAGTTATCAGACGGCGTTACAGCGGTGTCCGGGACCATCGGCGTGAGCCATGTTTCGGTCAAACAAAGGATGTTACAGTCTCTAATGTCCCGTTGGAAACTTATCCTGGCTCTAAGATCGTCCATCTTATTCTCCAAGGATTGGACATTAGCAAGCAGAATACTCGGTAGAGGGGGACTGTGAGCCCTTTTTCTCAGTCTGTTACGTATTCCAGCGCGTCTCCCGCGATGTTTCCTTCGCCTCCTGGGATTATTGAGGCGGCCTTTGTTAACCTCGGTGTTCCGAAGTATCTCCAATGGCCACGCTGGGTCCGTGGATAAGGTGTCCTGAAGCAGGTTAGTGCAGTGGTGCCCAATGTCCAAAAGTGTTCTTCTGTCGTATATAAATAGTGCCGACGTTATGCGTGTAAAAAGAGAAAGTAAAAATACGTAAAAAAGTATATTAAAGCACAAATTGAGCGGAGCCTTCCCTAACGTCGACTGTACAACGCAGCGCCGGAAGCGGAAGTTTTTCAAACGCATTGCGCATTGCGTCACTCTGTAATGGATCATTTCGTTTTATAATACTTCTGCGCAATGAAAGATAATAATAGTCTTTCTTGTTCTGTCCTATCTATAATATGTTGCTGCCTTATTATTGTGTTATACATTTAAAATACGTTTATTTTAATTTTATATTAAATATTTATATATAAATGTATTTGCTTGTTTTTTAAATGTATTTTATAATACAAAGAGCAAGATTTATTCGTAGACTTATTCACTTTTATTTGTAAATACAAATATTTCACTAGATTTTGTAAATATATATATATATATTTATATATATATATATATATATATATATATGGATGTATGCCAGTAAGGGCTGAGTGTAAACCTCACTCTCCTGACCTCAAATTGTGGTGGTGTGGACCCGGGAGGGGTTGTTACATTGGTGCCGTGACCCGGATGGGAGTGGGGTTTAGGGGGGTGAGTGTAACGGATGTATGCCAGTAAGGGCTGAGTGTAAACCTCACTCTCCTGACCTCAAAAAGAGGCGCTCTAGCGACTGACGTGAGAGGCTGTAGCCTTTGGCGTTCCTTGTTAGAGCGCCCTCCTCCCGCACCAGAATCCCAGGTTCGAGACCCGCTCGAAGCAAGAACGAGTTGTGGTGGTGTGGACCCGGGAGGGATTGTTACACATATATATATAGACAAAGCGAGTTTATTTCACAAAAATTAAGTCGAAACTGTTAAAGAACAGCCTATAACGCAAGGCTATTAAATAGCCTTCCCAAACTCATTTTTTGTTAATAAAATTAATTTGTATGAGCAGCACATTCATTTAAAGCAGTGGTTCTCAACCCGTGACCCACCATGCTGAACATAATAAAAAAATACTTTCAGTTCTACAATTCATTTTTAGTATTTAGATTAATAAAAAAATATACGAAACAAATAAAAGCTATGTTTTTGTTATGTCAAATCATTTAGTTTTTCATATATTATTTTAAGCAGAATTTAATTAAGATAGTCATCAGCAGCCGTTCGTTCGTTAAAATTGAGCATCAGAATGGACACATTTGTTCAGGGAGGAAACGAAATGTGGAGAATGCCAGCGAAGGAACACGAATAATAGTGTCAATCAGCAGCGCTTGATTTGAGCTTGAGCAGCGCTCACACTTAACATGTTCAGGTAAAAAGAAACATCATCCTTAATTACAGAAAATGTGTCAAAACATCTCTGGAGAGAACCTTAGATTATTAAAATCGAAAATGCTCTCCATATTTGGATCAACATAGGCTACATTTGTGAACTTTTCTGCAATGTCGCGTGTCGAGTCATGCTTCCGCGCGTCTTACAGACTGTAACTTACAATCACAACTTTATTGTGCTGTTTCTCCTTTCCAGCAGAATTTATCAAGATTCAAGATTTGTATTCGTCAGATACATAATTATACCGAATATAACCAGCAGTTAAATGTAATAGTCAGCTCCCGACAGCATCAGGTGTTTTATTAATGGTGAGTAGAATTATTTATTTATTTAAATAAATGTAATCATTTATATATCATAATATTAAATCTGGTTGGTTTGTATTGGTGACTAATATGTAAATGACATGCGTGTGGCCCGTGAGACTTGCACCATAGTGCTGTGCGGTCGAAAAATAGGTAGAGAACCACTGATTTAAACATATAGCCTACAAATTGACACGAAGTGAAAATATCATGGTATTTTTGGTTATGAAAACAACCTAGGGGACTGTTAATGAAACGTGGAAACTGCTCCTGAATAGAATGAATATCACACCATCATGCAAATCCTTCCCAGCAAACACACGCAGTACAGTAATGTGATTTGTTGGAGCTGTAGGCTACTTTTATTGTACTGTACTGCTGCATGCTTGTAGTTTCTGCGCTTTAGTGAAGTTATATAACATTACAGCGTGGCGCCGCTTTCGCACGTGCTAATGAAGAGCGCGTACCACCAGCACAGTATAACATCTGACAGGACAGTTCGTTTTTTTCTGAGGTGAGAGACTTTTTATTTCATAACAAGTTACGAAAATAACGATAGAATAATGCCACTGACATTAAACCTGTCAACATCTCATCTGACCTCAGATACTGAATTGGGACAGAGCCTTTTTCTCAGGCACTCTTTCTTTCCTTAAACTGCCTTGAGTCAGATGATCTGACAGAAGTGTCAACGGCTTTCATGCACGTCTTTTAAAATAAAAGTCTCGCATCAGAAAAGCATTTAGAATTACGCTTTTTGTTGATGTCGTTTCTTTGGCTGTAAATAATCCGCGACCCACTCAGAACGGTCTCGCGACCCACTTTTGGGCTGCATACCCAGCACTTTTGACCGACCAGTTGAGAAACACTGTAATAGATTGTGTTTAATTAACACACAGAAGAGTGACGATCGGGTCAACACAGAGAAGTATAGAAATTCTAATTTACATAAAAAATAAATTAAAAAAACCTGTGCTGGTATCGGAATGGATCGGTATCGGCCGATCCTCAGAATTTGCGGTATCGGATCGGATCGGTTCTGAAAAAATGGTATCGTTGCATATCCCTAGGCTACTCTTAACCAATAACAGATGACATAGACTCAATATTTCAGTCTGATAAATCATTTCTTGTCTCAATCAACATTAATCAGGCCTGAAACACGATCTATCTCACTCTTCAGCCTTATTTTATAATCCTCAGTGAATTAAAACACCTTTCTTTGATTAGATACAATTCAAAACTCACCCAAACTCGTTATATTACACATTTCGATTTGCACAAATACAATGAAATAAACATTTTAAGTAAATATAGTCATACCTGTGAAAAACACGAGAAGACAGAAGTTATGTCTTTCCACAGCGGCAGTCAGTTTATTACCGAGCCCGCAGACCAGGAGGAAATAAATCTCGCGTCTTCCACAAGCGCATGATGCCATCTATTGGCATGGCGGTGTAATGCCACAAATATATACTGTTTTACCTTAATTAGAAAAGTTCTCATTTTGTAAAATAAAAAAACAGGTATACACAAATCCACATATATGGGGGGGTGGTCCACTGTTTTCAGGAAACTCATAAATGGCATTTTCTCAACCCATTACACCTAGCGTTTATTGACTTCAATGGGGCTGCTTTTAACTGTGTTTTTCAGTGCTTCGAAAATAGACGGTCATTGGATAAATGAGTGGGCTGGACTCCGGGCTTCTGCGTGATGATTGGAGGGTCTGAAGAAAGACTGCATCTCCTTTTGATTGACAGCGATTTTGTATTATAAAAAGTAGCTGACTCTGAAGCTATTCGAGCTTAGTCCCATCGTGGATTTTGCAAGTGTAGTCAAAAGACAAACTGCTGCAACCTATTTCTTGGTATTTGCTTGGCGAAATTGCTAGCCAATTTTCATCATACATTTCACACAATTATACACCACACTCGTTTATTAATTCATTGATTCATAGAGTAGGCTATGATGTAAGCCGAATAAAAAGCAGCCGCCACTGATATAGAGAATATATAACCAGCAGTGAAATGGGAGTCAGGTCCGCTCAATGGACAGTGCAAATATTATAGAATACAAACACAGAGGAAATATATATAAATTAAATAAGTAAAGAATAAGATATAAAGAACAAAATTCTTTAGACTTAAATGTTAAGATAAGCAGGAATGTACAAGAGAGGAATGTGCAAACAAGTTGTACATAGTTGTCATGTAGCAGCAACACCAAAAAAATTATAAAATAAAATACCAAAACACAGAAAGTGCTGTGCGCAAATAACTCTGTCAGTTTGAGGTAGAAATATGAATATCTTACTGATTGTTAACTGTTTATTAAGTGGAGTCATGTTTATGTTAAGAGGCTGAGTTTGAGTTTAGGAGCCTGGTGGCCTGGGGGAAAAACTAATCCTGAGTCTCTCAGTTTTTGCCATCAGTTTTTTTCATCTCTGGCAACCGTGGACTGCAACAACCAGCAACCAGGCCACACATGTCTCACTAATAGAGATTCCGCTGGACTAAGACCAGGAGGAGGCCATTCCTCTAGTGGAGTGGGCCCTCACACCTATGGGTCATTGCAACCTTCTGAGGCATAAGCCAAGGCTATAGCATCAATTATCCAGCGGGGCAATCTTTGCATGGTAACTGGCAGCCCCTTAGAGCTGACCATGGTCTTGCCGATAGCCTGAGCTGTGGGTTTTGTAGCGCGCAGAGCCAGAGCCAGCTGTACGCAGCTCTTTGAAAGCATTCTGATGTTGGTCAGACTCCTCCATATCAAGAAGAAGTTGAAACCTGAAAACACTTGTAGGATTGCCATCTTATGCAGCGTCGATCCGGCCTGACCGGCCGATGCACATGCCCTGTTGGCCAGAGCCGAAGTGTTCCTGCAGGGCTTCAAGGGATGCGCTGCATGAGCCTTTAATCCCAGGGCAGACGGCGGACACAAGTGAGCAGCTACTTCCAGAGGGGGGAGCTTGCTATAGCCTTTTTCCTCAGCGTCCCAGCAGGAACCACTCGTCTAAAAGGCCATGGGCGGGCTCATCTGGAGCCGATCACTCGAAATCCAGATTCTCCACCACCTCCACACCATTCTTCAGCATCTGATGCTGTCAAGGACATAGAGTCATCGATGGCAATTTCTTCCTCGGGGGCGCCAAAGGAAACCAAGCCACTTGCTGCAGAGGAGGGGCGTTGATCCTCTCGTGCAAAGCACACAGGTGCGAAGAGGCAGAGCGGGGAGAGGGGGGCACATGGGCGCTGGGCCGACGTGACACCACGCGCACCCGTTGAGAGAGAGCAGCTGTTCTGCTGTTTCTTTATTTTAGGAGAGAGAGGAAATGGGAAAGCAGAGTCGAAAGCACTGCTTTCAGTGAAGAGGGTGATACGCAAGCGAAGACTGGACAAACTCATATATTCTCACAATGAGAAATGCTGCCCAGGCAGGCAACACACCCGCTGTGCCCGTCTGATTCGTGTAACACCCGGCGCAACATTTGCAACATGGCTGCAGGGGAGACTCGCCCTCTGCCGGGGGCTCTTTGACGGCGGTGAGCGGGTTGAGCTTCTGTCCTTCTTCTTTCTTTGGCTTCTTGCAGAGTCAGCGAAGAGATGATCGTCCTCAACAGGAGTTTACCCCATACACAACGTGAAGTGAACGTTCGAAAGGGAACTGCGAATTGCAAGTCCGCGAGCGATCACAAATGCCTACATTGACTAGCAAGTGTTGTTGTTCTGTGGCGCCTCATGTTTGAAGCGAGTCAACCACATGATCAAAACGACAAAGAAGTCCAAAAGGTGATGAAGATGCCATGCGCCGAAGTAATATTTTACCCATGCAAAATCCACTTGGCTGAAAAAAACTGAATGGGCATGACGCCTCTGATGTCTAGTACTGTTTTGATGGCGTTTGACAGTTTTGTACAGATAATATCATGATGATCATTTGTCTTACCGAATGTGGTCTCCTCAGCAATAAACTATCTGCACACTCCTTTCTTTTATTGCTGCCTGTCTGTCAGTTTAAGTGCCAGCAATGCAGTGTTGCCAGCTGTTGCTATGAAGAACAAACAAATGCAATCCCCTGAGAAATGCACTAAAATAAGTTAAAATCTTGTATTTTGTAAATAAGATACAGATACAATAAGACAAATCTGACTGTGAAGGGAATTTGTAGTCACGTTTCAAATGCATTGATCTACCCCACGGCTTGCGTCGACTTGATGGTGTCAATTTATAGAATGGCTCATAATTATACATGCTCGTTTACTGAAATGTTAACCTAATGCTGCGTTCCAGACAGCTAAGATATAATATGATATAATAGTTCTAAGTATAATATTCATCTACTGTATATAATAGTATTAGAATATATATGCACTGCCCCCCAAAAGTTTGGAAACACCCCTGGCAATGTGTGGTTTTGGCTTCATCTTCCAACAAGACAATGACCCCAAGCACAGCCCAACCTGCAAATCCTATTTGTAGAGGAAACAGTCAGCTGGCATCATGTCTGTCATGGATTGGCCTCCCCAATCACTGACCTCAACCCAATTTGAGCTACTGTACTATGGGAGGAAATGGACCGTGATGTCCGTAAGAAGTGTCCAACCAGTGTGAATCATCTTTGGACAATCCTTCAGGAGGCTTGAAGTAATATATCAATCAATGTTTGAATAAACTGACAGTTCGGATGCCCAGATTATGCAGAGCTGTAATAGCTGCTAATGGTGGATATTTTGATGAATCGAAAATTTAAGCTCTTTCTATGTATAAACTGTTTATGTAATAAAATATGTTTTCGTAGTTTGTGTTGTCCCTTATCAGTGCAAAATTTTCACAAATTAAAAAGAATTCATGCCAATATTGTCCAAAACCCCACTTTTCTATAGGGCGTTTCCAAACTTTAGGAGGGCAGTATATATAGTACATTAATTGTATACTTATAGATTAATATATATTATATAGTATATAATATCTGTAGAGACATTATTTTTAGGTCCAATACATGGCTGTTTTCATGCACGTCAGCAAGTCATTGACAGATTTTGGTTTGAGTTTATCCCTATTTTTTCTTTGAAGCATATTTCCTACATTACTTGTTTTATTCGGTTTTAATTTAAATTTAGCATTTTTTTTGTTCAGTCATTTGATTTCGTTGTGTATTTCTATTGTTGTTTTTTTGCCCTTTTTAATTATTTCATTTATAAATTCATAAACAAAAGATTAATAAAGTGTAGCCTATAAAGTACAATCAAAAGTTTGAATTATAATCACATTGCACTTGAATAAAGTTAAAGGTGTAATCTGCCGATTGTCCTGCAGGTGACCTCATGATTCTGCCTTCTTACAATGCACTTATAGGGATTTTGGATTACTCCAGAGCACCCGTAGATCTACGAAGATTTGCAAGTACTACTTAAGTTACGATGGTTTTGGGAATCGCATTCCTGGTGTCCCAGTCTCAATCAAACGCAAACTCTTATCAGCCCTATCCATTCACACCAAATGTGATTATTAATGGAAAATATCAAGTGCTTCCATTTCAGAGTGCCTGTTATCAGATCTATTGAAGATGTTACTGTTCATGTTTGCCAGCCCAAGACATCTTAGAAATCTAGACCGGACTATGTTTTACGGCCATGTCCAGAATAAATAATATATGTATCCATGTCAGTTAGGGTGATATTAAATGACTTAACCCATGACAGTGGCGTAACATAATAATGACGGGCCCCAGTGCAGGCTATTATGACGGCCCCCCTGGGCTGCACGGTTATGAAGCACATACAAACACACAGCACTCTTGTCTAGAATGAAACCCATATAAGCTAATTTGTGTCTAATCTACTTAATTTAGACCAAACTAAAATCAATATCTTATCAATTAATTCAGTAGGCCTAATTAACACATGTATTCAATAAATGTATTAAAAACACAATAACGACGTATTGTTTCAGCCTTACTCAAAGGCCGCGGAAACATGGTGGTTCGTTTGTTACAACCCATTCCACAGCCGAAGTTCTTGGTTTTCTTCTTCATTAAATTCTTTATTTATTAAATCCAGACAATTGTTTAATGAAACATTGACTAAAATTAAGATACAATTTATACAAAACAAAATTCAATTCAGAGAAAGGTTTTCTACAAACCAAAACTCAACTCAAAAGTGGTAAAAATCATGTCTGACCCTCTTCATGTCTCCCGATATATTGTGCATCTTCTGCCCATCATGGTCATGCTGTTCACTTTTCATAATCAACATAGATGTAAATAAATAAAAACATATTATTGCCTAATATTTAAACATAAGTAGGCCTATGAAAGGAAACTATGATAGGAAACAGCTTAAAATAGCCTACTCCGTAATTTTTGGCCATACAGATTAGTGCAAGACATCATTATAAACTATATATGGTCTACTTTTATTTGTGTACACTCACAATAAAAACAAAACCTTGTGCTTTTGTAAAATAAAAATAAAATCAAGAATAAACAGGGTGTGCTTTCAGCCGTCTCTGAGAGAATCTTTCTGAAACACGTCTCAAAGATGAACTGAAACTCAACAATAAATATCAATTTATCATATGTATATGGAAATGGAAATGACATTTAACAAATAAAACAAGACTATTTATTCTGTGGAATATTTTTAATAGTTTCCTCAAAGTACTAGCCTATTGAATAGGCCTAATTTGCAGGTGGGATGATCACTTTTTGCAACATGTTGCGGTGATGCACGGATGTACCTAAAGAAAGAAACATCTCCATTTGATAAGAAATTTGTTGGTGTGTGTTAAATAACAGGCTATCTATCGCTGGAATGTGTTGTTTTTTTAAATCATGGCGAGTGCTTGTTGCCACTGTTATCAGTTCTCTCTTGGCGCTCATGCACAATACAGATGATCGAGCGCTTCGTTTTGGTAAAAGCACAAAAACGTACTCGGTTACTATCGTAACCTCGGTTCCCTGAGATACGGAACGAGTACTGCGTCTTGTAAAGACGCATATGGAAAAATGCCTTTTCTCCTGAACTGAAGTCTTATTTAATCACGCGCAGTGAAACTGCATGACTATTGGTTCGTGCAGGTGTAGAAAAACGAACCAATGGGTCGGCAGCGGAGCTGCTGCGAACCTATGGCGACGATACCCGCCAAATTCCCGAACGGGTGGGGCATCTGGCTATATATAAGCGGTCGTTTCGCCATAGGATCCTCAGGTTTACGCCGACTGAGCGGCGACTGAGTCGTGCAGCTACCTAACGCGGCAAAGTCGCGGTACTCGTTCCGTATCTCAGGGAACCGAGGTTACGATAGTAACCGATGCGTTCTATCGATACTCCACTCGTACTGCGTCTTGTAAAGGGCATATGGGAACTGAATTTAATCACGCCCGTGCTAGGGTAGATGAGCGACTGTATATACTTCCATAAACATAAATGCCCATAGGGAAGTAAGTAGTATACTTCAGGCTAAAGCGAGCTAAACTCATAGAGGTCATGCTCGGCCTGGATAATCGTTCCACTTCTGTATACTCAGTTAACCGGAGTATGCAGGGTGCCAATCAGAGAGCCTGGCGCATTGCGGTCAAGAAATCTCTGACAGGATTGTTCCCACAGCGTATGTGTACAAGCTCATCTAAGCAGAGGACTCTGGCCTGTAAGGCCGGTATGTCAGGTTATAAAACCTAGCAAATGTGGACGGAGTGGCCCAGCCAGCCGCCGTACAAATCTCTGTAATGGATACACCGCTAGACCACGCCCATGACGAGGCGATGCCTCTGGTCGAATGGGCTCGTACTCAATGGGGCATTGCAGGCCCAAAGAAGAGTATGCCAGCATGACAGCATCCACTATCCACTTAGAGAGTCTCTGCTTCGTGACGGATGTCCTTTGGTGCGGTTACCGAAGCTAACAAAGAGCTGTTCCGTATGCCTAAAAGGCGGAACGCTCAAAGTAGATTCTCAGAGCTCTGACAGGGCATAACAAAGATAACTCCGGTCCTCCTCAGGCGGAGGCGGAGGCGTGATGACCTGAGCTCTGAGCAGGTTGAAAGTACCTTAGGTACATAACCATGCCTTGGTTTCAGGACGCGACCTTGGAGTCGTTAGGCCCAATTCCAGGCAGGCAGGGCTAGTAGAGGCGCCTGCAGGTCTCAACTCGCTTAACCGGCGCTAGTGCTAGTAGCAGAGCAGTTTTCAGCGAAAGTGACCGGAGGTCCGTAGAACTATGGCGGCTCAAAGGAGGGCCTTTCAAGGCCCTCAGTACAGTGGGCAGATCCCATGTAGGGACAGTAAGGGGCCGAGGTGGATTCAACCTCCTGGCTCCTTCAGAAAGCGGACAACTGAGTTGTCTCTGCCTACCGACTGGCCGCTATAGGGGCATGAAGGCCGCTATAGCTGCTGACACCTTGAGTGTAGAGTGAGCGTCCTTTATCTAGCAGTTCCTGCAGAAAGGACAGAACCACCGCTAACTCAGAGGTGAGGGGTTTCACCACGGTTGAGGCACCAAGTGGAAAACAGTTTAACACTCGCTCTGGGAAGGCCAGTAGGCTCCCATTGAGCGGCCAAATGTAGAGAGCCCACAGCTCGGGTCGAGGTGCCATATTGTTCCGTTCGCCTGAGAGAGGAGATCCCGTCTCAGGGGCACGGGCCAGGGGCTGCTGTCAGTAGCTGAGTCAGCTCTGACAACCAAGGTTGGTTCCTCCACAAGGGGCCACCAATAGCACCTTGTGACCCTGTTCCTGATACGCCTGACGACCTGTGGAAGCAGGGCGATTGGGGGAATGCATAAAGGAGGAGGTTGGGCCAATCGTGGGCCAACGCATCCCTGTCCTTGAATAATAAGTTGGGCAGTGAGAGTTGTCTTTGGAGTGAAAAGGTCTACTTCTGCCTTGCCAAAGGTCTTCAGATCTTCTGAACCACCTGCGGATGGAGCATCCACTCCTCTGAGGGGACATTGCTCGAGATAACATATCTGCTCCTTGGTTCAGTCTGCCCGGCAGGTGTGCTGCCCTCAGCGGCGCAGGTTGAGCTGAGCCCATTCCAGAAGGCGCTCTGCCAGAATAAAGAGGCGCTTCGAGGAGACACCTCCCTGGTGATTTATATAGGACACCACGGACATGTTGTCTGAGCGAATCAGCACATGGCGTCCTATTAGGTCCGGCAGGAAAAACTGGCAGGCTCGACAAACTGCTAGCATTTCCAAGCAGTTGATGTGGAAGCCGCTCTCCGTCTTCGACCAATGGCCGAAGGTCGGTTTGCCTTCGCTGGCGCCCCCAACCTGTGTTGGGCGTCTGTCGTGACAACTTTCCTGGTGTGGACCAACCCCATGGCCACGCCCTTCTCCATCCACCGTGGGTTCTTCCAGGGGTCAGGGCTGTTACACAGGCCTGATTCACCCTGATATGCTGGCGTCCGTGGCGCCATGCGTTGTGTGGAACCCGTGGTTTCAACCAGCGTTGAAGGGAGCAGGCCCAGCTGTAACACTGGCGATGCTGCGCCATAAGGCCCAGCATTCTCTGAAACACTTTGAGTGGGCGGCGGTGTCGCTCTTGAAGGTGGCCGCGAGTTTCTGAATGGCCAGGGCGTTCTGGCGCTATCACCTCTCTCATGTGAGCTGAGTCCAGAACTGTACCCAAGAACGATATTCGCTTGGCTGGGAGTGCGCTTTTGGCGAAATTGACCCTGAGCCCCAGGCGCCTAATGGCGCTTTTCCACTGCATGGTACAGTGCAGTTCGGCACGCGGCCGGTACGATGCAGTGCACGGTACGGCTCAGTTGGTCGGTTTGCATTTCACCGCAGTTTAGTACCGCTATAGAGTGGGCGGATTATTCACGCTGCGTCGTTATAATTGCGCCGCCTCTACTGCCATGACATCATAAATAACGCGCCACAAACAAACTCACAACAAAGAAAGGAGACGGAATAGTGTTCTTCACTCGCCATGTGGATGTTTTTAACAACAATGGAGAGGTCTATGAGTATGAGAATGCTTGTGATTTACCCCCAGCAGCAGAGACTGTGGTGGCAGTGACACGGGTTGTAGAGGAGGAGAGCAGGGATGTTCGTGCAGGTGTGCTGCGTTAACGTTACTTGATTAGTTAACTATTCATGCAGCGTGTTCTGTAAAGTGAATTATCAATAAACTTTTGAATATTTCAAAATGTACAATGTATCCCTTGTTTTTATTTATTTATGTGATGGTTTTTATAATCGCTTGGCATTAATCATTTGTCTTTTCAAGAGGTTCATTACGTTGCTCATACAATGATACATATTTAATATAGTCTGGAGGTACACTTATTCGATCAGATTGTTTTTAATTGAAGCAAAACACAGATACAGAGGTAAAAATAAACAGAAAACATACTCTGAAAATATAGCAAGTTCAAAACGTTATACATAAGGCTTTTTCCTTCGCGTCGTGCCATCAAGCTCTCACTGGATCCGCTCCTCGGCTATCAGCGAGAGGAACGCCTGAACTTCCTCAACAGACAACGACACTGCTATTTTGTGGTTGATGCAAAAAATGTGCGTTTGTTTAAACAGAAGTTGCGTCCGATCCTTCGCTGGCTGTGCTGATTTAAATCTAGCGGGTCGGGCTGTAGAGGAGGGTCTCGGTCGCAAGTTCAGTGACGCACGACGATTTTCTCCGCCAATCAGTGATCAGCAGAGCTTATACCGTCACGCTTTGGCAACGGTACGGGCTCGATGGAACCTCGAGCATCAAGTGGTACTAAAAGTATCAGGTACCAGGTACAGTACCCAGTGCGGAAAACCCCCAAAGTGAACCGCACGCATCGCAGTGCGTCAGCACTATGCAGTGGAAAAGCGCCTACAAGTGGCTGAGGATGAGGGTTCTGTGAAAGTAGTTCCACCTCTGACTGGGCCAGAATGAGCCAGTCAGCCGAGGTAGTTGAGAATGCGGATTCCTATCTGTCTCAGAGGGAAAGAGTCATACCATGCACTTCTTAAAGCAGCCACGGGGGCCAGAGACAGCCCAAAGGGTAGGACCTGTACTGGTAAGCCACCTCAAGGCGAATCTCAAGAATCGGCCTGTGATGGGGGGCTATCTGGATGTGAAAGTATGTGTCTTCAGGTCCAGAGAACAGAACCAGCGAATTGGAGTGAATAACCTCGCTTTATTATCCCCATAACCCACTCTGACACTGGGATGGCCTGCCAGGCCTCGGCCTGGGCAAGGGGTTGGATAAACTGAAGTGGCCTGCCACGGAGGCAGGCACTCGTGAGGGACGGAAGAGGAAAATTGCTCTCTTTTGAGAATGTTTGTGTTTTATTTTTTTTTCGCTATCACAGCAGACAGTTGCATGGTCGCTGTACGACCCCTGTAGCAACAGACAGACACACCCCTCTGCACCCGGAAAAGAACGGGGTGCCAAGAGGTTTCTCATGAGAGGCCTTTGGTGGGCGGTCCGGCCGCGGGCGGGACTCGACCTCTCCTCTTCCTGTCCTGCAGATCAGGAGGACGCCGAGGTGCAGGGTCCAACGCTATCTTGAGTCGGGGGCCCTGGCGCTCGGAGGGGTGGCCTGGCTTAGAGCATGAACGCCCTCGCTGCTGGAGTTCTAGCAGACTGAGGGGCGAAACGGCAGGAGGTGCAGGCTTTCGCTGGCTGCTGAGTCGGGCGCAGTCCTGGGGCCACTCTGACCAGCTGCCTGGGCTGGAGCGCTTGGTGCAGGAAGTGTCGTGACAGCCTGTGACGCCGCCTGTGCTTCTGTGAAGCGCTCAGCTTAATCCTTTCACCGCAGGTCCAAAGAGGCCGCTTGGGGAAATTGGGAGCATCAAGGAAGGAGACCCTGTCCCGGCCCTGATCTCCGCTGGGCAGCTAGCCACAGGTGCGCCCACTACCAGGACTGGCCAGCACTACCAGGCTGGCCATAGACCTCCCTATGGCTTGGGCGGTAGTCTTGGTGGCTCGCAGTTAGGTCCGCTGGCGCTTCTCAGCTCCCCTGAGAGTCGCAGGATCAGGCTCAGACTCATGGCAGAGAGGAGCTTGGCCTGATAGACCTGGAGAACCGCCATAGAGTGGAGCGCCCAAGCCGCCTGTCCAGCTGGAAGCGAGAGCGCCCAGCGAGCGCTGAAGTGGTCCTGCATGGCTTGGACGGGTGACTGGCCGCCTTTGCCAGCCGATGGCAGTGGGTGGGCAGAGATGTGCAGCCACTGACTCATCCAGTTGAGGTATCCTCTCATATCCTTTTCTTCAGCGCCAACCGTAGTGAGGGCAGATGAAGCAGAAGTACGGAGGCGGGCAGAGTAAGGGGAGCGCCAAGATCTTGTGAGCTCGCTGTGAACTTCAGGGAAGAACGGCGATGGTCGTTGTTGAGGGCCTGACGGCGCCCGCAGAAACCACTCATCCAGACGGCTGCAAGTAGGGCTCCTCTGGTGGAGACCACTCAAACCCAGCTCTTCAACCGCTGGAGAGGACACGGAAAAGTTCGCATCCATCCCGGCTTTGGCGACGCTGGGCGCTGGCAAACCTGAGGCGGGTCTCACCGAGCGACAGCTCCTCAGCATCTGAAGCTACCAGTGGCATGCTGTCATCGGCCAGCTCATCGCGTCACTTCGAACGCAGGACCAGATCGCTCACGCTTGCAGAGGGACGCTGGTCAGGTTGGATAAAAAGGACGGGAGACATCTCTGTGTGGCGAAAGCGAGGCACGCGGGATCTGAGCTGGCGTGAGCTCGCCTCAACCGGCGCTGAGAACCTCTGCCCCGCTGTTCTTTCACAGGTCCCTGGAGGAAGAAAACGTGGAGGGCGCTGGGGCGGATCGCCTTCTGAAAAGAAAGCGAAGGCAGTGTGCAGAGAGGCGAGAGACTTCGATGCTCTCGCAGTGAGAACAATCAGAACCAGCGAGCACGGCATCCGCGCGTGGGATTTCCAGGCAGGAAACACACGCGCCAGATCAGCCATCGGTGTGCAGGGGAGACCTGCACGAGTCAGAGTAACAGCGCGGCATTAGAACGCCGATTTGCTCTTTAGAGACTTACGCGATATGATCGCCGGATAGCTGCAGCGAACGGACCGGAACTGCTGCGATGCTGGGGCGCCGTTGAAGGCGGATCAGCCGAGCAGATCGGTCGCTGGGTCCTACTACGCGGGCGTGTCAATGGCGAGTAAGCTCGGATCAGTTTAGACGAAGTCGCGTCGTCATGAAGGAGAAAAATCTGAGGATCCTATGGCGAAACGACCCATATATAGTATAGCCAGATGCCCGCCTGCTCGGGCGGAATTTGGCGGGTATCGTCGCCATAGGTTCACAGTAGCCCGCCACACCCATCTATTGGTTCGTTTTCACACCTGCACGAACCAATAGTCGCAGTTTCACCGCGTGATTAAATAAGACTTCAGTTCAGGAGAAAAAAGCCATTTTCCCATATGCGTCGTTACAAGACGCAGTACGAGTGGAGTATCGATAGGGAACCAAAACAAAATGCACACACAAAATGCACAAACGTGTCCCTGCTCTTGATATATAATCACTGATGAACACTTTTGGTTTCAATGAGAAAATAAAAAAAATACATATAAACAAGAGTGTATTTAAACACAAAACCTCAGTAACACTTGACAGAAGTTCTACCACTTGACTATCAAAGCACATGAGGACAACTTGCACATTTATGTATATATTCACTCTTGTGAAGAATCTCGGCACTAATTATATAGTATTATTAATATTTATATGTATATGTATATTAACACTCATTAACACTCGAGTCACTCATGGCTCGATTGCTATTCCTGAGGTAAAACACTCCCTCTTCATTACCCTACAGTCAAAGAAAGGTATAAATAAATTTATGTGAAAATAAATAAATGTGGAAATAAATATGTAAATAAATACATACATTTTAATATAAATAAAAGTGGAAATAAATACATGTGAAAAAAATACATAAGGAAATAAAATTATAAATACATTTTTTTTAATTACTTTTCATTGTATATTTATTTATATATATATTTATTTTTTTATATTTTCTTTTTTAAATTTCTTTGTATATGTATTTGTTTATTTAATTATTTCTAATTATGGCAGGATTGGCATTCCATACTTATTGACCTTATTGTTATCTCGTCTTATGCTGGGTTGCTGTACACACTAAAAGATTTTGAAAATCTTATGAGATCTTCAAAATGTGAGAGACCACAAACATGAGGACAAAAAATCCTAGATTTAAGCGCTTTGCTCCTATAGTTTGTGGTGTGCTGGGATGTTCTCCCCACACATCAGGATTTCTGATGTTGAATATTTACGAATCGCGATCGGCGCCTCTGACGTTCTTCAGATTCAGTCACTCTTAACACACCTCACACCACAGGAAAATCTGATAAGATAATCGTTAGAACCACCAAGATAATCGGGACATTACCTAGGATTGTCGGAAGGGGATACATCGGCCCAAAATCAGCCCTATTATCTTGTGGTGTGTACCCAGCATTAGTCATGGGGAAAAAATCTTGTCAACAAACATTTTTCATCATAATCTTCGTTAACGAAATGAACACTACCTCTATGAACTACCACTTTTCTCTGGACTGTTTTTTGTTGGATGAACATGGTCTTCATTCTTCCTTAACAAATACAACAATATGGGGAACCATGGACATTTAGAGGGTGTTTGTCCCCAACTGTGAAAGGATTGATAACTGGGTGTTTCTTCAACTAGGGGCACTTTTATGCCTCGTTTCCACTGAGCGATTCGATTCAGTACAGTATGATTCGGTACGGGTAACCCTGAACAAATGTAATGTCCACCACATCTCAATATACAGCTGTTATTTAAATATAGAATAACTCATGCCACTCAAGAATTGTCTAAGATCATTTTTGTAACTAGTTTTACCAGGTTTTCCACAATGTACAATAATTATACAATTGTCAATGAGATAAATGAACTGCCCTAAGGACCAAATGCTGAACTATACACCTGTCACATTAAAATTTTATATTGGTTTGGGTAAGAGCTTATTAGAAAATAAATAACTTTTATATTAAGTAGAGTATGATCCACTTGATTGTCTCTATGACTCTCTCTCCTCTCCACCTGTAGCTGGTGTGTGGTGAGCGATACACTTGATTGTCTCTATGACTCTCTCTCTCTCTCCCACCTGTAGCTGGTGTGTGGCAAGCACACCTGATTGGCTCTAAGGACTCTCTCTCCTCTTCACCTGTATCTTGTGTGGTGAGAGCATACACTGATTGTCTCTATGACTCTCCTCTCCACCCTGTAGCTGGTGTGAGAGCATACACTTGATTGTCTCATGACCTCTCCTCTCCACCTGTAGCTGTGTGTGGTGAGCAGGTGACTCTGATTGGCTCTATGACTCTCTCTCCTCTCCACCTGTAGCTGGTGGTGTGAGTGCACTGATTGGCCTCTATGACTCTCTCTCCTCCACCTGTAGCTGGTGTGTGGTGAGCGCATGCACTTGATTGGCTCATGACTCTCTCTCCACCTGTAGCTGGTGTGTGGTGAGCGACACTTGATTGTCTCTATGACTCTCTCTCCTCTCCACCTGTAGCTGGTGTGTGTGTGAGCGTGACATACACTTGATTGTCTCTATGACCTCTCTCCTCCTCTCCACCTGTAGCTGGTGTGTGGTGAGCGATGCACTGATTGGCTCCATGACTCTCTCTCCTCTCCACCTGTAGCTGGTGTGTGGTGAGCGACACACTTGATTGACTCTATGACTCTCTCTCCTCTCCACCTGTAGCTGGTGTGTGGTGAGCCGCATACACTTGATTGTCTCTATGACTCTCTCCTCTCCACCTGTAGCTGGTGTGTGGTGAGCGCATACACTTGATTGGCTCCATGACCTCTCCTTCCACCTGTAGCTGGTGTGCGTGAGCGATACACTTGATTGACTCTATGACTCTCTCTCCTCTCCACCTGTAGCTGGTGTGTGTGGTGAGAGCATACACTTGATTGTCTCTAAGACTCTCTCTCCTCTCCACCTGTAGCTGGTGTGCGGTGAGCGCATACACTTGATTGACTCTATGACTCTCTCTCCTCTCCACCTGTAGCTGGTGTGTGGTGAGTGCACTGGCGTCGTTGTCCTGTGGCAGCCGTCGTATCATCCAAGTGGATGCTGCACATTGGTGGTGGTTGAGGAGAGACCCCCCGCATGATTTTAGAGCGCTTTGGGTGTACAGCAATACACAAAAAGCACTAAAGAAATGCATCATTCATTCTTTCATTCATGATCTCATAAATTGTGAATACATTTAATGTGTGATGAGAACTTCTTAAATATTTTTAAAAAATGTGTGGTGACGGAAATTACAGGGTGGTGATGGAAATGACAACATATTAATGTGAATGTAGAGAAACAGTAGAGGTATTTATTAGAAAAACTCTTCGCACTCATTAAACTCAATTCACAAAGTCATTAAATATATAAATTGTACTTTGTAACCATAAATGTCATTTCCACCACAGAGGCAGTGTGGTGGAAATGACATTTATGTAGTTTTTTGTGAAAAAAATGGAAGATAGCTTCACTGATTAATTATTTGAATTAATACTTCCTGTGGCTCAGTGGTAGAGCATTGCTTTAGCAGCACAAAAGTTGTGGGTTCAATTCCCAGGGAACACACATACTGACAATAAATTTATAACCTGAATGCAATGTAAGTCGCTTTGGATAAAAGCGTTTGCTAAATGCATAAATGTAAATGCACTTAGCATTTCATGTATGCAAAATAATCTTATTTAACTTACAATTTTTGGCTTTTTAAAAACACCCTTGAAAGTACAGTCAGTAGTTATTTATAAGTAACTTAGGCTGTCAAGGCTATTTTATTCTATATATACATTGTGTGAAATTATTATTTCTAATTAATACAGATGATGCTGGATCATTAATAAATTAGTCATGACAAAAAAATGATATTATCTGCTGTATTTTTCTGTGAGCATTATAAGGTTACCAAGCTTAATTCCGTAGCTTGTCACCCATTATAACTAACACGGCGATAAGCCTGAACTGATATTAGGCAAATATTGTAGACCCACCGATGTGTTGGGTTTTGCTCAATATGATGTTAAGTGGCAGATCAGTGAATATCTAAAGAGAAGTCCTCAGTCCTAGACAAAACCTAAATACTATGTGGAGGACACAAAATAATAATTATAATATGACCGCGTGGTGAAAAATATGAACCAAACTCATATTTAAACACAGTCTCCATGCTATACACATATCTATCCGAACAAGTACAATTTTATCATTATTTGTGTCCCTTTGAAAAATTGCTCTTGAGAAATGGGAAATGTTATGTTTATTATCCCCCCACTGTTAGATGAAATTTACGCCCCTGACCACTAGTGGTACGTGAGCTTCCTCTTGTGGTACGTAGAGAAATCTCTGAATTAAATATATATTAAGCCTGAATTAGATATATAACGTCCACCAAAACGTTTTTTTCTTTTATTTTTTGAGACGAGCACATTTTTTTTAATTGTTTTAAATGGGAGTGTCTCTTTCATGCTGAGCACTCGGATGTTTTTTTCTCGGTGCCGAGAGTTGAAGAAATGTTCAACTTTGGGTTGAATATATTGGGTTTATATATATATATTAGAGGTGGGCATAGATTAATTTTTTTTATCTAGATTAATTTTGGAATTAATCTAGATTAATCTAGATTAAAATGGCTCATTTGAATTCTGCCGAAGGCATTCAGAATATGTGTGCTACCCAAATAATGACTAAAAGTAAGTAAGCCCAAAATGTCGTTTTTGTTATTATATTGAACTGAAAGCCATCTTATGCACAGTGTTGCACAGATTCAATTTCATGTAAATCATCCATCTTGCTAACACACACGTCTTCTATTTTTTTTGAAATTTCACTCTCTATAGATATATTTTTCAAAGACGGAGTTTCTAAGTTTCTCGCTCAAGTTCACATGAGACCTAAAGCGCATCCTGTTTGCTTAAAAGCGCAGCGTTTCGTTGTTATTCTGAGTGCACACAAATAAGCGTAGAGTCTTTACAGATTCGAAAGATGTATTAGGCTACTTTTATCTGTATGACCAAAAATATGAGATTTTAAGAGCAAGTGGCGCAGAGCCTGTCCTGCAGCAAACGCTTCCACACAAACACTTCAATAGCGCACATTTCTCTAGGTTAACATCATATTGAGCGGCCATGTAAAGTTGTTACTACATACATCTTTCAGATGAAAAGCCATATTTGAGGTTGATGAATGATAGGTGAGCGTTTGGATGTCCTGCCCGATTGTATTACCACATAGACCAGCCGTTAACAATCTGTCCATCACGGACACTGCGAGCCTCTAGTTCAAGACTCGTTCTCGCCCCCTACAGTGCAATTCGCTGAGGTATACATCCGCCAAAATATCAGGGTGAAAGTCATCATAGCTTGCGTAGTATAGACCCAGCTCCCAACCCAACTTTGAGAATAGATTAAGCGGCGATATTTTTTATCGCGATAAGAGTCTCACGTTAACGCATGCGTTAACGCCGATATGACCCACCACTAATATATATATATATATATATTAGTGCTGTCAATAGATAAAAGCGTCTCGGTTACTCGCGTAACCCTTGTTCTCTGAGCGGAGGCGTGGGGAGCGAGCTGCGTGGCTGCATCGGGACCACTGCGTGACCGAGTCTGAACCCATATAGAATCACGCCAATCCATTGGCTGATGGCGCGCCATCTCTGCGCCTTAATGGCGTCGTCAGGTCATACTGGCGAGCGCCATCCACTCCTCAGATTTCTCTGCGAAAAGAACCCTGTCGGCAGCGTGAGGAGCTTGGCAGCAAACGCAGCGTCAAACCAGTCTCCCTCCTGGACCTGAAAAATTCAAACGCCGTAGATCCAGAATAGGCCTCAAGCCGCCGTCCCTCTTTGGAACGAGGAAGTAGCGGCTGAAGAACCCTCGTTCGACTTCCGACTGCGGTACTTCCTCAATTGCTCCTTTCTGTAGGAGGGAGGAAAGTTCCTGTTGTAGAACAGAGGCCTTGGAGGCGCTGTTTACTACTGTCAGGTGAACCCCGTCGAAACGGGGGGGAATTTTTCCAAACTGAACGGAGAACCCACAGTGATACCCCGGGTAGACGCTCCCATTCGTAAAGGAAGTGCGACAGAGGAATCAGAGTGTCGTGTAAGGGAAGACATACCTGAGATGGGGTGTCGAGAAGGCCTGGAAGCAGCGGCACCCTCCACCGTGAAGGAGAGCCCTCGGCGTCCTTGCTCGGGATGATGGAGAGAGAAGTGCTTGGCTGACGGGTGGCCGGCACGGGTTCCGTACACTGCAGGAGAGAAACAGCCGTGTCTCCTAACATGCGGCTCGCCAGCGGCGAATGGACGAGCTGCAAAGGGGAAAAGGCGAGCGCGTCCCCAACTGCCAGCCCGAGTAAAATGAGGGTGAACTAGATCTGCACACCAAGCCTCGAAGGGTGGCTGTGACAGATTTAAGTGAGGAAGCGGCGTTCGGGCGGGCAGAAGCGCTTCGCGGTCTGGCCTCGCCCGTAGCGGTGAAACGCTCTCCTCATTCTGACCGGAGGTCAGGAACGACCGGATTAGCGGCGGCAGGCTTGTTGGGCGCTTCAGGTTAACCCGCTTGCGTGGTTGTTGGCGGGAAGAAGACCGCCACGGGCTCCCCAAACCGTAGTGGGGAAGCGGCGTGGCCTGGGCTCCGCCGCTAGGGGCTCCTTTCTGGGAGCGACTGCTCCCTAGACACAGAGGAGGAGGAGTTGAATAGTCCCTTGCTCTCCTCGGCATGAATTGCTTGAGAGCAGCCGACTGCGTTTTGGCTGAGCGGAATTTATCCACTACAGCGCTAACCGCCTCCCGAATAACCCAGATTGTGAGATGGGTGCGTCCATCAAAACACCTTTTCCTTCTCACGAATCTCAGTCAGATTGAGCCACAGATGGTGTTCTGCTGCCACCGCCGCCATAGAGCGCCCCACGGCACGCGCGGTGTGCTTGGTGGCTCTCAGAGCCAAGTCAGCGGCTCTTCACGGCTTCAGGAGTCAAGCCGGTCCCTTCGTCCATCTCCTTCAGGACGTCCGCCTGGTAGGCCTGAAGGATGGCCATTGTGTGAAGGGCCATACCTGCCTGACCGGCCACGATGTAGGAATTTCCAAAAAGGGCGGAAGTGGTCCTACACGGCTTGGCAGGAAGGAGGGGGCGGGACTTCCAAGAAGGAGCCAAAGAGGGTGAAAGATGTGAGGCTAAAGTATCCTCAATCACCGGCATGGCGGTGTAACCCTGCTCCACAGAACCCACAAGGTTGGTGAAGTCAGCGGCCGCCACATTAGTAAGGCGGGAGGAAAATGGCTGCTTCCAGGAACTGGAGATCTCTCGATGCAGATCGCTGAAAAATGGCAGCTTCCTCCTTTCAGGCT
Source organism: Gymnocypris eckloni scoliostomus (assembly GCA_027564155.1). NCBI lineage: Eukaryota > Metazoa > Chordata > Actinopteri > Cypriniformes > Cyprinidae > Gymnocypris > Gymnocypris eckloni. Next base: position 26,821,842 of record CM050434.1, on the reverse strand, counting down.
TGGAATGTGCACCGATGAGGAACCGCTCGTCGAGCTTTGAAGCTCGAGACTCGCGGGGCTCATCGGGCCAATCCAGCGCAAGCTTTTCGGTGGCGCGCGAAAGCACGTCCACGAGCTAAGAGTAGGCCGCTGAAGGCCGCGCCTCCTGGCCGCTAGGCGGGAGCACATCTGCTAAAGCAGGCCCGAAATCCTCGGAGTCGGAGGCTGCCGTGTGCAGAAAATCATCTAGCCCGAAGGAAACAAAATCATGTGCCTTCGGGCTAGGAAACAGAAAATCATGCAAAAATTCGAACGGCGAATTCGCACGTGCGCGCTCGGGAGAGGGAGGGAGAGAAAAGGCGAGGCCTGTCTGCTCACTCTCCATCTCCTCGAGCTCGACATCCGAACCCCAGCTCGCGGCTCTACGAGAGGCCGAGATCTCACAAGGAGCCGCGGAGATGCTCGATGCAAATTTGGCATTTTGAGGTCCCATAAACTGCTTCACGTGCATGCGAAAACCCCAAGCACTTAATGCACTTACTGTGTGGGTCTTCGCGAGCGATGAAACGCGCGCACGGCGGTTGACAGCGGCGAAACTCCATGGCACTTCACCGCGAGGAGAACAAAGTTCAAAGTCGCCGAAGTGCAAATGGATAATCGCAAAAGGTAGTTGGGTCAGAAATCGCAACAACGAAGGGCAATGTGACCGCTTCCTGAAGGCAGAGAAATCTGAGGAGTGGATGGCGCGTTCGCCAGTATGACCTGACGACGTCATTGCGTCAGAGATGGCGTCGCGCCATCAGCCAATGGATTGGCGTGATTCTATATGGGTTCAGACTCTGTCAGATCTTACGCATGGGTTCCCGATGCGTAAAGCTACGCAGCGTAGAGTTACCTATGAAAGAGAACAATGTAATCGCTTTAATCACAGTCATGGCCTGTGTTTAATCATGATTGATCACAAATTTAAAATACTAGGATTTACCTGTAAATGTGTTAAAATAAAGAAATGGTTGACAAACTAGTTTAATGAAACAAAAACTTTCACACCGATGCCAGGTATGAGACATAATCATTATTATTCTTTTATCATTATTGATTTGTTTTTATTCAGCCAGTATCAGTCTTTATACTGGCAATAAAACGTTTGCAAGCCACATCACTTCAATCCCAGTATACATTTACCCAACTATTATCAAAATTATTTCAAAATAAATACAACAAAAAAAAAAATTGCGTTTAAATTTAAAATTTAAAATTTTAAATGCTGGTCGACAAGAACACCTAGGTTTCGCAAGTGTGATGATCTAAAAACAGATAAAAGGACCAAATCGGGGTGTATACAGTTGTGGGCGGGGCTTCCCCCTACTGTGATGTCACAGTAGGGAGAAATCTGGAACAGCGCATTTGGAGAGACTGTTTATGATTTATGGGTATTATAAAAAAAGGAGTGGGTGGATTTTTACCATAGGAGGCTGGTTGTGTACATACACTGTGGACACACATCTATGTTCAAACACCTTATAAAAGTGAATTTTGCATAATAGGTCCCCTTTAAAGCTTTTGTATTTTTGTTTATACGTTTTCTTGTTGAGGACCTATATATAAATTGTAGCTAATATAAATTAATCAATACACTTCATACACATGGCTCCTCTTGATTTTCCCTTAACAAATTCTAAATTCTAAACCCATTGCAGGTCCCTGTGGGCTGATGAATCAAGGGATGACCAGCTACCTGAATGTGGTTCTGCAGACACTCTTCAGGACCGATAGATTTAGAGAACATGTGCTGAGGTGGGAAACAGATCTAATGATTTATAATTCAGTGAATATCATTTTCTTGTGTCCACTATAACTCATTTATTCCTTTTATTATAAATTTTTTTGTTTAGCTTGAGAAATGAAGTCACTAGTAAACACCCAGAAGAATACTTCTTACAGGCTCTAGCTGATTTATTCTGGAGATTACAACATGAACGATCAGCTGTTTCCACAACAGAGGTCACAAAGGCTCTAAACATCACAAATGGTTAGTCATGCTAAAGCTATGTTTTTACACCTTTTATAGTTTCAGCTTGCAATTATACAAAAAATGATAAGCGATTTAACTATTGAATTATAGAAAAATAACGCACAGACTCTAATTGAAGATGATCCCACATCTCAAGACATTTTCAGGTTTTTTATTTGTGAATTAATAGACATGACATCCTAGAACATTTACTGAAACCGCTATTCTGGACATTTTACCGAATCTCTGTGTGAAAGAGTCTTTAGAAACACAAGCTGTTTCACTCAACCCTCTATTACACATTCCACAGGGATTCTAGAACTAGTGGTTATTGGAAAGAGAGAAAGAGAGAGAGTGCTTAACTGCAGCAGCATCTCTACTGATAGGTTTAACTTCTTCACTACTGAGATATGTAATGTAGCTTTTCTCACATGAATACATATTACTCTACACATTACTCTCAGCTTAAGTTAGGAGCTGAGCCGTTTTGAATAGTGTGTGTTGTAGATGTTTGTGTAACTATTCTCTGACCATGAAGATGTTGCTTGAAGGCTGTCATCATTTTGTATTCACTGATATGTTAATTGCATTTCACAGTAATTGTTTTGCTTTTCATTAGTTCACGAGCAGCAGGATGCAGCAGAATATCTGCAGAAGATATTAAACAAAGTTCCTGAGCCATCAGAGGTAATTTCAGACTCTTTATTTTGTAAAAGAACTCTATGAATCTAGATTGTCTAGTTTTATGAATATTCAAAATATTAATCTCTTCAATACTAGGTTTTCAGAGGAATCAAGGAGACATCTACAAAATGTTCTAGCTGCAAACACGCCTATGAGGAGGAGACTGATTTTTTATCCTTACCTCTGTCTATTAATGAAAATGGAAGATGTGATGTGGTAATAGAAACGGACTTTTAATTAAATTATTACCAGTGGAAATAATACAATTAACTGGGCCTGTACAGGCTTGAGTAAGTGTGAGTTGACGTATTACAGATAAACAATGATGGGTCAAGAATTTGTCCTGTGTTATGAAAGATGTTTATAAAATGTTTATTTATCTAAATATAAACACTGAAACTGTATTTCAAATCTTTCAATTCTATTTGAGGAATATGCTTTGATGGAGAATTTTGGAGTCCATGTCATGAATGGAGATGATCAGCTGTACTGTGTTACATGTGGACAAATGAGAGACATGGAAACGGCAAGTATTATTTACTTTTATAAACTAATACATATTAATACATGACCAAACATTTGTCTAGGAAAGAATTGATGGTTTTGAGTGTATAAACAAAATGAGCTACACATGTCACAGTCGATTTTCAAATTTCAGTTATAAATCTTTTAAACAAATGTTAGGCACTTTAGACACCATTTATTTAATATAAGCATTTATTTGAAAGAAATACCTCTCTGAACCCGAATGTAATGGGAGAAGGATGAGATCATGAAAAGGTGGATTTGAATCTCCTTCCTTCAGAAAATCTGAATTAATGCATTAAAACTATATGGCAGTTCTTAGGATTCATAATTCAAGGATATTTAATTTGTGCTTTTGAAAGAATGACTGATTTTATTTTCACATCAGATTACTGACATTAAAAAGTGGCCAGACATTTTGGCTCTGCAGCTGAAGAGATTTGAGATGAAGTACAGCCGAAATACACTTTACTACTGGAAAAATGAATGCAGAGTTCAGATTCCTTCAAATATTCAGGTACAAAACAAAATAAATTATTACATGTACACAAGTTTTATGCAGTGTATATATATATATATATATATATACAGGTGCATCTCAATAAATTAGAATGTTGTGGAAAAGTTAATTTATTTCAGTAATTCAACTCAAATTGTGAAACTTGTGTATTAAATAATTTCAACGCACACAGAGTGAAGTAGTTTAAGTCTTTGGTTCTTTTAATTGTGATGATTTAGGCTCACATTTAACAAAAACCCACCAATTCACTATCTCAGCAAATTAGAATATGGTGACATGCCAATCAGCTAATCACCTCAAAACACCTGCAAAGGTTTCCTGAGCCTTCAAAATGGTCTCAGTTTGGTTCACTAGGAAACACAATCATGGGGAAGACTGATGATCTGACAGTTGTCCAGAAGACAATCATTGACACCCTTCACAAGGAGAGTAAGCCACAAACATTCATTACCAAAGAAGCTGTTCACAGAGTGCTGTATCCAAGCATGTTAACAGAAAGATGAGTGGAAGGAAAAAGATGCACAACCAACCGAGAGAATCGCAGCTTATGAGGATTGTCAAGCACAATCGATTCAAGAATTTGGGTGAACTTCACAAGGAATGGACTGAGGCTGGGGTCAAGGCATCAAGAGCACCACACACAGACGTAATGTTGTCGTATTCCTCTTTTAAGCCACTCCTGAACCACAGACAACATCAGAGGCGTCTTACCTGGGCTAAGGAGAAGAAGAACTGGACTGTTGCTCAGTGGTCCAAAGTCCTCTTTTCAGATGAGAGCAAGTTTTGTATTTCATTTGGAAACCAAGGTCCTAGAGTCTGGAGGAAGGGTGGAGAAGCTCATAGCCCAAGTTTCTTGAAGTCCAGTGTTAAGTTTCCACAGTCTGTGATGATTTGGGGTGCAATGTCATCTGCTGGTGTTGGTCCATTGTGTTTTTTGGAAACCAACATCACTGCACCCGTTTACCAAGACATTTTGCAGCACTTCATGCTTCCTTCTGCTGACCAGCTTTTTAAAGATGCAGATTTCATTTTCCAGCAGGATTCGGCACCTGCCCACACTGCCAAAAGCACCAAAAGTTGGTTAAATGATAGCAAAAGAGCCCCTACCAAGTACTGCGTGCATATACAGTAAATTAACATACTTCCCAGAAGGCCAACAACTTCAATACCTTCTAGAAACAGCTGAAGACTCACATCTCTCAACCATTGAATCACAATTAAACACTCTAATGCTGGGTTAAAAACAACCTAATATGGATCATTTTGCATCTCAGCTCGTGTCAAATATGGACAAACTCATTGCCAGGTTGTTTTGAATTAAATATTTGACACAACACACTGAGCAGTTTTATTTAACCAAAATATAGTTTAAAAATGACTATTTTTCTGGCTTAAAAATAACCAAAAATATGTTGGAAATGAAAATCACACACAGAATTACTAGAAGTAATAGTAATAATAAAAAGCTGGACATTTATTCATAAGAAAAACACCCATGGACAAAACTATTAGACAAAAGAAAGCATACATTTCATACAAATAAAAAAAGTACATTTCAGTAAAGAAAAAAAATCTTATAAAACATTAATCCAATTTCTCTCCAGAAATATCAAAACACATTAATAAATTAAATGAATAGCTTAGATTTTAACATTATCATTAAATGAGGTCAACAAAGTTGCTGAAGAGCTTGGTCAAATTTAAGTCTGCTAGTTAGTTTTTACAGGTATACTAACTTATTATTTTTTGTTCCTCATACATGGGTTAATATTTCCAGATTAACTTATGATATTACCACACACAAAAACATAATAAAGATCAGGGCTTCCAAACAGAGCATGCTGCATAACTTCTCGTCATCTCTAAGCTGGACTGTTGCAATGCTCTTCTGGCTGGACTTCCATCATATGTAACATGATTCAAACAAATTATTCAAATGATTCAAAATGCTGCAGCATGACTGGTCTTCAACGAACCCAAGAGAGCCACATCACACCTCTCTTTATCTCCCTCCACTGGCTACTGATTGCAGCTTGCATCAGTATAAAGCCATTGATGCTTGTGTAACGGATGTATGCCAGTAAGGGCTATGTGTAAAACCTCGCTCCCCTGACCTCAAAAAGAGGCGCTCTAGCGATTGACGCTACACTGACGCTTACACTTGCTTACAGAACAGCCACAGGTTCTGCACACTGCTACTTCCTCTTGTCCTCCATTTGATTGTAAAAACAAAATAATCGCAATGCTCGGGCAACCTGCTATAGAGTTGATATCGCTATAGAGTTAGAACTGGTGAATGCGGTTAACAAGCCAAAGCAAACTCAATGAAATGTGAAATAAAGCATACTCATGTATTAAAGAAGAGTGGCTTGATGAAGTGCTGGAAATAGTGGAGGATGAGCACAGAATGGTAACAAAACGCTGAGACATTTAGATACAGTCACACACAGGTGTATTGTGCTAACTACACTTCATAGGGATGTTTAGATTGCTATAATAAGAATCTATACGTTTTTTGAAAATGTTTAGCTTAGATTTTCATGCTTACATCGGCCTATATCATAAACCTAATAAATCATAGACCTTGTTTTTTTAATGGACTCTCTTATGCTCATCAAGGCTGTATTTATTTGATCAAAATGCAGAAAAAAAACAGTAATATTGTGAAATATTATTGCAATTTCTAATATTGGTTTCCTGTTTTAATATACTTTAAAATAAAATGTATTTCTGTGATCAAAGCTGTATTTTCAGCATCATTACTGCAGTCTTCAGTGTTACATGATCCTTCAGAAATCATTATCATATGCTGATTTATTATCGGTGTTGAAACTGTTGTGCTGCTTAGTTGTTTTTGGAACATGTGATGATTTTTTCTTTGATTCTTTGATGAATACAAAGTTAAAAAGAACAGCATTTATTCAAAATAAAAAACGTTTCTAAAAATATGTCTTTACTATCATATTTTATCCATTTAACACATCCTTGCTGAATAAAAGTATTACTTTCAAAAAAAATAAACAATACAAATTGACTGACCCCAAACTTTTGACTAGGAGTGCATATCGAAAAACACAATTTCTGTTTTGAATAAACACTGTTCTTTTTAACTTTTTGTTTATCAAAGAATCCTGAAAAATCATCACAGGTCCCAAAAATATTAAGCAGCAAAACTGTTTCCCAAATTGATTATAAATCAGCATATTAGAATGATTTCTGAAGGATCGTGTGACACTGAAGTAATGATTACAATAATAATTGTTAAATTACAATAATATTTCAAATAGATACAGCATTGATGAGCATAAGAAACTTCTTAAAAAAACTTTACTAATCGCAAACTTTTGAACTGAAAACACTTTGAAAGACTTTGAAAGCACTTCCCATTTTAGCATCTAAACCATAAGAATAATACAGTGCAAGCTGTGAAACAATCAAAATGACATACTGAAACACTTTTCCTGTGAAAATGCCTTCATTCCTTTAAATAGCTTGGATCAGATTGGATTGGATTGGATCAGAAACAAATGACACAGGCAGACCAAGTGACAATGGCATGGCTGAAGTGTGATTTCATTATGTTCAGACAAACATAATGTCATTTATTAGGAATATGTAGATGTTAGTGACGTTCTGGCAGAGGTGCTACTGCTGTGTACTTTTTACAGAAAACAATGTGCTCAAATTTATAGATGTGCGGCAGCTCCTTTAATATCGCCTGGGGAACTCCTTCAAGATTTCTGGGATAATAATGATAATTTTATTTTTATATAGCGCCTTTAAAACAGTTTCTCAAAGCACTTTACATAATAAAACAAACAAGTGAAAATCCAACACACACAAGACAACCAATTAAAAACAAACTTTGATAGACTTAAAATCAAACAGTCAAGGGAAAGCTAACCTAAAAAAAATGTTTTTAAGTAAGACTTAAATATGCTTAAATTCTGTGGATCTCTAATTTGAAAAGGGAGTGCATTCCAAAGCCTGGGAGCATAGGAAGAGAAACCCCTGTCCCCTACAGAGTGCAACCGTGTCTGAGGAACTACCAATAAACCAGCTTGTGAGGATCGTAAAAGACGCTTGTGTGTATATAAAGTTTAAAGATTCCCAGGGAAAGCAAGAGCTGATAAAATGTAGAAACTGTAACTTGAATGCAATGTAAGTCGCTTTGGATAAAAGCGTCTGCTAAATGCATAAATGTAAATGTAATAAATGTAAAGAGCTGACAGATATTGAGGGGCCAGACCATGCAGTGCCTTATATGTGAGCATAAGAATTTTAAAATCAACTCTGAACCTGACCGGGAGTAAATGCTAAGACTTTAGAATTGGTGTAATATGCAAATGTTTCCTGGCACCAGTCAGGATCCCAGCAGCTGAGTTTTGCACACATTGCAATTTATTAAGTGTGGTTTTAGGAACCCCAACAAGAAGTGCATTGCAGTAGTCAATGCGAGAAAAAACGAGGGTGTTAATAAGCCTTTCATTCACAGGGAGGGAATAGCATAGAACAGAGTCTAGCAATATTTCTGAAAAAAAATATGAAAATATGTAAATGCTAAAAAGTAAGGGGCCTAAAATCGAACCTTGAGGAACACCCGTGCGGACAGGGCCCTTCTCAGACCGTGAACCATTCATATAAACAAACTGTTGACAATCAGTGAGGTAAGATCTAAACCAAGTTAAAACAGTCTCAGAAAAACCAAAGACATTTTCCAGATGATTGAGTAAACGGATGTGATTAACAGTATCGAAAGCGGCACGAAGATCAAGAAGAATAAGAATAGAGAGAGAGAGAGAGCCAGATTCTGAGGCTATTAGCAGATCGTTGGTGATCTTGACCAAAGCTGTCTCAGTACTATGACATTTTCGGAAGCCAGACTGAAGGGGTTTAAAAATATGATTATGTAACTGCAAAGCCACAACACGTTCTAAAATTTTTGCAAGGAAAGGAAGGTTTGATATAGGACGATAATTATTTAAGTTATCCAAGTCAGCATTATGCTTCTTTGGAACAGGTGTTAAAGCAGCAGTTTTCAATGCTGCTGGTACAACACCAGTACACAGAGAATCATTAACAATGCTGAGAACAGCTGGGCACAAAGAGTCAAAACAAGACTTAAATAAGCTTGTAGGGAGGGGATCAAGCACACAACGCAAGTGGAGTTAATTTTATAAAAAGTTGTAAACAATGTGCCATGGAAACAAGACGGGTAAATTGTAGAAGATGAAATGGGAGCAACTTGAATAAGTTTGTAAATGTTGTCAATTTTGGAACTGAAAAAAATAAGAAAATCGTTACACAACTTATTTGAGACAGGTAGAGAAGTACCATCATTAACTTTGAGAAGTCTGTTAATAGTATGGAAGAGATGCCAGGGATTACTTTGATTATTATCTATAATCTGAGAAAAATAAACAGATCTGGCAGACTCAATTTCAGTTCTATAGTCCCCAAAGGGGTCTTTCCATGCTTGATAAAACACATTCAGACCTGTCACGCCACTTGCGCTCCAATTTAACGAAAAGCTACTTTCTTAGAGAGCAAGTTGTCATTATACTAAGGGGCAGAACGAGCAAAAGAAACACGGTGAGACTTCAGGGGAGCAAAATAATCCAAATTAGAGGCAAGAACAGTTTTCAACTGCAGGATCTTATCTTCAAGCGAAGCTAATGGAAGACCGCCAAGAGAGGAAACGACAGTGTCTGCAAAATCGGATGAGTTCATTGGTTTCCATTTACAGAAATTAACTGTATGTGATGAAGTAACACAAGAGAGAGACATTCCCAGGTTAAAAAAAAATTGCCAAGTGATCAGAGAGATCAATGTCAACAGAAGACAGCTATGAATCAATTGCACAATTTGCAATCACAAGGTATAACGTGTTATGTGTAGGGCCACTAATAAGCTGTTTAAGATTAAAACATTCCAACAAAAATAGAAAGTCCTTTGTCAACACACAGTCCTTTTGGTCAATATGAATGTTAAAATCCCCCAAGATAAGGATGTGCTTGAATTTAAAACACAACATGGACAACAAATCAGCAAACTCAGCCATAAAAGCTTCATTTGGCTTTGGTGGTCGATAGACAGTAGTGATGGTGATTGCTTTAGGGGCAGAGATGCTCAAAACAAGGCATTCAAATGATGTAAACTGTGGTACGCGCAAAGCGCTGATGTTGAATTGCAGATTGTGAACCACAATAATTGCCCCACCTCTACCAGTAAGGCACGGGAGATCAAACAGTCCATACCCCTCAGGAGTAATCTGGTTGAAGAGGAGTCCATCTTTTTACTTATGCCATGTTTCGGTTATAAAAAATAGGTCCAGTTTTCGATCTGTTATAATGTCCGATAGAAGCAGAGCTTTGTTGTTTACAGAGCGAGCATTGAACAGCGCGACATTTACAAGGCTCTGGCACACCACAGAAGGCAACTCCGATCGAACAAGCGAATATAATTTGCCGAGGACCGCACCAGTATAAGATGCTCGTTTAGTCTGTCGTTGACTCGCAGGCACGCAGATGTTGTTAGAGGTGAAAAGGCAATAACTGCATCCTACATTCCGATGTAAGTACTGTCTTTGTCTCAACAAGCCAGCATTACAACAGAGTTCATAAGCATCTTCTTGTAAATGGTAATTCTGTTTTAAGTTGAGCAACTGTTGTGCGGTGTACCTTAAAGCCATGCTCCGTGAATCCAGGACTTCAACAGTCCCAATGCTGTGAAAATGATCAATAAGGCCACAGAGAAAACTCCTCTGATTAGGCTCCAAAGTCCTCCAGAGAACGCAGGCAGATAAAAACAATAATCCAAGGAATATGCAACAAAAGCATTCACTAAAACAGAGGAAGAGTAAAAGCACCTCAAACACCACGAGAGATTAAGTCTAACTGTACATACTGTAGACAACATTACATTTAATAATATTTAAGAATAATATATCATACCTCTAATATTGTGGTTTAACGTCAAGTGTAGCTAATGCAGCTAACGTTACCTGAGGAAAAAAGAGCGCGAAAATAAGTTATTGTTGGATTCGGCACGTTGCAGACATTTATTTAGGAAAAAAAGATCTTAAAAGATCAATTGTAGTACGAAATGATCTAATTATGACAAAACAATACAAAGCCATACAGAAACATTACACAGACAGTAAGTTAACTGAACTTACCCCTGTATTTCTGACCTAATGATAGTTCATACCTTCTCCATGAGCGTTAAAATATATAACTTGCACGCATGACACACACACACACACACACACTAGGGCTGTAGTCAAGTCCACCTTTGTCGAGTCCAAGACAAGTCCAAGTCCAAAGAGGTTCGGAAACAAGTCAAGACCGAGTCCAAAGAGGTTCGAGTCCGAGTCAGTCAAGAGTCCAAGTCCAAAGAGGTTCGAGACCGAGTCCAAATGAGATGGTCAAAACAGAGAAAGAAAAAATCTTCTTCAAAACCACATATTTAATTATTGATAATTGATGTGATACGAGAGACGCATATCTTCTTTTCTAATATAATAATTTTGCATTATTGTTTGTAATGATCTAAAGCATGTGCAGCAACACTGTAGGATCAAATTAGGCTATTTTATTTCTCCTCCTGAGACCCAGCGATGGAGTTTGTGCCTCTGTAGTGGACATTCTATTTGAGTGTATTTCTCTGAGACCTCACATGTCACAGTTATAAGCCTGGATGTCCTGCACAGAGCTCATTCAGGGCTTTATAGAGATACTAAAGGTTTTTTAAACCCTCTCCTATGCCTTTAAAGATGGCAATATTTAATTTAGTGAAAAATTGTACATCCTTATGGAAATATGATTATATTCTGTAATGTCTTTTAAATCTGAATCATTTGCAGATTGTTTATCATAAAGCAACATCTCAGGAAAATGTTATGGGTTTTCAAATATAACTTCCTGTTATGAAACAGGACATCATTTCATACATGTTCAATGTAGAGGACACAGGACTAAAAGCATGTTTATTATGCATTTTGGGAGACAACAATTGAATAGGGAAATAAATTATATATCAGTTTGCTTATGAAATATTATATATTATTATGAAAATCTGGCCATGTATTACTCCCATTATGATTTTTTTTTCAACATTCTGTCCCAACAGCAACACATTAATAAGCAAATTAGATACAGTGTATAGGTACACTGTGTTTAATGGGAAACCAGTTTATGGAATTTTTTACACACATATTGCATAAAACAAAATGGTATATCAAATAATTTTGCTATACATTTTAAAACATAGTTGAGAATCATCCTTAAACAAAGTTTAGTATAAAAATCCTGAAACCTAAAATGTATTTGGTGATTTAAAAA
>CM050434.1:26692696-26809678 GCA_027564155.1 Gymnocypris eckloni scoliostomus | reverse complement strand
CTTCAATAGTTTAGTTGGTACAGGATCTAATAAACATGTTGTTGGTTTAGATGCAGTGATAAGTTTATTTAGCTCATCCTGTCCTATAGTTGTAAAGCACTGCAGTTTTTCTTTGGGTGCGATGAATGATGCTGAAGTACTAGACGCTGTAGAATCTACGTTTGTTATTGTATTTCTGATATTATCTATTTTATCAGTAAAGAAATTCATAAAGTCATTACTATTAAACTGTGAGGGAATATTTAGATCGGGTGACATCTGTTTATTTGTTAATCTAGCCACTGTGCTAAATAAAACCTTGGATTGTTTTGGTGATTATCTATGAGTTTGGATATACTCGGTTCTTGCAGTTTTTAGAGCCTGTCTATAGCTGGACATACTGTTTTTCCACGCAATTCTAAAGACTTCCAAGTTACTTTTTCTCCATTTGCGCTCAAGAATACGAGTATCTTTCTTGAGAGAATGGGTATAACTGTTGTACCATGGCGCAGCACGTTTTCTCTAACCTTTTTAATTTGATGGGTGCAACAGTTTCTAACGTATTGGAGAAAATAGTTCCCATGTTGCTAGTAATTGTGTCTAGTTCATCTGTATTTATGGGTACACAGAGCAGTTGAGATAAATCAGGCAGGTTATTTGTGAATCTGTCTTTAGTGGCTGGAATAATAATTCTGCCTGGGCGATAACGCGGAGCCATATAGTTAATATCAGTAATATGCAGCATGCATGATACAAGGAAATGGTCAGTAACATCATCACTTTGAGGTATGATATCTATATCAGTTAGATCAATTCCATGCGATATTATTAAATCTAGCGTATGATTAAAAGCGATGTCGGCGGTGACATTTTGCTTGACACCAAAAGAGTTTATTAGGTCAGTAAACGCAAGTCCTAACGCATCATTTGTATTATCAACGTGAATGTTAAAATCTCCAACAATTAGTGCTTTATCTACAGTAACCAATAGGTCTGAGAGGAAATCTGCAAATTCTTTTAGAAAATCTGTATATGGCCCTGGCGGTCTATACACAGTAGCCAGAGCAAGAGATAGGACAGATTTATTTTGCTTATCTGACAGTTTAACATTGAGCATAAGTATTTCGAATGAGTCAAACCTGTATCCTGTTTTCTGAGTAACATTGAGAATATCACTATATATTGTTGCGACACCGCCGCCACGACCAGTCTCACGAGGCTCGTGCTTATAATAAGCTTGGTGGAGTAGATTCATTTAGACCAAAATAATCATTTGTTTTAAGCCAGGTTTCAGTCAGACAGAGTACATCAAAACTATTATCTGTGATTATTTCATTTACAATAACTGCTTTCGTGTGAGTGATCGGATATTTAGGAGCCCAAGTTTTAAAAATAGTTTTGTTCATTTATTTTGCATTTTCTGGTTTAATCACGATCAGATTTGTTCTAGATCCTGCATTAAATTTATATTTTGAACTCAATATTCGAACAGACACAGTCTGTATAGATTGGACACCACAAGTACCTTTATCTTTTAAGTGGGTAGAACAAAAGTCATCATAGCTGTTATTGGAGAATTGGCTTACTAGTCAGATGGAGCGTGGCGTCCTGGTGATGTTGTCCGACAGGAGTTCCGCACCGACTCTGCTGGGGTGCAGGCCATCAGCACGAAATAGCCTAGGGCGCTCCCAGAAAAGATTCCAATTATTGACAAAGAGAATTTTCTGCTCTGTACACCATGAAAACAACCATTCCTTTAAAGCAAACAGTCTACTGAACCGTTCGTGTCCTCGTCGACGTGGGAAGAGGTCCTGACACGATGATCGCCGCCGCTGGCGATGTGCTGCGTACTGTCTCGATCAGGCTCCTGAAGTCCCTCTTCAGTGTCTCCGTCTGCCGCAGCTTGGTGTCGTTAGCCCCCGCGTGAATCACAACAGCTGCAACGCTCTCGTCATCCTTCAGGAGTGCAACAATTAAAACTAAAACAACATGTGTAACTTGTTCCTGAGGAGCAGTTCGAGAAAACACACGAGCAGCGGAATATTTAATATACTGTAGCCTGCTCAGAGATTTATCTGGAAGGCCGGAGAACAAGACATTACAATAAGCCAGCCGAGTCATAATGAAGTGGTGTACAAGCCTTACTGTCTCGGCAAAAGTGAGAAGAGGTCCAGGTTAAGCAATGTTCCTAAGGCGATAGAAGGCAGTTTTAGAAATGTGTTTTACATGTGCATCAGATGTTAGGATCAAAAATAATATGAAGTGGTAAATACTATGCTGGAAACAACATTCAAACTAATCTGTTCGACCTTTTGAGTAACCACCTGTCACAAATCTGGTTGCAATTTCACCACATGGACTCTTGCACCACACTACAGCTGCACATCCCTCCACCTCAGACTACAACTCCCATCATTCACTGCACTTACGACACACACATTCCCATCCACCATTGCACCAATCACACAGCTGTCACCAATCACTCATTAGCCCTGATTGTCTCACCACACCTGCACCTCATTCACACACACACATATAAGCAGCACACTTCCATGCACTCACCGTGAAGTCTTGTTTAGCCCCGTCTGACATTTCCGAGCATTTACCCTAAGTGTATTTCCCTGTTGTTACCTGGACTGTTCTCACGACTCTGACCATTTGCTGCCTGCCTTTTTGACACTGCCTGCCTTGTGATATCCTCTCTGTCTGCCGCCTGCCCCGACCATTGCATTGCCCCTGTTGATGATTCTGCCTTGCCTTTGTTTCACCTGTTCTCGTTACTGAACTTTGCCTGTCTGACCTCCTCTTGTTTATATTAATAAAGCTGCATTTGGATCTCAACGCCACTGACCCCTCTCATTACACCACCAGTGTACCAATCAGCATCAGATCCATTTTAGAGCCGTTCAGCTTTAGGAAGTTATTCTGTACTCTGTATTAAGTACAAGTATGTAATAAACAAGAACTAATACCCAAATTTTTTGACTGTAGAGGAAGTAAAAGTACTGTCTAGTTGCAAATTGTGATCCAAGAGATTCTGTGTACTGTTTTTAGGACCAATAAGTAATATCTCTGTCTTATCTGAATTTAATAGGAGAAAATTATCGGTCATCCAATATTTTATAATTTTAACACACTCCGTTAGCTTAGATAGTTTAGAGGTTTCATCTGGTCTTGTTGAGATATATAGTTGAGTGTCATCAGCATAACAATGGAAACTAATCCCGTATGTTCTAATAATATTACCAGGGGGCAACATGTATAATGAAAATTGCTGAGGACCTAGGACAGATCCTTGTGGTACTCCATACTTTACTGGTGATAATTGAGATGCCTTCCTGTTTAAATAAACAAAGTGGTAGCGATCGGACAGGTAGGATCTAAACCAACTTAGAGCCTGCCCTTGAATACCTGTATAGTTTTGTAATCGATCTATGAGTATGTCATAATCTATAGTGTCGAAGGCAGCACTAAGATCAAGTAAAGCAATGAGATGCAGCCTTGGTCTGACACAAGAAGCAAATCATTTGTAATTAACAAGTGCAGTTTCTGTGATATGGTGGGGCCTCAAACCTGACTGAAATTCTTCATAGATATCATTTTTTTGCAAGAAGGAGCACAATTGAGCAGACACTACTTTTTCAAAAAAAAAAAATACATAAACGGAATAATTGAAATAGGTCTGCAATTTGCCAGATCACAAGGATCTAGTTTTGGTTTCTTAATAAGAGGCTTAATAACCACCAGCTTGAATGGTTTTGGGACGTGACCTAAAGATAATGAGGAGTTAATAATATTGAGAAGCGGTTCTTCTGCTACAGGTAACAACTTTTTCAGTAATTTAGTGGGTACAAGATCTAATAAACATGTTGTTGGTTTAGATGCAGTGATAAGTTTATTTAGCTCATCCTGTCCTATAGTTCTAAAGCACTGCAGTTTTTCTTTGGGTGCGATGAATGAAGCTGAAGTACTAGACGCTGTAGAATCTACATTTGTTATTGTATTTCTGATGTTCTCTATTTATTCAGTAAATCAATTCATAAAGTCATTACTGTTAAACAGTAAGGGAATATTTAGATCGGGTAACATTTGTTTATTTGTTAATCTAGCCACTGTGCTAAATAAAAACCTTGGATTGTTTTGGTTATTATCTATGAGTTTGCGGATATACTAGGTCCTGGCAGCTTTTAAAGCCTGTCTATATCTGGACATACTGTTTTTCCACGCAATTCTAAAGACTTCCAAATGTTTCAGTTTTTCTCCATTTTCTCCATGTTGTACCATGGCGCAGCACGTTTTTCTCTAACCTTTTTTAATTTGATGGGGGCAACAGTTTCTAACGTATTAGAGAAGATAGTGCCCATGTTGCTAGTAATTTTGTCTATTTCATCTGTAGTTATGGGTACACAGAGCAGCTGAGATAAATTCCTGCAGGTTTTGGTGAATCTGTCTTTAGTGGCTGGAATAATAGTTCTGCCTGGACGATAACGTGGAGCCATATAGTTAAAATCATTAATATGCAGCATGTACGATACAAGGAAATGGTCAGTAACATCATCATTTTGAGGTACGATATCTATATCAGTAAGATAAATTTAATGCGATATAATTCAATCTAGCATATGATTAAAACGATGACATTTTGCTTGACACCAAAAGAGTTTAGTAGGTCAGTAAACGCAAGTCCTAACGCATCATTTGTATTATCTACATGAATGTTAAAATCTCCAACAATTAGTGCTTTATCAACATTAACCAATAGGTCTGAGAGGAAATCTGCAAATTCTTTTGGAAAATCTCTATATGGCCAGAGCAAGAGATAGGACAGATTTATTTTGCTTATTTGACAGTGTAACATTGAGCATAAGTATTTCGAATGAGTCAAACCTGTATCCTGTTTTCTGAGTAACATTGAGAATATCACTATATATTGTTGTGACACCGCCGCCACGACCAGTCTGACGAGGCTCGTGCTTATAACAGTAACTTGGTGGAGTAGATTCATTTAGACCAAAATAATAGTTTGTTTTAAGACATTCAGACAGAGTACATCAAAACTATTATCTGTGATTATTTCATTTACAATAGCTGCTTTGGGTGTGAGTGACCGGATATTTAGAAGCCCAAGCTTTAAAAAATGTTTTGTTAATTTATTTTGCATTTTTCTGGTTTAATCACGATCAGATTTTTTCTAGATCCTGCATTAAATTTATATTTTGATCTCACTATTCGGGGAACAGACACAGTCTGTATAGATTGGACACTGCACTTACCTCTATCATATAAGTGGGTAGAACAAAAGTCATCATAGCAGTTATTGGAGAATTGGCTTACTAGTCAGATGGAGCGCAGCATCCTGGAGATGTTGTCCGACAGAAGTTCCGCTCCGACTCTGCTGGGGTGCTGGCCATCAGCATGGAAAAACCTAGGATGCTCCCAGAAAAGAGCATCCTATATTAGCGTAGATGTAAATCTTCTTACGATGTAACAAGTACATCAAGTTTTATGGTAAGTGTTCCCGGTTCCGGTTGACCTAATTAATGCAGCCTAACAATCCTTTAACAAATTTGAATATTAGAAGCGTATTAGTGTGTTAAGTGTACGCCAGGTTAAAGAGATGGGTCTTTAATCTAGATTTAAACTGACAGAGTGTGTCTGCCTCCTGAACTGTGTTAGGTAGATTGTTCCAGAATTTGGGTGCTAAATAGAAAAAGGATCAGTTGATTTTGATATTCTAGGTATTATCAAATGGCCAGAGTTTTGAGATCGTAGCGGACGTGGAGGATTATAATGCGATAAGAGTTCACTTAAATACTGAGGAGCTAAACCATTCAGGGCTTTATAAGTAAGTAACACGATTTTAAAATCTATACAATGTTTAATAGGGAGCCAGTGCAGTGTTGACAGAACCGGGCTAATGTGGTCATACTTCTGGTTCTAGTAAGAACTCTATCTGCTGCATTTTGGACCATCTGTAGTTTGTTTATTAAGCGTGCAGAACATCCACCCAATAGAGCATTACAATAATCTAATCTTGAGGTCATAAACGCATGAATTAACATTTCTGTATTTGACTTTGAGAGCATAGGTCTCATTTTAGATATACTTTTAAAATGAAAAAAATCTGTTTTACAAATGTTAGAAATGTGGCTGTCAAAGGAGAGATTGCAATCAAATAGCACACCTAGGTTCCTGACTGATGATGAAGAATCGAGAGAGCAGCCATCAAGTGTTTGACAGTGTTCTAGGTTATTACTTGTGTGGTTTTTACTTGTGTGGTTTTTAGGTCCGATAATTAACACCTCTGTTTTTTCAGAATTTAGTATTAAGACATTTTTCGTCTGGAACCATAGCAGACATCCAGGTTTCTGTGAGGCAAATAACACAGCAGTCCCTTGTTTCTCGTTGGTATGAGATGCGCGCCCGCAGTTTGTTGTCCAGTGACTGAACGTTAGACAGCAAAATTGTTGGGAGAGGAGGTCGGAAAGCACGCGCCCTCAGTCTGGACGAGAATGCCAGCCCTCTTCCTCTTTTTCGGCGTCGGCAGCGTTTCATCGATTGCGACCCAGACAAAGGGCTCTGATGCGGTGTCTGTGAACAATCCACCGGCATTCAAGAACTCAAAGTCCGCTTATGCTATGCCGATGGAGGAACCAATGTTTAAAAGTGTGTCTCTATCGTAGACAGTTATACTAACAACATCTAACACGTAAAACAACAAAAAAACAAATAAAACATACGAAAAACTGCAACATTTTCCTGGAGCTTGCAACACGGCGGCCATTCTCGGCGCCATCTTGGAGTGTGCAATCAAGCTCATCTCATAGACTTGCATTGTTTTCCCCTAACCTGACCCCTAAACCAGCACATAAAATACAACATCTCATCTCACTGTATAGTGACAGCATTTATGAAACATTTTGGCCCTCATGAGAACTGTTAATTCATAGTTGAATTGAAGGTTCAGTATTGTCAGGACACAAGTGTTTGAGTTTTCCTGTTTGATTCTAACTTCAGGTGTGTTTTTGTAACTTTAACATGAAGCAGACAGTTCACATTGTTTGTGAAACAGGGCAAACTTTTTTCTTCACCCTCAATGATATCTTGTTATTTAAGGTTAAAGGTTAATTTCTCAGATTCTACATACATACAGTCGTGGTCAGAATTATTGTTACCCTTGGTAAATATGATCAATGAAGGCTCTGAAAATAAACCTGCATGAATAATCCTTTTGATATTTTATTTAACAAAATCACAAAAATCTAACCTTTCATTGAACTTCATTGAACAATTGAAAATGGAGGGGGGGTGTCTCATTATGACATAAATGTTTTTCTCAAATACATGTTGAACACAATTATCGGCACCCCTTTGAAGTGATTGTGAGTAAAATATCTGTGAAGTATATTTCCATTTATATTCACAATTTTGTGCACCCCAGAGTGATTATGAACATGAAATTATACAGCCATGGCTTCCTGTTTCACAGAAATATAAATAGGAGGGAAAACGAAGCCCCTTCATCATTCAGCACAATGGGTAAAACCAAAGAATATATTTCTGATATATCTTTCACAGCCTTCTTTGATCATATTTACCAAGGATGCCAATGTTTTTGGACATGACTGTATATTATTGTTTTTACAGTAGAAGAACTGACGTAAGTCATAAGAAAAACATACTAGAACTTTATTTCTCTGTCTCTGATTGTTTGTTGACTGTCATATCTCTCTGTATTCACCATGATTGTCTTCTTTGATAATTTAGGGCTTTGCTTTGAAGTTACGCATTCGTGAAATGCGTGAAACTTCTATAAGCTGCAGTCAATGTTGAGATAGAAAAACCAAGGCAAACGCAAGTATCTTCTCCGTCAAGTCTGCTGTACTTACAGTGTTCAGTTCAGCTGAGATTGAGTGTGGAGCTGTAGATGAATTAGACAGCAATATGTAAACTCCATAAAAACATAAATGAAAAAAAGATTCCCCTTCTAATATCGTTACAGGAGTTATTTTTATGGCATTATTCACTAAAATCACTGATTTTAGAAGAGACTCTAATTGTTTGATTATTTCTCCACACAAATCGTATAATTACAGGCAACACTGTATTGTAAATTTAAATGAGTTTAATATAGGCTAATATAAATTATCACCTTGTTTTCTCTTCAGCTAATTGATGTTGACTTTCCACAAATACTTATTCTACGATTAAGGAACGTCAAAAAGGACAAAAAGCTGAGAACTCCTCCACATACTGAGGTAATTCAGTATTACAGTGATTGAGTGTCTGTAACAGAAGCAGTGATCCACCAGTATGTGTTCTGCCTGCATATTTGCTGAATGTTGATGATAAATGCTCAGGTATTATAGTGTTTTTCTTTTTATGATTAGGACAGTTTAATGAGGAGAGAGAATGGGAGATTGAAACACACATACAAATTTTTTTGCATGCTTACATACAATCACACTCTTTCTCTAACTATTAAGTCTATTTGATAATGTTTCCTCTTTTTCCGAAAGGTTTCCTCTCATAGGTATTAACTTTATGCCATAATAAACCTTTATGGTACATTGGAAGCTGGACACTATAATGCTGATATCAAATCAGATGATGGAAACTGGTTTCGATGTGGTGACAGTCATGTATTTCAGGTATGTTTGTGTATATAATGACAAACATGATTAGAAATGGATCGACTTTATGGCGTTCAAAACTGAAAATTGTCCATCTTGAAGATAAACTGGGAATAACAGGGCAAATTAGCATGAGCGTGCAACACCATAAGAGTGGAAAAGTGGAAAGTTCTGCAGGTAATTTACTGACAATACACAAATTAACACAGACGCGGTCCGTGCTTTTCCATAATGACCAACACAATCTGCCAAGAGCAGCAAATAAGCGGCTGGTTTAAGACATGCGGTTTTTGTGTGGTAAATAATGGCTCAAATACCAGTAAACAGACTACCATAAACCTTAATATATCACGTTGCGTGATTCATTTCAATATTCCCATATGCATATTCAATAAGGTCAGCCTCAAAAATGACTGTCCACGCCTTTTCATTGTTTTGTTTATTTATTTATTTTACAATAAGTACATTTAATCCGTCACAATTCCCTGGAGGCTTATTCTTTTTTGATTTGTGACTGCAATACTTTTGGAAGAAAATGAATCCCATATCAGTCAAAAAAAAAAAAATAATAAAGAACATAAATCACAGACTTGTACAGTTAACATTTTTATAGCGTAAAGTTAAAGAGTTAGAGAGTGAAAATATAATGTCTAATATGTAATATGTCATTAGAGTGTATTTTTTTCACATTTTGTTTTTAAGGTTCTGACACAGTGTTTTTTGTACAAGCAGGTACCAGACATTTAATACAGTTTGTAGTGTATATATATGTGTATATATATATATATATATTAGTGGTGGGCGTTATCGGCTAACGTGCTGCGTTAACGTGAGACTCTTATCGGGCGATAAAAAATATCGCCGTTAATCTATTCTCAAAATTGGGTTGGGAGCTGGGTCTATACTACGCAAGCTATGATGACTTTCACCCTGATATTTTAGCGCGGATGTATACCTAGCCGAATTGCACTGTAGGGGCGAGAACGAGTCTTGAACTAGAGGCTCGCAGTCCGTGATGGACAGATTGTTAACGGCTGGTCTATGTGGTAATACAATCGAGGACATCCAAACGCTCACCTATCATTCATCAACCTCAAATATGGCTTTTCGTCTGAAAGATGTATGTAGTAGCAACTTTACATGGCTCAATATGATGTTAACCTAGAGAAATGTGCGCTATTGAAGTGTTTGTGTGGAAGCGTTTGCTGCAGGACAGGCTCCGCTCACTTGCTCTTAAAATCTCCGTCATTTTGGTCATACAGATAAAAGTAGCCGAATACATCTTTCGAATCTGTAAAGACTACGTTTATTTGTGTGCACTCAGAATAACAACGAAACGCGCTTTTAAGCAAACAGGATGCGCTTTAGGTCTCATGTGAACTTGAGCGAGAAACTTGAAACTCGAATATATCTAAAAATACAGTACATAGAAAAATATATCTATAGAGAGTGAAATGTCTAAAAATAAAAATAGAAGACGTGTGTGTTAGCATGGATGATTTACATGAAATTTAATCTGTGCAACACTGTGCATAAGATGGCTTTCAGTTCAATATAATAACAAAAACGACATTTTGGGTTTTTATTCAACTAATAAGGTGGGCACGCCAGATCTGTACTATATTTTTACTGTAATTGACAGTTATCGGCAAAAACAAAACCCAACACGGGAGTGGAGGAATGAGTCATTCTTCCGGGAGTGGAACGGGATTTTCCTCCAGTTTTTTCGTGGGATTGGGACGGAAGAGATTAAAGTTTGTGATGCATTTTGGAAACAGGAGATGAGCCCTGGTCTAATGCGCCACCTGGCTTGAGAAACCCGTTCTCAAAGACTTACTTTTAGTCATTATTTGGGTAGCACACATATTCTGAATGTCTTCGGCAGAATTCAAATGAGCCATTTTAATTAGATTAATCTAGATTAAAAAAAATAATCTATGCCCACCACTACTCTTAACACTTAACACCTTTTTTGCTACTCAATTTTAAATCCGAGATCCTAAATAATCAGTGTTGCTTAATTTAATCTGGCCTAGAAAATCATAACTTTGATTATACAAATCAAAAAAGATTTTGATAAAAATGTAGGGGTTATTTAGGAAAAAGTTTCCATATGGTAACTGTGTACCACAATGGAACATGGCCAAAGAGTACTTTTTTCTATTAAATTAAGATTTTCTTTTCAATTGAAATGCACATGTATTTTACAAATTAACGCATCCTATTGTAATTTCCATAGAAATCTGCCATACACACATACAGACACATACACACATGCACACACACATTGTTACAGTCACTGAAGGCTAACTCATCATCATTGTCATCACATGGAAGAGCCAACTCTGCAATCTTCCTATTACCCTTTCAGTGAAATATTGCTGTAATCATTTTCTGAAAATAATAAAGAATTGTCTTATTCATGCATAAATACAACTATACTACTATAAACACTTAAATAAATAAATAAATAACTGCAATAATATTATTGATATTACTAGTGTTCCTGTGGCTCAGTGGTAGAGCTTTGTATTAGTAGTGCAAAAGGTTGTGGGTTCAATTCCCAGGAACACATACTGACAAATAATGTATAGCCTGAATGCACTGTAAGTCGCTTTGGATAAAAGCGTCTGCTAAATGTACTATCTATACAAAATCCCAATGGGGAAATACATTACTTAAATTCCACTGTGGTACAGTGTTGCCATCTGGCAACATTGACATTTTCTCAATTTACAGAAAAACTATGTTTGACCATGTTGATTTGTGAAAAAAATATGTAATTTACTAACCAAAAATTATCCAAAAAAATCCCCCTTGAGAAGAAATGAGGTTAACAGCAATTTCTGAAGCACTTCAACTGGTGTCCTCCATGTGAGGGTGACAGGGGAAAAAGTGTTTTGGGGGACATTCAAATGTCATTTTACATAAAAACAGCACATCATTGACTACCTTAAGGCCAGCCCTTTTAATTACCGTATTGTAATATATATATATATATATATATATTTATATGTTATTTTTCAGAGCAAGAAGGAAATAGTAGAAATTAACTGTTGCCACATGGCAACGCCATCTTAGAGAGATAAACACAGCAGCTGCATCTGAAACATGAATCATCTCTTTACACATTCATAAGCACACAATCTATGTGTGAAATATGGAGAATATGGGTCACATTTGACGTCAGGCATCATTCCTGTGTTTCACAGTTTCTCTGAGAGAGACGGATTAAAACAGAAGGAAGGTACAGAAACACAGGACTAGTTGAGTTTACTAGCAGCTCAGATTTTAATAAATGATTGACTTGTTCCTCATTTTAAATCTGTCGCTTTCATAGATTCCAGGTTTTTCCCAAAATAAAACAGCTTAATTTAATAATTTAATTTAATATTATTTGATTTGATTTATGCATTTGGCAGATGCCTTTCTCAGCAGCAATGCACACTGCATTGAAGATACTTTATTTGATTCTTTTTTTTTTTTTTTTTTTTTTATTGGCAGATGCTTTTATCTGAAGCAACTTATGTTGCATTCAAGATTCAATTTTTTTTTAGATATACATTTATAAGATATACATTTAAATTTTTCCTCTTTTCTTTTCTATATCTGCAGACGTCACAGTGATCTGACGCTGATGTTATTTTCAGTGTGCACGCTCCCCATCAGCATCATGTTTGATTTCAATATCTCCCATACATATTTACCCTGCGTCCCAATGTGCATACTATCCACCCTATATCTGCCCTAAATAGTATTGAAAATTGAATTTATTATGGATAGTATATTCACATTGGGACGCAAGCAATGTCTGTTTATTTCAAAACAGACACAATACATGCCATGTGCTTTGGTCCTAATAAAGTTTAATTGAAGCAGGTAATAACTGACAGGTTAGTCTAGTTAAAGAGTCTGAACCAGCGAGTATGACGATCAGTCCATTCAATCCCATCATGCATCTGGCCTCTGAATGAATAACTGCAGGCCGCTAAAGCTCAAGGCATCCATGCATTTGGCAAAACTCTCACGCAGACGAACATCAGGAGCAAAAGCACTTAGTGGTGTTTAAATGAGGAGAAACTTCAGCTCAAACACATCAAATCACTGCTTCATTACAAACAATCTGATCCTGACGTGGTTATAGCTAGTAATACCACTGAAATAATCTAAACACAAAATATTACAAATGTATCTCCACTGATTTATTAATTTGAAGTCAATTGAATTAAAATGACTTTTCAGCTCAACACACTCGATGCTAATCAATCACATTTAAATACATTTGTTGCAAATATGCACTTATGAAGGCAGATCCATGAAAGCTGCGTTTATTAATTGTTTGTTGTACTGGCTTTAAATGTGGAGATTCATTTTGTTGCTGAAAATGTAACTTACCATTTGCAATATAATACATTATCTTTATATTGATTACCGTCTTGTAACGCAGGTCTTGTGTTGAAATCAATCACTTCGTTATATTCCTCTTTTGTAAATAATGTTGAATTAAAGTCGCTGTTAAATTAATAAATTAACATGTAGACTGCTGTACATCATTTGTGTTGTAGTTATAATATTTTCTGTATGTGATGTGAAATATTAAACTTTTATATTGAGTCTGACACGTTTACATGTTCAAATCTTGCATGGATTCAGACCTGTGAAATCCTTCATCAGAAAAAGACGAATTCAAACACAAAGACAATATCATTTTGTTCAGGAGTTTAATGAAATTTCACAACAGTGTCATGAAGCATCGGTTTGTGTTTATATTTGAAACTATATATGTCAATATATGTAAGTAGTAAGTATGTAAGTGTAAGTATATGAATACATGTAATGCCTCCTCTACCAGGTGTTTTCAAGACAGTGAGAAAAACATATGAATGTTTCTTTTGATAAAAACAAGCTGTTTGATGATCTTCTTCAAAAATCACCCTAAAGTGTTCTGGGTCTGATAAAAGACAACTGTTAATGACATACAGTATTATTAACAACTAAACAACGAGATAGAATTGCTTTTATTGATTTAATTGCGTTTAGAAGCGCAAATGTTTGTGCATGATGTAGAACAAACCTCGCTGGTTCTCAAAAGTCACAAAAACATTTGTTTTTCTATATAATTGTATGCTCTTTGTATGTGTGTATATGTAAATAAAGGCTCGAATTAAATCTGTTTAATACAGTTTATTTTTTCCCATCCAAAAAGTTCTGTCTATCTGTCTGCCTATATTATTTTACATTTTCAGACAAAGCTTTAAAACTATATATATATATATATATAGTCTTTCAGACTTTTCAATCTGTTTGTAGAATCAGTTCATTTTTTTGATTCATTGTAAATTCAGTTAAGTTTTACGTTTTAGAGAAACTAAAACTTTGTGCAATGCTAATTTTGTGTTAAAATTAAATGCATGCTGCAATATTTGCAAGATATTTGAAAAATGACTATATATTCCCAATATCTTTATATTAATGAATATTTGATTGTAGACAAGACTAAAAATGTTAATAACCAGAACCTGATTTTAGCAAGAGTTTTTGTTGCTGTTGAAAAGTTGCAACATTGGGGTGAGATGTAACGTTCTGAAACAAGAATTATGGAGAAAATAAGCACTATTCAGCACTGACTTTTCAATATAATTAGTGTGTGTTTGTGTTACATTAGCATCACGATAATAAAACTGAAAAACGCGTGTGTGTGTTAATGTCAGACATAGTAATTGGCCCTAAAATAATTGAACTTGAACACTTTTAAAGACATTTCAAGACACCCCTCGTGTGTCTTTCTCTTCCAGGTCTGATCTAGACATACTGAAATTCAAAGAAAACATAAATAGAACAAAACAAACAAATATTTTGGAGTAAGTTATAGCATGTTTCATTGATGTATTTGTATTTATTTTCTTCAGAAGAATAGCATAAAACAGGATTAGTTACAGGGAGGTTTGTAAAAGTTATTTTCACATTCTTGTGTTGTTTTTTC
Source organism: Gymnocypris eckloni scoliostomus (assembly GCA_027564155.1). Lineage (NCBI taxonomy): Eukaryota > Metazoa > Chordata > Actinopteri > Cypriniformes > Cyprinidae > Gymnocypris > Gymnocypris eckloni. The sequence continues at coordinate 26,795,083 of CM050434.1, read as the reverse complement.
TTGTATTACAAGTAATATTATATGTTATATATACTTATAATACTTAAACATGTCATAAATGATTTCAAATTCTAGGGAGACGAAGCTCTCTGTGTAGTTCTGTGTAGCTCTCTCGTTACATCTCAGCTGATCTGCCAGAGACTCGTCACATCACAGCTGTTCACCCAGAGTCTCGTCAAGTCATGGCTGATTTGCCAGAGCCTCGTCATGCTTGATCGTCACGAGTCAAATCACGTTTCCACAGATCTTCCAGAATCTCTTCTCGTCTCAGCTGGTCATCCAGACTCACACCACGTCACAACTAATCATCCAGATTTAAGCTCAGTCACGGGTAATCTTCACGAGTCATGTCATGTCTCAACTGATCGTCACGAGGCAAGTCACGTCTCCGCTGACCCTCCAGAGTTTCATCACGTCTCCACTGACCACCCAGAACTTTGTCACGTCACAGCTAATCATCCAAAGTCTTGTGACGTCCTGTTCATCACATCCAGAGATTCAAGGTCAGTGCTTCGATTTCCCAGTCTGGTTTCCAGTGTGAGGGATGCACCGCTGGTGTCTGTACGCTCTGCTGGTATCCCCAAACCCACTGGAAGCCCATGAATCGGATTCGTGACAACATGAAGTGATTTCCCAGCATTTTTGTGATTTTGCAAATGTGATATTTGTGATATTTACAACAATTCAATAACAAAAAAGTTAATAATGTGATATATTAGACACAATATTGTCTGATTCTACTAAATTGTGTATGTGAAAATATTACCTAAAGCCACAGAAGGACTGTTGTGCATCTCCTAATAAAACACAGGTGTTTGACTTGAAGCAGCACTGCACGGACCGTTCTGTGTATGACATTAAAGTACTGTGAGAGCGATTAGACAGCATTTTGTTTTGATGTCAAATAAGTTGTGCTGTTTTGATTTTTGTTAAAACAGTGTTGCTGTTGTAAAGTTATACAGCTATAGTTGTGTTGCTGGGTTTTAAAGCAGGTTTGATTTTCTTTCTTCCTCCTTATCACGCTGTATTTACAGGATTGTTCAAATGTGGATGAATGTCTACAATTAGATGTGTGCGCACACAGTGTCAGATCTGTGTGAGATCAACACCATCCTGCTTTTGTGGTGGGGGGTAGGGGTGTTCATTTGTTGTTGTTTTGTTTTGCTTAGTTTATTCCCCCATATGTTTTTAACCTTCTAAAAGCTCTTTATTCCAAAGATACTACAAGCTATTTGTATATTCAGTTGGTGTAATGCATTGTAAGTTGCTTCAGCGGTATTGCAAGTATTATGTACAACAATAATAAAACAGTGCATTTATATAAAAAAAGGAAATTTACTTTTGGTACTTAAGTACTTTTAAAAGCAAGTACTTCTGCACTTTTACTTAAGTAAATATCTGTCTTTACAACTTTTACTTGTACTGGAGTAATATTTGACCTGCAGTATCTGTACTTTCACTCAAGTAATGGAGTTGTGTACTTTGTCCGTCTCTGGTGTTTACAGCTTAGCCACTCTGCATTTTTAACAGTTGGTAAATAATAACAGACAGCAGATACAAATGTATGCTTATAGTTTAATATCAATCACATTCAAACTGAAGATGTAGATGACAGAGTTAAAGAAACCCATGCCTCGGTGGCCAAATTGAGGCAAACAGCCCATGTTATCCTCAAGCCATGAAGAGAGAGTGTTCGGTCTTCTTTTTACTCTCCTGTATTGCACTGCATAAACATGTGTAAATGTTATTTTATAGACTTTTTTGGCATCCGTTTGTGTAAAACATTCTAAAAACACATTTCAGTTTTAATCACACAATTAGTACCTTGACAAGCTCTTTTTCCCGTAGCGAACATTAGCGAGCACATGTTCACAGTCATTCGTGATTGGGTCCCACCATGAACAGTTTTTGTTTAACTCCATCATTTCCTTTATCATATCGTTTTTATTTAGAGGAGTGTGTCCTTTCCCCCTTCTTTCCTTGTCCAGGTAATTCAACACCACAGGTTTATCTGACAGTTTGCTCAATGTATCAAATACACACACTGGAGCCTTGGAAAATTTGCCACCTATTAATAGAGAATTGGAGGTTCAGTACAGGGCCGTTATTTTATTCTGTCGGGAAAACAGTGTTCTGTTGTAGTTTAATGTAAAATCTCGCTCCAAATGTAAGCATAACAATTTCTTGGTTAGCTTTAGACTACAGCCCGCAGTGTACAGCATGAGTAAACAGAATTTACAGTGTAACTTTTTTTGTAATAGTGTACCTATTCAGCACTTCCGTGTAGGTATAAGTGTTGTAGCCTAATATTTTATATTTTCTACATTTCTTTGTAAACCGCGCGCACACAACAGCATCCACGCTTGTAACGCACGATATAAGGACATTCGCATGCTTGTGATAATTAGAAAGGCATGGACAGCTGTTTCCACTCAAATGGATTAGCTGTGTATTTAAGTTTTTAAGTATTTAATCTCTTCCGTCATCACTTGACTTCATCTATATATAAAAACATTCACTCTCTTTCCTTAACTTTGCTCTCTTTCCCTTAACCTCTCCCTGTCTGGCTAGTACTTGCTGTGAACACTGTCTAGAACTTTGTATTACAAGCACTTCATGTGTCTGTTTGCCTCTTTACAATGTATCGCTTCCTCAACTGTAAGTCGCTTTGGATAAAAGCGTCTGCTAAATGAATAAATGTAAGTTACACCTTACCTAGGAAATACAAACAGTATAAATACTTTTAATTCTCCAAGTAATTACCCCCCTTATCCCCCAATCTTTGCACATTGTTTCGGTTTACCTACATGTGTCATGAATCTGGTTGCCACGTTTACGATGATGTCACGGCAGTAGAGGCGGCGCAATTATAACGACGCGTGAATAATCCCGCCCACTCTATAGCGGTACTAAACTGCGGTGGAAATGCAAACCGACCCGAACTGAGCCGTGCACTGCATCGTACTGAGCCGTGCCGAACCGCACTGCAGTGGAAAAGCGCCATATGTGTGTCTGAGCCAATAGCTCAAACCTACCTAGGTAGGAACGCACACTGTGTGTGTCATTAACAAACAGGAATCACGCTCCAGGCTGATAGATGAAGTGACCCCCAGCAACCACCTGACTCAGGCTCGGGTGGCCTGAGCAAATAGTTTTCAATTTGTCATTCAAGAGTTGTCTTTTTTTATAATTATTATTTTATTAATAATAGTTATATAGAATAAATCACTGTACACCCTGTAGTCGTGGTGTCATATGCCCAGGTGTAATTCTGCCCCAAAAGCAGCTGCTCAGTTATTTGGATAATTTAACATATTTATATTGTATATTAATAACAATAATGTTTGTATTGTATGAACACAAGGTCTTGAGCAAGACACTACAGTGACTGTATTTAAATGCAGTTGTCTGCTTTTATATTAACTGTGTCCAAATTAAAATTGCAACATAGAAATGCTGTGCATGCTGCTGCTGAGAAATCTCGATGACTGAATGCGAACAGACGCCTTCACTGAAGGATGACTGATGCTGAGGACATGCTGTGAGGTTTTGCGGCAGGCTGGTCGGAGGTTGGAACGGTATATGGAGGATTTCATAGATCATATTGAGCTCATCTTTTTCCACACTGCGCCGAGAACCTCCGCATACCGCACCAACGGCTCGGACCGCCTGCCCAACTCCAAACGACCCCTTATTGGTACTGTCCCACACTGTCCGGGATGGGGGCGATCTGTCACATGTATGATCCTGTTAAGTTTCCTGTTTTTCCTTATTTGGTTATGTTCCTGTTCTCATTAGTTAATTTGTCTAATTATCATTCAGTTCACCTGTGTTTATTAATCATCTCGTTTGCTCCTTAGTTGGTCTGTCTTTAAAAGCTTTCAGTTTCTAGAATTTCTTTGTCCGTTCTAACATCTTTCAAGTTGTGTTTCCTGAGTTACATTATTAAATATGATTTTTCCTTTACCTGCCGTCTCCTGCATCCTTTTCCTTTACACGACCGTGACAGAAGAGGGGTGGTCAATATTTTTTTCCAAAATAAACCAACAAATTATGTGGAATTTTCTTTTTTTATCATGTACCATCAAAATGCATGCAGTAGAGGGTTAATAGTTCACTAATAATGCAATCAGGGCAATTCTATGGATACTGCGGCTACACTCCATGAAAGTACTAGAATTGCTGTAGCCCATCTGTAACAGGACCGACTAGACGAGAGGCATGCAGATCCATTTGCAGACTTTTATTAGAAGACATGGTCAAAACACAGGCAGGGTCAAGCAAATGGCAAACAGGTATATAGGGGCAAGGCAGGAGAGTACTCCGGTAAACTATATCCAGAGGGCAAGGCAGAGAGATGATCCAGGTAACAGGCAGAAGGTCAGGAACCAGACAACAAGGCAACTTAGAATGACTGAACAGACACTATAACAAATTATGGAACGGCTTGGTATGTGGCTAACATCTGGAAGATGCTAAAAGCTCAAACAATACTCGGCAGTGACAGAGAGGAAGTCCATGGCTTAAGTAGCTGTGTGTGTTCAGAGTAATCAGTAGTGAGTTCAGTGCAATCAGCTGTGTGTCGTCAGTGCAATGGGTGATGGGAATTGTAGTCTGAGGTGGAGTGCAACATTGAGTGTAGTGCAAGAGTCCATGTGGTGAGCGGGTGACCTCTGGTGGTGAGTGGGCATAAGATCATGAACCGGATCGTGACACCATCCAAATAAAATCACTTTTATTGTCACATCACCAACAGCATGTGTGTCGTGGTGAGTGAAAAGCTTGGGAGCATGCTCCAGACAGTGCAGAAAACAATTGACACATTTAACACATAACATTATACACATTTAGATAGTTTACAAATAACAGTATACTTTTATATGCAGTATATACACTATATAAAGCAATAAAAAACTAAATATACAAACATAATACAGACATACACAAAATGGTTGTAGATGTAATGGTTAGTATATAGATGTTAGCAGAGGATTGTTGTGTTAAAGTGCAGTGCATGCTACATTTAAGTCCAGTTGAGAGAGAGAAAAAAAAATTGTGGTGGAGTTAAAAGAGCACGGTGAATGGTATGGACAGAGAGGTGCTGTGTGAGTGTCAGTTCCGAGTGTTCAACAGCCTTATAGTCTGAGGGAAAAAGCTGTCCCTCACTCGGCTTGTGCGTGTTCGGATACTGCGTAACCATCTCCCTGAGGGCAGCAGAGAGAACAGTCCATGGCTTGGGTGGCTGGAGTCACTGATAATCATCCAGGCTTTCCTCTTGCATCGCCTGGTGTAGATTTCCTGGAGGGAGGGAAGCTCACCTCCTACAGTGTGGCGGGCAGTTCGCACGACCCTTTGCAGAGCTTTGCGATTGCTGCTGGTGCTGTTTCCATACCAGGCGGTGATGCAGCTGGTCAGGATATCATCACTGAAATTATCACTGAAATTTTATGCAACTAAAAGTACTTTTTGCTGCCCCTGCTATATTAGCATTAATAATTGGTTGCTATGCAGAGTGCTGCTAATATTTTTTTTAACATTGCATCTGAATTTGCTATACAATTCTGCTGCTATTACATTAGCTAAAAATTGCAATATTAATAGCTATGCACACTGCTGCTACAGCTGCATGAAAGTACTTAGATTTACTTTAAGCGTCTTTATTAAAGAATGAAACGCAAACAAATAATGTCTATTTTGCTTTAAAGAGTTTAAAAAATCTCTGTAAACCCTGTTAAATAAATTAAGTAATAAAAGCCTATTAAAATGTTTGGGACTGATCGAAATTATTTATTATTAGTAGTATCTTTATATTTTAAACAAATTCATGATTAATCCGCTTCTCTCCCTGTTCTAGTATTCAGATCCCCCATTAACAGAACTGGGTCTAGAGACTGAAAGTATATGATCTCTGACTGTAACGTTGAGAAGATGTCTTCATTGTAATAAGGCGATTCACGTGGGGGGATATATGAGGCACATAGGTACAGGTCCTCATCTAAACACAAAATCTTTTTTTAAGTTTTATCCAAATATCTTGTTCCTTTTTCACAGGCTGAATATACTGCCACAGGTGCTCTTTGAACCAAACTATGATTCCTCCTGAATCTCTTCCGTTTTTAACATTAGGCTGTTTGATTGATGGTATGCGTAACTCTCTGTAGTTTGGAGGAGTGTAGGATTTGGAGTCTAAACGACTCCATGTCTCAAGTAATATAATTATATCTGAACTATATACAGGCGCGCAGATGGCACTAGGGACGGGGGGGACATGACCCCCCCCAGATTCATAGTGACCCGATCCGTCCCCCTCACTATCCATACGAAAGGCGACAAAAATCGGTAAAACAGAGGATTAATCAGTGTTTTCGCTATGTACATTAGCCTAAGTAGTGTCCGCTGCTTCAGAATCAGGAATCTACGCTCTCTCTCTGTGTGTGTGTGCTACGACTCCTGAGTGACCCCGGGGTCCTATGAGGAGCTGGTAGCTGCCTCAATCGTGCCTGTAGGAGCGGTAACCATAGTGATCATATACCATCGTCTATGACTGAGCTGAGCCGGTGATTTTATGAACTGAAAAATGTGACTGTATAACTGCCACATAAAGGCAATGAAGAGACAAAAAACAATCACCTCGTTTTTTCAAAAACCAAACAATGTAAGTATCCTATGCCTGTTGACTTTCCCAGATGTGGTAGATTAGTTTTGTTAAGGGGAATAGCTAGTCTGACAATAATGGCAAGAAGGCTTTTGCACTTAGCAAACACAGCAAAATGTGGAGACCAAAACTATGCATTTAGGTGAGTGGACAGAGGCAAATAATGAATGAACACAAAAAGAATGGTTGGATAAATCAAACAATTTATCGTCGTCAAGAAATAATGTTTTATCTTATCATCTTACCCATTGTACTGTATAAGTTGACTGAGGTATGTTCACTGTCATGTAAGCCACTATAAAAATAATTATAATAAGTACATTTGTGTGGTGCAAGGTATATGCAAACAACAAATAAAGGCCTACTTAACCCTTTGACATCCTCTTATAGCAGGAAATCATATTTTTTATTGTACGGATGTAAGCCAGTAAGGGTTGTAGCCTTTAACGTACTTTGTTTATAATCTATAAATTGCAACAAACTTGTAATTAACACTTAAATAAAAAAATTGGAATTATTCTTAGACATTTGAAATAATGACCAACTTTAGTAGTTTTAACCGTTAATTCTCAGGAATATGTTGTATTTCACATTGTTGTGAAATTCTATAGAGGTATATAGAGGGTTAACTGAAATGATAAGATTTAAAATGTTGTCCTCCTGGCCTGCAGGCAATTTCTGATGACAGTGAGGCAGGGCCTAGTCAGTCAAGTGAGGATCTGCAGGAGGGCAGCCACAGTAGAAAAAGACAGCGTGAGGAAGGAGAGACAGTAGAATTACAGACAGAAGCAGGGACAGAACAACAAGGAGGGACAGGAGGTAACACAGAGGGAGAGGAAGTTGACATGATAATGACATATACAAAGCCAAATCAACCTGACCCTAAAGTTTTGCAAAAACAAGTGATGAAAGACCGGACAATGACATTCCAAAAATCATGGCATGAGAAGTATCCCTGGCTGCATGTTAGTATGGGTACAGATGGTGTTCTGTGTTTTCACTGCTCTAAGTACTTCAAGACAGGGAAAACAGCACAAGCCAAGAGTATAGACCCAGCTTTTGTCAGTAATGGATTTAAAAACTGGAAAAAAGCACTTAAAATTTTTTTCATGCATGAGAAATCAGAGGGTCACAACGTTGCTGTTACAACTGCTGCCTATGAAAACAGGCCAGTTACTACACAGTTGAGCAGCGCAGTCAGTACACAGCAGGCAGAAAACAGAGCTAGCCTGTTCAAAATAATAGGGGGTGTTATAGATGTTTCTGGTGAGGCAGGGATTGGCCTTTAGGGGGCATGAACATCATCAAGGTTACCTTGACCAGCTTTTAAAATACAAAGCTGAAGATGATCAATCATTCACTAGGTGGTTATCTGCAAAGAGGGGGGTGCACACATCTTGGGATTGTCAAAATGAGCGTATAAATTTGATGAGTTCATCGATTATCAGGACAATTGCAGATGAGATCCGGTCCCTTCCAGTGTTGCAGTATTCGATAATTATGGATGGGAGGGATATCTCTGGTGTTGAGCAGGAGGCGCTGTGCCTACGTTATGTTGACACTGATTTGCTGGTGCACAAAGACTTTATAGGGTTATATGAAACAACTTCTACAACAGGTGAAAACCTTGCCAGAATCATTTTGGATGTTCTGTTGAGACTGAATTTGCCAATATCTAGCCTCAGAGGTCAAGCATATGATGGGGCTTCAAATATGGCTGGAAAGTACTCAGGTGCCCAGGCTGTTATTCAGCGAGCACAGCCACTAGCGCCATATATACATTGTGGAGCACACTGTGTTAATTTAATTACACAACAGGCTTGCTCAGCCTCCAGTGTCGTGCGAAATGCACTTGACTGGATACATGACCTTGGCACATTTTTTGGGCAGTCTGGTAAGCTGAAAGACAAGTTTAAAGCCATTGTTGCAGCTGAAGGGGAAGGGCCAGCCCTGTCCATCAGGCCTTTATGTCCCACTAGGTGGACTGTACGCTCACCTGCTATCCGTGCTGTTCTCAGCCAATATGGGATGGTACTAAATGCACTGGATGAGATGGCTGCAAGTAATTCTGAATCTGCAAGCCGGGCAGAGGGCTTACGTGTTCGACTGCAACAGGGTAATGTTGTACTGGGACTTCTGCTTGCCTTAGATGTGATCAGTGAACAAGAGGTTCTACACGCATCTCTCCAGAAAAACACTCAGACAGTGGAGGGCATGCTCTCTGCAGTCTCTCTTGTCCAAGAAAGCTTGAAATCCAAAAGAAACACAGAACACTTTGAGGCAGTCTTTAAGGAAGCAGGAGACATGTGTGACAATCTCTCTCTAGAGACCATTGTTCCACCACGCACACATAGACTAAGAGATATTCTGGGCAGGCTCCTGCATACACACCTGGATCAGCTGTGGATGTTTACAGAGTAGAGTTCTGCCGTGTCCTTGACACAGTAGATGCACAAACTACTGAGAAGTTTATGCAACCAGGCATTCAAACTTTAAAAGAACTGGAAAACTCACTCCTGACTCCCATTACAAATGATGCAGCAGTTCAGAAATATCCTAGCCATGTTAGAAATAGCCATGTTTAAAAACAGGTCAGCACAACTGCAGATGCTGTGCATGTTTTGAGAGAAATGCCCCCTGAATAGGCTCCGTGGCCTATTTGATCAGGTAGAGACATTAGTAAGATTGTTGATGGTGGTGCCCATATCATCTGCTGAGGCAGAGCGCAGTTTTAGTGGGTTACGCAGGTTGCGATCAACCATGACAAAAATACTCAATGGCATTGCTGTGTGCCATATTCACCAAGAGAGGCTTGACAGACTGGACAGACAAGAAATTGCCCAGCAGTATGTTCAGGGTAATGAAAGGAGGAGAGATGTTTTTGGGTCCTTCATTGAGTAAATTTGTTTGGCTGCACTAGAGGGAATTTCTCATACTCTGTATACTTACTTTTTATTTATGTAAATATGTTGTTGTTATTTTATTTTATTATTATTATAATTATTATTTTTTGCACATAGGTTCTTTGCTTTTTTGTTCATAATGATAGACTTTGTATGCTGAGATAAGCAAATGTTTAAATAAAACATACTTTGCTGAAGACATGAAGTTTTGGTGGGTGATTGGCATACTAGTCAAATAACAGTCTGATCATGCATTGCTAGTGGTGATCAGGTAGGCCTTTGTTTACCTTTGTTCATTGTTGTTTATCCATGATTTCAAATAAGAATCCCCCAATGGCTTTTTAGTGCAAATCATTAGCCCAGATTACGCAAAATAACGAATTGAGTTTAAATCATTTGCTGACAGCTTGGTCCCCCCCAGTTAAAACATCCTATCTGCGCCCCTGACTATATACAATATTTACAAAATCAGAGTTTGTAATTTTCTCTCCAAAAGCTTGTAAGGCTCCTCCCACTGGCCCAAACAGCGGAATCCAGTGGACTGGTCGAAGGTTTAAATCATGTTCGGTCTTTTACTTGTGCCTCTGAATTTAGTTCCAATTTTAGTCTATCTCCGTGCTTAATCTGACTCCAATTTCAAGTGATTGTTAAATTTAGGCAATATTTGTAATTAAAAACTGATCACAGATATCGATTGTACATTCATTTAGATATTTGATTATTCCGGAAATCCCATACTTTCTATTCTTCGTTCATTAGGGATCAGGTATCGCACAGGAATGAACACTTTTCTGTCTATAGTGAATCCACAGACACAAACTCATCAGTTCAGAACTTAATATAATACCTTTAAGTGAGCTGTGCCTGCATACTCATAACAAAAAAGTATATTTTTTCCTATAACCACGAGAGCTCCCACTGAGCAAAAACATGTCCAAAAGACGTAAATTTAACGTCTTTGCAGTACGTTCAAAAGACGTCCACTGAGGAGCCAGACTGAAACGTTTTTGTGATGCCTTTTTTAGACTTCTTTTTAGCATTCAGTATTAATGTCCATATGACATAAATATTTAACGTTCAAAAGACGTCCACTGAGGGGCCAGTGGATAAAAGTTTTTGCGATTAATTTTTAACCATCTTTAAAGAGTTTTTCAGCAAAATAATAACAAGCTGATAATCTAAATTCTAATAGTTAAATTTAACACTCAAGTGACCAACAACAACAAAAATCCCCCAAGGCTAAGATATTTGATCTGAAATGGAAAGGAGGTATAAAGTCCCCTATAATGGAAATAAATACACATGACTTACAGTACACATGCAAAAGTCCTCATTTGTTTTCCACCCTGTATGCCCTCCACCTCCCTTACTCCCTGGTGCATGTTGGATTTTCTGCTGCATTATGCTTTATTGTAGCCTCTGTAGCTTATTTGTCTCATTTCATGACTGCAGCTGCAAGAGTTGAACAAAAACTAAAATTACAAATATGTAAAGAAAACCAGTGTACATTACATTGCAGTATGCATGTTCATTTAGTATTTGTATGGGAGAATATTAATAATTGTTTATACTTTTTATAACTCCTGTCAAGAAATCAAATAAAAAGGATGCACCATGCAGAATGCAAATACCGCAAAAAAAAGCAATAACCGAGGAGGCTGGAACAACATCTAATTTATCTCAACAATGTGGAAAGAAAACAAATACAGTCAACTTATTAATAGGTTTGCAGTTGGCAAAACCATTAATATATGTGACCCTGTACCACAAAACCAGTCTTAAGTGTCATTTTTTCCAAATTGAGATTAAGACATCATCTGAAAGCTGAATAAATAATCGTTCCATTGATGCATGGTTTTTTATGATAGAACAATATTTGTAAATCTGGAATCTGAGGGTGCAAAAAAATCTAAATACTGAGAAAATCGCCTTTAAAGTTGTTCAAATGAAGTTCTTGGCACTGCATATTATTAATCAAAAATTAATTTTTGATATATTTATGGTAAGAAATTTACTAAATATCTCAATGGAACATGATCTTAATATCCAAATGATTTTTGTCATAAAAGAAAAATCGATCATTTTGACCCATAAAATGTATTGTTGGCTATTGCTACAAATATACCTTTGTAGTCCAGGGTCACATATGCAGACCAATAATATATATATTTTGCAGACAAATGTTTCGTAACTGAAAATGTTGTTTTCCCTGAAGATCCTTGGAAAATGTATTTAGGGTTTGAAACAGTCCTCTGTCTTTACCGCCTTCATTTACTTGCCCATTTTCATCTCTTTCGCTTTAATTCTCGGGCACTGACTCATTTGCTAAACAGAGCATCCAATCAGAGTTCTCTCTCTTACCGACAGTGCCAACACCGATTCAACATGTCGAATCGGCAAACTACCGCTGACGTGAGCCCGATGAGAGCTGAGTGGAACAAACTAGCCCGACAGACTCATGCTGATGGCCCAAAGGGTTTTTAAGGGTTGGAGCTAAACTCTAATGTACAATTTGCTTTTGAATTTGCAAAAAAAATGTAAGTTTGTTCAATAGGTTACTATTTAAAAAGAATAACAATGTCAAGATCCAATTGGGTATACTTTTATTATAATAATACTAACATAATGTTTTTCTTAGTTAAGCTTTTTTGAGCATTCAGTTGCCATTTAAATTCGGTTTCAAGGCCAGATTAATTTTCTGGTTTTGGCTAATCATCTTAGATTCAGCTCGAACGCAACTCAGATAATTTTTTAACTTGCCTCTAATGTTTCTTAATTTTTTTTTTCTTGCTGAACAAAACGTTTCTCTATTAGGTGGTAGGGCTGTAGTACTCGAGTCCGGTCTCGGACAATAATAATCTTTATTTTGACCACAGACACGCTGTCGGCAAGTTGCATAATACAGTTTGGTTGTACAAAGTTTGTTGGAGTTTTCCCTCTCATTTTCCTTAGCTTTTAAATACCTTATTAATGCCCGTGCGCATTTTGCTTTCACTTTCATTTCAGGTCAATTGCTTATTAACGACACTTACACTTATAACTTACAACGACACATTTTCTGCAATAAACATGGGACTTTAATTAACAAAACGAATAAAAACACAATTACCATGCTATAGGCCTAATATAAAATTACAAACTTGCAAAATGTTTAAATGTAAAAAAAAAAAACTGACAATCATCAAACGCCGTGGCACCAAATGAATAAGAAAAAGAACGAATAAGAGCAAAACGAATAAAGCCTGGAGACACGGAATACAACTGGATGTAAAATAAAATTAATTACACAAAAACGTAAATAAAGTAAAAAATAAGCAAACACTGTGGCAATGGCTGGGCGATTTATCAGATTTTATCGATTAATTCGAATTGAATGTTTTGCCACAATTAGATTTTTTATAAATCGAGGAATCGCGATTTTGAATAGAAATATTACCAAACGCTAGAATTAGACACTTTGATAAAGAACAATCCAACCGCATGTCGATGCACATGATTAACCGCTCACGAGTGATGCTCTCTAGGTGCCATTCACACAGGGGGCCCTATCTTGCACCCAGCGCAATTGACTTTGTACACCGACGCATGTGACATTCCTATTTTGCACCCGCGCAAAGCGCGCTTTTCCCTCCACAGAAGCACGTCGCTAAACTAGTGAATGAACTTGCGCTCCCTGGGCGGTTCAGCGCAAAAAAGGAGGCGTGTTCCGGCGCAAACAATCCCTGGTGCTATTTTGCCGTTCCATTAAACAATTAGGCCACTGACCAGAAAAAACCTAGTCTAAAGTCAGTGGCGTGTTGCGCGTTGTTCATTATGCTATTTTAAGGGCGCATGCTTGACCATAATGTATAGCGTGCACAACGCGCATACACTTTGCTCATGTAATCTACACAGATGCAACAGTTATTTTTGCAAATCATAAATTGTTACACTAAAAAAATCATTGTGTTGTGCCACGAAGATGTGAAAAAATAGGCATAAATCTAGCTTACAAATTATTCAGGCAAATTGTAGTAATTAAGGATCAGACCTGTTTGCCCAATAGTGGCAAGACATATATGTATATAAGGACATCTGACAAATTGGTTTGTCCGTCAAGAACCAGGAAAAAATCGACTGAAAAACTGAAAAACTGAAAAAAAGACTGTGAAATCACCTTTACCATAATGTAAGTACATTAAAAACCTTAGTCTTCAACTTACCAGTTAAGTTGAGCTTGCTCATATTTTTTTCTTTTGCACAGTGAGATGGAGTATGTCTTGGGACAACGAATTAGACGCCGGAGGGAGAGGGTATACCGGCCCAGACAGACCTATCTCTCCCTCAGTGAGGAGGAATGCATAAGAAAGCTACGCCTGACCCGACAGGCTGTGACAGACATCTGCCATCTCCTGGCAGATGAGTTGAGACTGATGCACAATGTCCCTATGCCTTCCCCGTGGCAGTAAAGGTTACAGCGGCATTGCATTTCTATGCATCTGGGTCGTTCCAGCACCCCCTTAGCTCCATTGGAGGCATTTCACAATCTGCCATAAGTTCGGCTATACATGCAGTTACATCAGGTCTAGTCCGACATGCTGGGGAATACATCAAATTCCCCGTCACACCTGACAACCAGGAAAGAGCAAAGCAGACATTTTGTGCGAAGTATGGGTTCCCTGGTGTCCTTGGTGTTATAGACTGCACCCATGTGCAGCTACGTGCCCCATCAGAAAACGCACTTGTATACATCAACCGCAAGGGAACCTATTCAATCAACGTACAAGTCATTTGCGATGCTTATAGTAAAATCACCCATGTCTTTGCGAATTATCCTGGCTCGAGCCACGACTCATTCATACTGGCAAACTCTACCATTCCTGCCATCTTCGAGGGGAATCCCCCGTTGGATGGGTGGCTGTTAGGGACAACGGGTATCCGTTAAAGACATGGCTGATGACACCATATTTGATGCCAGCAACAATTCGTGAAATGCAGTTTAATAGAAAACACACACAAACACGCTGTGTAATTGAACGAACGTTCGGCATACTGAAAATGCGCTTCAGGTGTTTGGATAGATCAGGAGGCACTTTACAGTACAGTCCTCAAAAGGTCGCAGCATTCTTTGTGGCGTGTTGTGTTTTACACAACATTTCCATAAATCAAGGTTGTGTTGTTGACATAGATGAGGAAATATTAGAGGACTTAAGGAGACGTGATGGTGAACTGCATGTGCCGATGCCACTTAACCCAAATGCCCCAGCAGCAGCACGGGAGAGGAGAGCTTATTTGACAGAAGAACTGCTGCATCGTCTATAGTGAGGTAAGCAAATTTATCTCGGTCTAATGTTATACTACATTGCAAAAATATAACCATACTCGTGATTCAGAGAGAACGAGTCCAAAACATTCAAAAGTATTTATTTGTGAAATTTCTTTGTATTTTGTCAAAAAGAAAAATCAATAGCAAACAGTAATTGATAAAAAAAAATACAAATGGAAAATGAGGTTAAAATATTTAAACAGAAAAGTTTATTTCTTTTCCCTCCTCTGGTAGTTTTGCGACGCGCGCCACGGCGGGATTGGACACCTGAGGGTCCGGGAATGGCATTGCGCGATGTGCGCCTGGTGGAACGGGTGGATGGAGATGGAGTGGGGGAAGGAGGAAGAGGCACAACAGGAGGTGGTGGTGCGCTTGAAGGGCCACGCTCCATGGCTGCAGCAATCCTCTCCAGGCTTGAGGAGATGCGCCCGACAGGCCGCAGCAACATCGCCATCCGGTCAAGACGGCCATTCACACTTTGCCGCATCCCAGACAGCTCCGCTCCAGCATTTCAAATCCGGTTTGCTGGAGCTGCAGGAAGGGGTGGTCCTCCGGTCTAGCAATGCTGCCACGGCGTGTAGTGGGTCTGGACCTTGATGGTTGCGCTGTTCCCTCCTCAGATGGCCCGTGTGCACGGCTCGCGAGGCCAGGGTCTTCCTGCGGCTGTTACATTGTTTTTCTTTATTGTGTGGCTGCGTTAAATGTTTTTCATGTAAATAACGATTAAAATATTTTCATAAGAAACCTTGTATGTGAATTTGTGTACCTTGGGGTTGGACTGCTTGCGTTTCTGATTGGGTGCCGATTTCAAAACCCCCAAATCCTTCAACGCTTTCAGCGGTGAGGGTGGACGCAGCGATGTCCTCTGCTGGCGTCAGGTCCTGAGTAGAGGCAGATCCACCTCCCGTTACACGGCGTGCCCGATTGATGCTGGCAAGCTTGGACTTTCCCCGTCTTCTGATGTCATTGTAGCGCTTGCGGCACTGGTGCGACGTCCTGGGGATGCCAGCTGATGAAACAATTGTGGCTATTTCCTCCCACGCCTGTTTAACCGACGCTATTTTGGGTGGGTTTCTCCCATCCCCATACAACACAACTTCTCTGTCTTTCACTGCTCTTACAAGAACATCAGTCTCCTCGGCTGTGAACCGCTCCTGGCGTGCGCCTGGTAAATACGCCATAATAATAGCAATCCATAATGGAACTTGCGCACCTGCTTTTAAAGGGAATGTTGGATGACGCTCTGATTGGTTTATTTCACGTTACGCCCAAACCACACCTATGAATAATGAAGCTACTTCAGACCAACCCATTTTAGATTTGCGCCGGGCGCAAGAGCCATTTATCCCGCCGGGAAAATAGCAACAGCGCCGAGACCCGCCCACAAAGTTACTTGCGCTTCGCGCTTTGACACTTGCGTTTCAGATCGTTAAAATAGGGCCCAGAGTGTGTTTTTGTGTTGGCACGGGCAGTGGAATAGGAAAAATACAAGAAGATGTGAGTTAAACATCTTTTAATAACTAGAGTGCCGCGTTTTTAGAAAGCTGTTTAATGCACGAGACGCGAGCGCAACCGTCAACGCGTCCATGTTTACATAGAAAAAACAATGGAAAAGCAGCGTAATTGAATACAAAACCTGTGAAGAAACTTACTGTACATGTACTGTATATCTGATATTTCAGGTTTGCATCAGGGTGACAGGCTGAGAACTGCTGTTCATTGTTTTACAGAGCCTTTATAGTTAATAATAGCACTCTAGGTGTTATACCTTCAGTCATTTTGAGCATTTGTCTTGTATTATTTCAGAACATATAGCCTAATATGCATAATATAAGTTTGTACAAGATGTAGTTGTAGTTCATCTTTTCTGCAAATATATTTAGTGATTTGTTTAACATTTACATCATGAAGACAACGTCATGTGTGGTGCACTTAGAATATACTATTCTTTAATTAGAGGGTTAATAAAGAGAAAGTTTCTTGAATCATGTTGTAGTTACATTTTCAAGTTGACTAGATCAAATCTTACAAAATCCAGAATTGGTCAAATATTAGTGAAATTGCTAAACCTAAAATATCCTCCTGAGACGTTTTCATGTCATTACATTGTTTAGACCATAAGAAAAATGTTTTTTATTCATATTTGATTATATGTCCTCTATAGAGGACACAAGTACTAAAATTAAATGGCATGAATAGAAAACGGCAAAATCAATGGGAGTTCTTTTAAATCACCAAATACATTTTTAGGTTTCAGGATTGTTTTATACTAAACTTTGTTTAAGGATGATTCTCAACTATGTTTTAAAATGTATAACAAAATTATTTGATATACCATTTTGTTTTATGCAATATGTGTGTAAAAAATTCCATAAACTGGTTTCCCATTAAACACAGTGTACCTATACACTGTATCTAATTTGCTTATTAATGTGTTGCTGTTGGGACAGAATGTTGAAAAAAAAATCATAATGGGAGTAATACATGGCCAGATTTTCATAATAATATATGATATTTCATAAGCAAACTGATATATAATTTATTTCCTTATTCAATTGTTGTCTCCCAAAATGCGTAATACACATGCTTTTAGTCCTCGTGTCCTCTACATTGAACATGTATGAAATGATGTCCTGTTTCATAACAGGAAGTCATATTTGAATTTGAAAACCCATAACATTTTCCTGAGATGTTGCTTTATGACAAACAATCTGAAAATGATTCAGATTTAAAAGACATTACAGAATATAATCATATTTCCATAAGGATGTACAATTTTTCACTAAATTAAATATAGCCATATTTTAAGACGTATGAGAGTGTTTAAAAACATTTAGTATCTCTATAAAGCCCTGAATGAGCTCTGTGCAGGACATCCAGGCTTATAACTGTGACATGTGAGGTCTCAGAGAAATACACTAAAATATAATGTCCACTACAGAGGCACAAACTCCATCGCTGGGTCTCAGGAGGAGAAATAAAATAGCCTAATTTGATTCTACAGTGTTGCTGCACATGCTTTAGATCATTACAAACAATAATGCAAAATTATTATATTAGAATAGAAGATATGCCGTCTCTCGTATCACATCAATTATCAATAATTAAGTATGTGGTTTTGAAGAAGATTTTTTTCTTTCTCTGTTTTGACCGTCTCATTTGGACTTGGACTTGGACTTGGACTCGAACCTCTTTGGACTTGGACTTGTCTTGGACTCGACAAAGGTGGACTTGACTACAGCCCTATTAGGTGGACATTCAATATAACAGACCTGTACAGCGTGCACAAACACAAAAAAACTGTCAAGTCACCTTTATTTATATAGCGCTTTTAACAATACAAATTGTAACAAAGCACTGCACAATATCAAAATAGGAAAATTGTGTCAATAATGTAAAATGACAGGATTTAACACTCAATTTTCAGCTGAAGGCATTTCATTATTGAATTTAGTGATGGCATCGTCCAGCTCAGTTCAGTTTAAATAATATCTGTGCAATCAAGTCGATGATTTTGCTGGAAATGAAGTGTTCGTAACTAAGCAAGCCAGAGGCGACAGAACGGAGAAAAAACCTTGGGAGAAACCAGGCTCAGTCGGGGGGGCAGTTCCCCTCCGGCCAGACGAATCAGTAGTTTGTTCCAACTGCAGCACAAAAAGTGTGTAACTTGTAACTATAATGTGGTATTTATATTTGATTTTACCCTTGATGTAACTAAATGATGCACATTTAAATTTACATGAGAAAACTATTTTAAAGTGCTGTTACTTACCAAGAAACTATAAAAAATCATTGAACAGTCTTACACAGAACATTGTTCTCAATTATCTAAACTAAACTCTTTAACTAAAGTTTTCAAGTTTAACTGTAAATGTTTCTGAGCCCCTGCCACTTTGAGGTCCGACGCTAAAGTGCCCTTGCGGTCCGGTCTGTGCGATATGAACGATACTAATATGCAGACTATGCTGTTTGCGTAGGGCACCAAGTTCCCGGGGGAGCACCATCCGTGTAGCTCAAAAAAGAAAATTAAAATAAATTAAAAATAAACCTTGACGCGTCATTCCCACGACCGCACCCGCAACCGCGCCCGCGACCGCACCCGCAACCAGCGCTCACTCCTCATGTTTGTGGCTGAATGCAGATGATCATAATTGATGGACAACTATGCCCGTGAAAAGACATCAGCAAGCTGGTGCCGAGAATAAAAAAAAAAAGATTAACATCCCGTGGTAGCTGGGAATAACACAAGCTTCAGTCTAGATCCAACCCTTAAATGATCTGAGATGACCGAACACCTGAGAAGAGTGTTATAACAGTCACCACACTAGGTTGTCTACCCTCTTCTTATACCTATAGTGTCCATAACAGTCACCGCACTAGGTTGTCTACCCTCTTCTTATACCTATAGTGTCCATAACAGTCACCGCACTAGGTTGTCTACCCTCTTCTTATGCCTATAGTGTCTATAGCAGTCACCGCACTAGGTTGTCTACCCTCTTCTTATGCCTATAGTGTCTATAGCAGTCACCGCACTAGGTTGTCTATCATTTTCTTATATACAGTATATAGTGTCTATAGCAGTCACCGCACTAGGTTGTGTACCCTCTTCTTATACCTATAGTGTCTATAGCAGTCACCGCACTAGGTTGTCTACCCTCTTCTTATACCTATAGTGTCTGTAGCAGTCATTGCACTAGGTTGTCTACCCTCTTCTTATACCTATAGTGTCTGTAGCAGTCATTGCACTAGGTTGTCTACCCTCTTCTTATACCTATAGTTTCTATAACAGTCACCGCACTAGGTTGTCTACCCTCTTCTTATACCTATAGTGTCTATAGCAGTCACCGCACTAGGTTTGTCTACCCTCTTCTTATACCTATAGTGTCTATAACAGTCACCGCACTAGGTTGTCTACCCTCTTCTTATACCTATAGTGTCTATAACAGTCACCGCACTAGGTTGTCTACCCTCTTCTTATACCTATAGTGTCTATAGCAGTCACCGCACTAGATTGTCTACCCTCTTCTTATACCTATAGTGTCTATAACAGTCACCGAACTAGGTTGTCTACCCTCTTCTTATGCCTATAGTGTCTATAACAGTCACCGCACTAGGTTGTCTACCCTCTTCTTATACCTATAGTGTCTATAGCAGTCACCGCACTAGGTTGTCTACCCTCTTCTTATACCTATAGTGTCTATAGCAGTCACCGCACTAGATTGTCTACCCTCTTCTTATACCTATAGTGTCTATAACAGTCACCGAACTAGGTTGTCTACCCTCTTCTTATGCCTATAGTGTCTATAACAGTCACCGCACTAGGTTGTCTACCCTCTTCTTATACCTATAGTGTCTATAGCAGTCACCGCACTAGGTTTGTCTACCCTCTTCTTATACCTATAGTGTCTATAACAGTCACCGAACTAGGTTGTCTACCCTCTTCTTATACCTATAGTGTCTATAGCAGTCACCGCACTAGGTTGTCTATCCTTTTCTTATATCTATAGTATCTATAGCAGTCACCGCACTAGGTTGTCTACCCTCTTCTTATGCCTATAGTGTCTATAACAGTCACGCACTAGGTTGTCTACCCTCTTCTTATACCTATAGTGTCTATAGCAGTCACCGCACTAGGTTTGTCTACCTCTTCTTATACCTATAGTGTCTATAACAGTCACCGAACTAGGTTGTCTACCCTCTTCTTATACCTATAGTGTCTATAGCAGTCACCGCACTAGGTTGTCTATCCTTTTCTTATACCTATAGTGTCTATAGCAGTCACCGCACTAGGTTTGTCTACCCTCTTCTTATGCCTGTAGTGTCTATAACAGTCACCGCACTAGATTGTCTACCCTATTCTTATGCCTATAGTGTCTATAGCAGTATCACACTGGGTTGTCTACCCTCTTCTTATGCCTATAGTGTCTATAGCAGTACCGCACTAGGTTGTCTACCCTCTTCTTTTGCCTATAGTGTCTATAGCAGTCACCGCACTAGGTTGTCTACCCTCTTCTTATGCATTTAGTGTAGCAGTCACCGCACTAGGTTGTTTACCCCCTTCGTATACCTATAGTGTCTATAACAGCCACCGCACTAGGTTGTCTACCCTCTTCTTATGCCTATAGTGTCTATAGCTGTCACCGCACTAGGTTGTCTACCCTCTTCTTATGCCTATAGTGTCTATAGCAGTAATGCACTAGGTTGTCTACCCTCTTCTTATGCCTATAGTGTCTATAGCAGTCACCGCACTAGGTTGTCTACCCTCTTCTTATGCCCATAGTGTCTATAACAGTCACCGCACTAGGTTGTCTACCCTCTTCTTATACCTATAGTGTCTATAGCAGTCACCGCACTAGGTTGTCTATCCTTTTCTTATATCTATAGTATCTATAGCAGTAACGCACTAGGTTGTCTACCCTCTTCTTATGCCTATAGTGTCTATAGCAGTCACCGCACTAGGTTGTCTATCCTTTTCTTATATATATAGTGTCTATAACAGTCACCGCACTAGATTGTCTACCCTCTTCTTATACCTATAGTTTCTATAACAGTCACCGCACTAAGTTGTTTACCCCCTTCGTATACCTATAGTGTCTATAACAGTCACCGAACTAGGTTGTCTACCCTCTTCTTATACCTATAGTGTCTATAGCAGTCACCGCACTAGGTTGTCTATCCTTTTCTTATATCTATAGTATCTATAGCAGTAACGCACTAGGTTGTCTATCCTTTTCTTATATATATAGTGTCTATAACAGTCACCGCACTAGATTGTCTACCCTCTTCTTATACCTATAGTTTCTATAACAGTCACCTCACTAAGTTGTTTACCCCTTCAGATACCTATAGTGTCTATAACAGTCACCGAACTAGGTTGTCTATCCTTTTCTTATACCTATAGTGTCTATAACAGTCACCGCACTAGATTGTCTATCCTTTTCTTATACCTATAGTGCCTATAACAGTCACCGCACTAGGTTGTCTACCCTCTTCTTATGCCTATAGTGTCTATAGCAGTCATTGCACTAGGTTGTCTACCCTCTTCTTATACCTATAGTGTCTATAGCAGTCACCGCACTAGGTTGTCTACCCTCTTCTTATACCAATAGTGTCTATAACAGTCACCGCACTAGGTTGTCTACCCTCTTCTTATACCTACAGTGTCTATAGCAGACACAGCACTAGGTTGTCTATCCTTTTCTTATATATATAGTTTCTATAGCAGTCACCGCACTAGGTTGTCTACCCTCTTCTTATGCCTATAGTGTCTATAGCAGTCACCGCACTAGGTTGTCTATCCTTTTCTTATACCTATAGTGTCTATAACAGACACCGCACTAGGTTGTCTACCCTCTTCTTATGCCTATAGTGTCTATAGCAGTCACCGCACTAGGTTGTCTACCCTCTTCTTATGCCTATAGTGTCTATAGCAGTCACCGCACTAGGTTGTCCATCCTTTTCTTATATATATAGTGTCCATAACAGTCACTGCACTAGATTGTCTACCCTCTTCTTATACCTATAGTTTCTATAACAGTCACCGCACTAGGTTGTCTATCCTTTTCTTATACCTATAGTGTCTATAACAGTCACCGCACTAGATTGTCTACCCTCTTCTTATACCTATAGTGTCTATAACAGTCACCGCACTAGATTGTCTACCCTATTATTATGCCTATAGTGTCTATAGCAGTAACGCACTAGGTTGTCTACCCTCTTCTTTTGCCTATAGTGTCTATAGCAGTAACGCACTAGGTTGTCTACCCTCTTCTTATGCCTTTAGTGTCTATAGCAGTCACCGCACTAGGTTGTCTACCCTCTTCTTATATATATAGTGTCTATAACAGTCACCGCACTAGATTGTCTATCCTTTTCTTATATATATAGTTTCTATAGCAGTCACCGCACTAGGTTGTCTACCCTCTTCTTATGCCTATAGTGTCTATAACAGTCACCGCACTAGGTTGTCTACCCTCTTCTTATGCCTATAGTGTCTATAACAGTCACCAAACTAGGTTGTCACTTTCAACATCTGATATGTTATCTATATTCTATTGTGAATAAAATATAAGTTTATGAGATTTGTCAATTATTGCATTCCTTTTTTATTCACAATTTGTATAGTGTCCCAACTTTTTTGGAATCGGGTTTGTACAATACAGATTGTTTCAAAGCAGCTCTAGATTGATAACAGTAAAATTATGCATTTCAGCTTTTGTTCAGCTGTCCTTCACAGTTGATTCAGTTCTGTTTGTAAAGATAATAAATAATGAAATGAGTTACATTTACATTTATTTGTTTACCAGATGATTTTATCCAAAATGAATTTTTTTTTTTTTCTATAAAGCAGTTCTGGAGAAAATATCTGGGGATGTCATTATCCAGCTCAATTCAGCAGAATCAGTACAATCAGATCAATAATATTGTTGAATATTATGTGTTCCTCACTAAGCAGGTGACAGCAGCAAGAACCCAAACTCCATCAGGGGACAGACAACTCTCTTGTTTTGCAAAATTGCTGCTTCAGTTGTTGTGGTGCTGATTCACATTGTTTCTAGATTGGTGTGCGGATGCCTTTTAAACAATTGCAACAAAACTATTGGAACCAGCTAACATAATTTCATTATTCTTATCATCAAATCAGCACGTGAATGAATACTAGTCAGGATGAATCACTTTATTGTTCTGAGTGGATTATAAAAGGAGTTTCATTGAAGGAAGAAGTGCTGTTATGTTCTCACATGCACACGAACTTGCAAGGCCAAATATTTTGTACAATGGCCTGGTATCAAGAAGGGCAAAAAAAGCCACTTCTCTCCAAGAAAAACATCAAGGACAGCCTGAAATTCTGCAGGAAGTACAAGGATTGGGCACAGGGCTGGTCCTGGCCAAGTTGCTGCCCTAGGCAAGATTTTACCCGGTGCCCCTTACCTCACATTAGTGAATATAAACGAACTTGAACTAACAATGAACAATACATTTGTACAACAGTATATATTATTTTTGTTAGAGTTAGTCATTGACAATTAACCTTATTTTAAATAGTTTCCAGTGAAACTATAAAATTATAGGTGCTGCCTAAGTCACTTTATAACTTAAACACAATTAAACATTAAGAATAATTACATCTGGTATGCAAAGTTATTTTATTTGATGAAGCTCCCTACCAACTCTTTAGAACATATATTTACTCCTTGCATACATTTAATTGTTTTTGCTAATAAAAAACATTAAGTGCTTAACACTGTTTTCAGTATACCATAGAAAATAGCCTACAAATGCTGAAGCAGTACATTTTACAAAAACAAACAAACTAAAAAAAGTCACTGCCAATACTTTTGGCCACTTTTGTACATTTACATAGCTCCTCAGTTATGTCTGCAAGCAAAATGGCTGCAAATATACCAATTGCATTTGAATCATTTTAATATTCAGTCTGGTTTTGTTCACTGCATAACAACAGATCGTGACAATGAAAATACATTTATGCACTTACTGGAAGTCTTTTAAATAAACCAGATAAGATAAACATGCAAAAAATATTCCACATACCAAAAGTAATGTGCCTATATTATGATTTGGTGTGCTTGTGATGTTATGATTTGGTGTGCTTGTAATGTTGTGATTTGGTGTGTTGTGATTTGGTGTGCTTGTAATGTTGTGATTTGGTGTGTTGTGATTTGGTGTGCTTGTAATGTTGTGATTTGGTGTGTTGTGATTTGGTGTGCTTGTAATGTTGTGATTTGGTGTGCTTGTAATGTTGTGATTTGGTGTGCTTGTAATGTATTGTTTCTCTCTCCAAAGTGGAATTGAAGTCTGTCGTGGAGCCACACCATCTGAACAGAGAGTAAACCATCCACTAGGCTTGGTCTTCAGACAGTCAGGTGTGAGCTTCAGACAGACAAAACAAAACTCTTTTTTGCACCGAGAGCACACAATGTTTTTGCATTTCTCTGTGTTGTGGTTAATTAGCATTCCACAAGTTGGACAAGCACGAACAGCTGGACATTCAATATTGTTTACAGATGGTAAATAAATATTTGAACAATCTCTCAGCAGATCCAGCTCTTTGTTGCTGCAGCCGTCATTGTCACATCGATCAGATCGAGGACGCTGGCCTTTCCACTCTCTCAAACACTGCCAGCAGAACTCAAAGGTTCGTTTATTCTTTGCAGAGCAAATAGTGCACCGCACGCTGAGATTAGAAGAGTTTGATCTCTCGATCAACCAGTCACAACCAGGACACTGAAACAGACAGAGAGAGCTTTTGCATTTAAAATAATGAACAATCCCATACATATTTCATGTGTATCTGCACTATTGTTTATTACTGGCAGGCAGTATTAGTTAGGTTTAGTTACACTGTAAAAAATGGAAGGGGCTATTTACTTAAAAAAATATGGTAACAATACACTTAATATTTTTGAGTAGTTTTTAAAGCTTGTTTTTTTTATGGAATCTACCTGAATAAATCATGTAAAATCTCCTCAATTAATTAATCTATGACACAATGAATTTAATATAATTAGTAAAATGTGCTCTTTTATTTTAAAGGAACACTCCACTTTGTTTGGAAACAGGCTCATGTTACATCTCCCCAAGAGTTAAAGAGTTAAGTTTTACCATGTTTGGATCCATTCAGCTGATCTCCGGGTCTGGCGGGAGCACTTTTAGCGTAGCTTAGCATAGATCATTGAATCTGATTAGACCGTTAGCATCTCGCTCAAAAATGACCAAAGAGTTTCAATACTTTTCCTATTTAAAGCTTGACTCTTCTGTAGTTACATCGTGTACTAAGACCGATGGAAAATGAAGCGTTGTGATTTTCTAGACCGCTATGGCTAGGAACTATACTCTTCATTCCGGCGTAATAATCAAGGAGCTTTGCTGCCGTACCGCAGTGATATTATGCAGCACCTGAAAGTAGTCCCCAGCTATATCATAACTGGGGACTACTTTCAGGAAGTACACTCTGACAAGAAGTACTCTCACAAGAAGTACATTCTGACCAGGAGCGGTTCTAGACCCTTTTTAGATAGTCATTGACTATTTTTGTTTGTTCAATTAGTACACTGAAAATGGGTTGGAGCTCTTATTTTGAACTCTCAAAGTGCACCAGATTAATGCATTTAAATTTAAAATATATAAAATGTTCTCACCGGACCCCCCTAGAGGGAAGCAGGACCACCCATCAGTGCCTCACTACATCGTACATGAGCATGATGTGAGCCCCTGGCCACGGCCATTAGCTTCTGATATTTTGGATGCAGCACCAGATGTTTTCAAATCCTAGAAACGTCCCTGTATGTAACTATAGAAGAGTCAAGTTCGGAGATAAGCTGAATTTATCCAAACACGGTAAAACTTAACTCTTTCCATGAGCCTATTTCCAAACAAAGTGGAGTGTTCCTTTAAGTTGATTCTCAAAAATCTGTGATTTTGAGTGAGGCCTGTTTGTATTTGACGTATGTTTTTTATTAAATTTATTTTTACATTTAAAAGACTGTATACAGCCAAACAGCTCAAGTAGGAAAACACTTGATAAATACTGGAAAGTACTGCACTAGTGTTAGCAAAGCTACAGCTCATTGAACAAGGCTTAAAGCCTTAATAGTATCCATAACCATAAGCGAGGATAACACGTCTCATTATCAGTAAAAAAGTCCTCGATATTTTCTATACAACACTGAAGCACAATTTCTTTAATGAAATATACTCACTGTTTTTAATTAGCACATTTTTTTTTTATGGAAAATTACAAGACCCATGATTCATTTTTGTACAGTGTTGATGTTAATACGTTTTAAAGAAGAGAGCAAGGAAAATCTGTACCTTTTCCAGAAAATACTTATGATAATGACAGCAGCGCATCAGAAATAAAAGGTCAAGATGAAATGGAGTGTTAATAAATCCTTTTAATATTTTTTTTAAACACTAAAACCGTTTCACTATTTTTCAGATAGTGAACATGCATTTGATTGTGTGTGAAGTTTCAGACGATTTGGCAAAAATTATTGATCCTAATAGGAAAAAGGCTGGTGTAAATAACAGCACCCTAAAAAAAGTCAAAGCTTAGATGTAGAAAATTATTCTAACCTCAAATATATGCAAAATATAAAGCCTTTTATTTATTTTAAGCTGTGATTATTTAATTAGTCCCATTGAAGGTTTAAAGGTAGAGTGGTTCTCAAACCTGTCCTGGAGGCCCCCCTGTTCTGCACCTTTTGTATCACTCCCTTATCTAACACACATGACTCCACTCATCAGCTCGTTAGTAGAGACGGCAAGAACTTAATTGGGTGTGTCTGATTAGGGAGACATACAAAATGTGCAGGGCAGCGGGTCCTCCAGGACAGGTTGCACTGTTCAAAGCATGAACACTCAGGTTGAGCAAAGACAAAGTAGATTCAGCTAACCATCATAAAAGACAGCAAGATGTTTAGTGAAGCCTCATGGAACATGCTGATGACGTGTGATGTCTGCACAAGCAGGGTGCACGAAGGTATAGAAATACATATGCTCACAGGCAGGTAGAACATTGCATTGGATAACATTATTTAG
The DNA here is from genome assembly GCA_027564155.1 of Gymnocypris eckloni scoliostomus. Lineage (NCBI taxonomy): Eukaryota > Metazoa > Chordata > Actinopteri > Cypriniformes > Cyprinidae > Gymnocypris > Gymnocypris eckloni. The sequence goes on along the minus strand of CM050434.1, from coordinate 26,767,659 downwards.
ACAAAAAGTGTTTATGGAAAAAATGCCTAGCCTACCTTTAAATCATGACTACTCAGTAAATGTAAAGGAAGAATACTTACATTCTTGATGTCTGCCATTATTCTAGAAGCATTCTTGGCAAGATTTTCCTCAAAGTATTGTTGTTCTTCAGATGTAAGTTTGGCTAATTTACGAACTTCTATGTAAGACCATTGTTGTTCACATGTAGGGCATCTCAGCTCAGGTTTCCCCTGAAAAAGACCATAAGAGCAGTACTGAATCGACAAATGTTGATTTAAAGATGAGTTTACAAAATGTTCTTAAACGTAATGCATTTTAGTTTAAACTCAAAAAAAAAAAGATCAGAAGAAAGTAGAATATTATTATTAAACAAGTGTTTATTTTGATTTTGACAGAACCAGAATGCGTCTTGAGACTTTGAAAAATGACCACTAGGGGTCAGAGAGCTTATCCTTAGTTGTGATTTTGGTGTTTTTATCTTGTTCCATATCTGGCAGTAATTTTGACATTGGGTCGATGTGATGAGACTAGGGGTCACACCTGGGACAAGGGGCCTCAGACTTACGGGTATACAATGAGGTGAATTCTATCCACTCATCAGATTTGTTCTTCAGAGCTGAGTGTTTCAATTAGAGGTCGACTAATATATGTAGGCTGCATGATTTATGCGATGCAGTAAACACGGACGGAATCGCAGAATCCAGTCATAAAAACGGATTTTACAGTTTAACGCAGAATGTCAACGAATTTGACAAAGTTTGGATTAATTAATCAAAAGTAGGTCATTACACTTAAATCAAATCGCGATTATGGACTAGTATCTGTAAATATTAGAAAGTCGTAAACTGTAAAAGTCGATTTAAACATGAATCCTGCATGTTCTGCGTGTCTCTGTGTGAATGGAGCAGACGTGCGGTTTTGTTTACATAAGTTACACAGCGCGCATGATGCTTGCGTAGGGGTGTGCGATATATATCGTCTGCGATAATATCGTTATTGTTGTTTTAACGATGTGCAATTTGACAATATCGAGTATTTTGCAAAAACCCAACTAACACCTACAATTGTGCACATTAGCCTGCATGGTGATGAAGGGGTTAAACAGTGCATGCTCTGCACTGTAACACGTTAGAGCGTGTTCTTTCACTGCATGATTCAGTCGATTAAAATGCATTAAGAATGATCGCAAAATTCAAGATATGGGAGCAGAAAATGTATATATTTACGTTTCATATGATTAAAATCACACGAAGGGTGCCGTTTTTTTCTTAAAAAATAAGCATGATTACAAATGTGATATTGATTTTATACAACAGTTCAATAAACAATAAGTTAATATTAAGATACTTACGTTTTATACACCATATTGCTCGTTTTTGCTGCATTTCGCCAACAAAAAATAATTCCAAACAGCTACAGCGATGTTTTGAGTCTCAGTGATTCGTTCCTGAATGAATCAATGAATCGTTTAAATGACTCGGTTCAGTCGAAATGACTCGCTTGTTAAGGGTGACGTGCTGTCACCTGTTGGCGGTTTAATTTCACATTTAAAGTCTATTTTCATTTTTAAAATAATTTTAAATATCAGTATTCAATGTTTTATGTTTAAAACGTCAAATGATGTATTTGTAACTGGTTAAAGCACTCCATGTCCCTCTAAGCTGCATTAAACAGTGTGAATACATCTAAACACCTTCAGATGCAGCTTCTGCAGAGATTCATGTTGATAATACTGGTTTCATTTGTTTGGTAACAGCCTAAATGTGCATCATCTTAATTGACTGATTAAATGTAACAATTTGACTCAAAAGATGTACACTTTTAGAAACAAAATGGCTTTATTAAAAGGTAAAAATCAAATGTAAACTTAAATTAAAAGATTGATTAATCACTAATGTGAACTGAGCACAGAGAATATGAAGAATATCAAAAACTGCAGCTGTGCACCGTATTCAGATATCAGCACAATAACACACTCTGCAAAATATCGTCTAATTATCGTTATCGAAAAAATCCACAAAAATATCGAGATATCATTTTTTTTCAATAGCGCACACCCCTACGCTCGCGGTGATTTCAGCGTCTGCCGTCTCAATAAGGACATCAACACATGAACAACATCTCCAAACCTGATCTGAGAGTCACTTCAAGAGCATTTTACCATTTCATTTGATTAAAACTAGTGTCATATCATATACACATAGAACTTTAAAGGTATTCACGGCAACCCGTCAAAATACATTTTCGGTTTAACTTTTTAAAGACATAGTGCCAGAAATAGGCTATATTAATATTATTTAGTAGAATGTAGGCAATACTACTACTACTACTACTGTTGAAAAATAATACAACTTTATTTTTTAAAGACATAATCACAAAATATTTAAATTGTAATAGTAAATTCGCCAAAAATGTAAATGTTTAATTTTCATTAATTAAAATATAAATTTAATCAATGTTTAATGCCTTCATCTGATAACCAGTAAAATTGAAACACAACACAGAATTTCTGAAGGGGCATTTCATAAGGCTACTGTAAGAATAAATAAAAATGTTTTCGGTAACAATAAAACATAAGGTGAGAAAAAAATAAAATTTCATACGGCCTTAAACATGTCATAAATAATAAATGAATGTTAAATTGTATAAGTTTCATGATTGTAATTAATTAGACATGCTTTTTGAGTAATAAAAGTTAATTTGACCATTAAAAAGGAGTCCAGAAAAATTGAAACGGAATCCAGAAAAATTAACACGAAAAAAAAAAAACAGTATTTAGAAAAAAATAAAACTGAATTTGGGAAAGAATAAAACTGATTTCATAGGGCCCTAAATATGGGTTTTTCTCTGGCTGATGCCGATGCTCCCCGCACCCTTTTCCAGAATAAATCTGCGCCATTACAGCTCGTACCTGCTAAAAAATATCTGTTGTGGTGCTGATTATCATGTTTATCACGCTGAAATCTCATTTTAAACCATATTAGTTTAAACTTCTGATATATGTTTTCTGAGTGCACACGTCCAAAGCATACAGACAGAAAGCGGCTGTCACAGCATGCGAGTACTAAACTAAGTTCACATTTACACATAAATTAACAACACATGAGTAGGGATGGGTACCGAGAACCGGTATTTTTTTTGGACCGGTACGTAATTGTGTCAATACCAGACTACCGGTAAGCTTCAGGACAAACGATACTGTTATCGATACTTGCTTTGTTTTAGCTCCGTATACTTCAATAATAATGACGAATTAGAAGCTGCTGCCTGACATTTTCCTTCACTGAATGATGTGGCCGTCACTTGCTCGATGTGCGTGTGATATCCATGCGCATGTGTGCGGTGTGTGTTTGCATGCAATCAGTGGTGGCAAGTGTGTAACGTTCGAAAGTGTGGACTCCTGTGACAAAACTAAAGCGACACCAGCGTCAGATGCAATATATGCAGTAGTGTAATAGTGAACAAAGGAGGCAACACCAGTAATATAATGAAACATTTACTAACAAAACACAACATCTACCTCAAGCAATGCGCTGTATTTACTATGTCTCCAGCTCCAACTACAGCTCGCGAGACACATTCACATCAAATGTTGACTCACTCAGCAGTAGAGTTACACTCACGAGACACTGCACTTATTCGCAATCACAAAAGTACATTATTTGCATGTGGTTTAGTTTAAAGCTTTGCCGGTTAAACATTTAATTCGCGTGCTGTTCTGATGTGCGCTTATTCAGAGCGCGTGCACTGAAGCGTGCGTAAGTTACACTAAAGGCACTAAACAGCACACGATTACTTGGTTATCTTAGTTATCGTCTGATTGTGCCAATACTTTCAAAAACACACAAGGTTTACATACAGGTGCATCTCAATAAATTAATAATTAATCATGTATAAACAGTAAGTTGTGTCTAAAGTGGAAGTAAACAAAGAGAAACAGATGAATGCAGGTCTTAAAGGGACAGATTGCTGACAATTTTCATTAAAGGGATAGTTCACCCAAAATTTTTAATTCTGTCATTATTTACTCACTGTCATGTTGTACCAAACCTGTATTAATTTTATTCTTGTGATGAACACAAAATAAGATATTTTGAAGAATGTGTGTAAAACCAAACAGTTGCTGGTCCCCACTGACTTTGATAGAAAGAAAAAAATGGAAATCAATGGGGACCAGCAACTGTTTGGTTTTACACACATTCTTCAAAATATCTTATTTTGTGTTCATCACAAGAATAAAAATGTAAACATTCTTAAAAATAGTTTTTTATGTTTAACAGAAGAAAGAAACTCATTCAGTTTTAAAACAACTTGATAGTGAGTAAATTGTGACAATTTTCATTTATGGATGAACTATTCCTTTAAATGATAATAAAATAAAACACAAAGAGAAAAATAACTCCCTGCTCCTGACTGAAGAACTTTAACACAGTTGCTAAAGTTCAGCTGTAATAGAATATTACAGAATTATTTCATAATTACTGCATTCACGCGCTCCTCTGATGCTCTCATTCCCTGAGTTGTGCTTTTAAGTCTGAATGTGAAAACCGCACACTCGCGTTGCTACAAAGATTTGTTGGACGTGTATTATTAGAGCTTTTTGAATTGAGTTCATGTGCATTTTCTCAGTCGGGAAATTATTTTGCACGTGTGGTGCCGGTGATGATGCTTCTTACGTCCGTTTCGGAGAAACAAAGGATGAATATTTCAACCGATCGCTCAGGCATGGCACCGAAATCTGCGTTCTGATTCGCTTCGGTACATACCGGTTCCATAGGTCCCATGTTGGTAGCGTGTTTCGGTACCCAACCCTAGTTAGCTTTGGCCTTGAGCGACTGAGCGAAGCACACGCACACAATGGGGAATATTGAGCTGACGTCACACCGCTCCGCTTCACTCACATGCTCTGTTCCCAACTGCTGTTCTACAGAGTCACTCCTTGAATCGAGATTGAATGAAGCTTTACATTTAATTGATAGTAAGATTTATTCTAAATAAGTGACGGAAATTGGGATGAAATACATTTTGAACGTATAGGACCATACTTATGTTAAATATCATCAACACAGATTTATTTAATTAAATTATTCTAATCCAGGTACTGGGTTTTAAAATCAGCTCATTAAGTCTGATATATAAGCCAAGAACTTAACACGATCATGGCCGTACCCACCATTGAGGTCCCCGAGGTCCGGACCTCTGTATTTTTTCCAATAACAGAAGTTGTAAAATAATTACCTTTTGGCTATATTAATTTTGATTTGGTGCTGCAAGGATAAAAAGCCAAAATAACAGATCTTCTCATCTGAGATGCCTCAGCGGTAGGGGTGTGTGATATATATATCGTCTGCGATAATAACTCAATTGTTATTTTAACGATGTGCGATTTGACATTATCGAGTATTTTGCAAAAAACATTCAAAACACCTACATACATGATGTGAAGTCTAGTGCGAGTGCGCATTTAGAGTGTGTTATGTCACTGCATGATTCAGTCTATTCAAATTGCATTTGGAAACAAAGATGAAGTTCTCAAGGTGAATGCATACCTTGACTCTAGGGGTCAAACAACTAAAAATCAAGTCAGAAATCTTGGGGTGATTCTGGAGACAGACCTTAGCTTTAGTAGTCATGTCAAAGCAGTAACTAAATCAGCATACTATCATCTCAAAAACATTGCAAGAATTAGATGTTTTGTTTCCAGTCATGACTTGGAGAAACTTGTTCATGCCTTTATCACCAGCAGGGTGGATTATTGTAATGGTCTCCTTCCAAAGAAGACCATTAGACAGCTGCAGCTCATCCAGAACGCTGCTGCCAGGATTCTGACTAGAACCAGAAGATCTGAGCACATCACACCAGTCCTCAGGTCCTTACACTGGCTTCCAGTTACATTTAGGATCGATTTTAAAGTACTTTTACTCGTTTATAAGTCACTCAATGGTATAGGACCTAAATATATGTCAGATATGCTCACTGAATATAAACCTAACAGACCACTCAGATCATTAGGATCGAGTCAGTTAGAAATACCAAGGGTTCACACAAAACAAGGGAGTCCGCTTTTAGCTATTATGCACAGCTGGAACCAGCTTCCAGAAGAGATCAGATGTGCTAAAACATTAGCCACATTTAAATCCAGTCTCAAAACTCATCTATTTAGCTGTGCATTTGTTGAATGAGCGCTGTGCTACGTCCGAACTGACTGCATTATTTTATGTATAATCTATTTCTATTTAACTGTTTTAAATTTCATTTTAAATCAATTTCTATATCATTTTAAAACTCCTTGTTTTATTATTTTTAACTTCTTGTTTTTATTGCTGTGAATGATTATTTCACTTTCTTTTATGTAAAGCACTTTGAATTACCAATGTGTATGAAATGTGCTATATAAATAAACTTGCCTTGCCTGCCTGCATTTAGAATGATCACAAATTCAAGACATGGGGGCAGAAAATATATATTTATACCACTTCATGTAGTTAATCAATTTCACACGAAGAGTTACAAATGTGATATAGATTTTTTACAACAGCTCAATAAACAATAAGTTAATTAAGAGACTTACCTTTAGACACCATATTGCCAGTTTTTGCTCTATCTCGCCAACAAAATTAATTCCAAACACAGCCACAGTACTGTTTAGCGTCTCTGAGCAACATGACAATGATTCAACCGTTAAATGATTCGGTTCAGTCGCAATGACTCACTAATTAACAGTGACTTTCTGCCACCTACTGGTGGTTTTAATTTCACATTTCGACTTTCTCGAAAATTTTAATCAATTAAAATATAAATATATCAAAACATTTTTTATGAATTTGTAATGGCAGGTTAAATGCATTTATTTTGCTGCATTAAGCAGTATGTAAATACATTTAAACACCTCTTCAAACGCAGCTTCTGTGTTGATTTGATTTGCTCGTTAACAGCCCAAATGTCCTATTCTTCACTGATTAAATGTAAGAATTTGATTCAAAAGATAATGGACACTTTTAGAAAAAATGGTTTTATATAAAGGTAAAAATGCCCGTAAAATATAAAAAATCTGTTTACATTTATTGGGAAAGACTCATTTCTATCAGTGTGAATAAAAAAAAGAAATAATAATATTCATGTTTAATCATTTTAGACAACTGATTTTAATGAAGGCTTCCAGGATAATTATAACTGAGTTTATTAAATTCATTCTTCTCTATTTCCAGTTTGTAGCTTGGATCATTCATTGCAACATTTAATCCGATTTTCATGTTTAAGAATCTGTTGATAAATCTTGAAAAATAATTTATGCTACTGCCCACTGACTTGGTTTTAAACCTATATTATTATCCAACTTATGAGCCTTAAAACATCTTAAAATGCAGGAAAATCGAAATTTCCGAACCCCCCTACCAATCTACATTTTGGGACCTCAGTATTTATAAAAACCTGCGTATGGCACTGAACACGAAAAACATGTAACTTATGTTTTAGCACAAAAACTCAAGCACCAAATTGTATAATCATCCAGAATCCCTCTGCACTTTTTGATAAAACTGATCAAATAAACTGCACTTACCTCATCCAGCTGATATCTGCAGTAGTCTGTCAGTGTCTGTGGACCAGTCACGTGACCACAGGATAATTTAGCTCTTAAAACATCTGGATCATCATCATATGGATCTGATAAGGAAATTATATGTCTTTAACACAGTCAACATTTGATCTTTTGTCAGGTTTGTTCTTTATTTAAAGACGTATAAACACAACTGTCTGTGTGTGTGTGTGTGTGTGGGGGGATGGGTAGATCCACCAGTTCATAAATTAGCTGTTGTCTACTACTCCGAGAAAGCTATAAATAAATATTCTCAGCCTAAAAAGTATTCCTTTCTGCAGTGATACATTCAGGCCCAAATTTTTAGCGATAGGCTACATCAAGACATTGTGTTTGTAAGGTTTAGAAAAAACAAAACATATTATAAAAAAAAACATACCAATATCGCAGCACTTTTTCACTAATGTAATGTCATTCTCAGATCCATCATATCGCTTCTTGTCACTGGACATGATAAGTTCCTCAAACTAAAAATCGTTACAGTTTCATGTGAACAGTTAGCCTCCGTTTCTTAGTGTGGCTTCTAACAATAGACAGTTTCTCTTTTCTCTTTCAAATACTGGAAAACACGTGATTAAGGGGCGGGGCTTAGGTCATAGAGCAAAATCCACTGGATTGTGAAGTATCACAAAACGCACGGGGAAAAAATTAAAAATAAATGTATTCGTTTATTATCCACGGCAGGGTGGGCTAAATTATGATTTAGATGATTTATTAAATTGGATTTATTCATATCACCATAAGAAAAGGAAATAAAAAATATATATATAAGAATCGTTTTAATGTAAATAACATGACAAGACACAGTTTTAGTTAGAGGTACAAGCTATGTCGGGTGCAGCTGTGATAACTAAATGACGAAAATAAATGTCTGCCATGTTTTATGAAACTCTTTTTCACTACATTGCAAAGAATAATAACCTATTTTTACCCTCCGTTTTATTTTAGGGGTTAGATCCACCAGTTCATTTACATTTACATTTAGTCATTTAGCAGTTCATAAATTAGCTGTTGTCTACTACTCCGAGAAAGCTATAAATAAATATTCTCAGCCTAAAAAGTATTCCTTTCTGCAGTGATACATTCAGGCCCAAATTTTTAGCGATAGGCTACATCAAGACATTGTGTTTGTAAGGTTTAGAAAAAACAAAACATATTATAAAAAAAAACATACCAATATCGCAGCACTTTTTCACTAATGTAATGTCATTCTCAGATCCATCATATCGCTTCTTGTCACTGGACATGATAAGTTCCTCAAACTAAAAATCGTTACAGTTTCATGTGAACAGTTAGCCTCCGTTTCTTAGTGTGGCTTCTAACAATAGACAGTTTCTCTTTTCTCTTTCAAATACTGGAAAACACGTGATTAAGGGGCGGGGCTTAGGTCATAGAGCAAAATCCACTGGATTGTGAAGTATCACAAAACGCACGGGGAAAAACAAAACAAAAATGTATTCGTTTATTATCCACGGCAGGGTGGGCTAAATTATGATTTAGATGATTTATTAAATTGGATTTATTCATATCACCATAAGAAAAGGAAATTAAAAATATATATAAGAATCGTTTTAATGTAAATAACATGACAAGACACAGTTTTAGTTAGAGGTACAAGCTATGTCGGGTGCAGCTGTGATAACTAAATGACGAAAATAAATGTCTGCCATGTTTTATGAAACTCTTTTTTCACTACATTGCAAAGAATAATAACCTATTTTTTACCCTCCGTTTTATTTTAGGGGGTTAGATCCACCAGTTCATTTACATTTACATTTAGTCATTTAGCAGTTCATAAATTAGCTGTTGTCTACTACTCCGAGAAAGCTATAAATAAATATTCTCAGCCTAAAAAGTATTCCTTTCTGCAGTGATACATTCAGGCCCAAATTAGCGATAGGCTACATCAAGACATTGTGTTTGTAAGGTTTAGAAAAAACAAAACATATTATTAAAAAAACTTACCAATATCGCTGCACTTTTCACTAATGTAATGTCCCATCATATCGCTTCTTGTCACTGGACATGATAAGTTCCTCAAACTAAAAATCGTTACAGTTTCATGTGAACAGTTAGCCTCCGTTTCTTAGTGTGGCTTCTAACAATAGACAGTTTCTCTTTTCTCTTTCAAATACTGGAAAACACGTGATTAAGGGGCGGGGCTTAGGCCATAGAGCAAAATCCACTGGATTGTGAAGTATCACAAAACGCACGGGGAAAAAATAAAAAATAAATGTATTCGTTTATTATCCACGGCAGGGTGGGCTAAATAATGATTTAGATGATTTATTAAATTGGATTTATTCATATCACCATAAGAAAAGGAAATTAAAAATATATATCAAAATCGTTTTAATGTAAATAACATGACAAGACACACTTTTAGTTAGAGTACAAGCTATGTCGGGTGCAGCTGTGATAACTAAATGACGAAAATAAATGTCTGCCATGTTTTATGAAACTTTTTTTTCACTACATTGCAAAGAATAATAACATATTTTTTACCCTCCGTTTTATTTTAGGGGGTGCTGTTCGTCCTTATTTAAAATTGAACAAATCGAGATCTTCTCCGAGACCAGACAGTGGTCGATTCTTGAACGAATTGTTCCTTTGAGTCGGTTCTCAGGAAGTAACATGTGGGTGGAGCCGGTGTCATGAGAAATCGGGTCCGCTTAGGATTCCAAGCGATCACATAGGTGCTCGACTTGAAGCGGCGCTGAGCAGAATGTCAAAGTACCGCGAGAATCATTCGAATGCATACGATCCGTCTGCTCTCTTATCGCTCTCGCGGTACTTTGATGTCAAACACTGACCGTTCTGCACAGCGCTGCTTCAAGTCGAACGCGCCTAATGGCTCAAATTACTTTTAATAGGTACTCTCTTTAGTGCCTGAATACAATTCCTACAAAATCATGTAATAATAAATGCTGTTTAAACTGCATTATAATGATAATTAATGTCTGTATTCATTAGTTTATGTACTAGCATAGAATACAGTTACCTGATTAGCTGCACAGCTTATTTTATACAGGAATTTGTACTTATCCTACATGTTCACAATATTTTTTAAATTATGTTATGGATTAAGTGTTAAATGTCAAATGTTCTATTTTATAAATACAATTAAATGTATTTTTTCACTTAATAGGATATTATTACTTTTATTTATTAATTAGCAGTTAATAAATTGTAAGAAATTACGTTTAATTTGTTTCATTATGCACTATTTTGTTCTATTATGAACTATATAGTAAGCCATAAGTTTTTACATTAATATATGTATTTATTTAGGCAATAGGATCACACGGGGTCCTAAGCGGACCCGATTTCGAGGGGGTACTTGATTTTTCATGACACCGGTTCAACCAACTGTCAAAGTTTTCTGAGGATTATCGAGGACTCTTATGAGTTGGTTGGGTTTTACTGTACTTACATTTATGTGTATGAAATTTAGACAAAAAATATTTATAATATAGTATTCCTTCCTTTTATTTGAGCGGATATTAGTAAAACCAAATATATTGTTTCCTAAACACAAAGAAAAAGTGGGGGTCATTGTTATCAATTATAAATCTAGTCAAATGTTTCCACAATGCCAAAATAAATGAAAAATGATTTCAGCCAATGTCTTGCAAAAATAAAAAATGTATATACTTTTTAAATTCAACAAGAAAATTGTTTACTGGGCAGTATCGGTGTAAAATTTTGTGTAAATAAAGCAGTATTAATAGCTTTACACATCACCTTAGAAACATTGACAATGCATAGACTTACACTGTGTCAACACCAGACGCAAACGGCGTGACAAATAGAACTCATTATAATCAGTGATGCTGTCTACACTGGATGGGACACGACAAATCCCTGTCGTGTTCTATTTATGACGTATTGACACAAAGTTCAAATGATTTTCAATGGTCGCTTTGTCACATCCCATGTAGACAGACTTTAGCTGTTGCGGCACGACACGACAACTGTCGCGTCCGGTGTAGACATGGTGAAATCTTGACAGTCTCTCAGCTTTACACAACCAAACTCGACATTTTAGGGATGAATCCCTCAAAAGTCTGCCAATTCTTGATAAGTCAAGATGGCGCCGAGCATGGCAGCCTTCGTGGCGGCGTCCGCAGTTGTTTTTATGTTTTTGTTAGTGTAACACAGTTTGTAGATCGGGAAGAAGGAGGCGGGAACGGGCGAACATTCACAAGACTTTAATAATAAAATAAACAAACACAAAATAAAAGTGGCAGCCCCTCACGGACGACTGCCACACACAAAACACAAACTAAAAGTCCAGGCCTGGTCCTCTCTCATCTTTCACTGTTGTCACTCCTCCTTTTATCCTTCCGAAGCTCCTCCGTGGGACTCGAGACCGGTGAGTGGCGCAGGTGTTGTTCATGATCATTTACTCCACCGGCCTCGCTCCGTTCCCACGACTCTCGGCCCCGCCCCACTCGTCACAGTTAGTTTATCCTGTCTTTTGATATCCGTGCAATCAGTTTCACCAGAGACTAATTGCTGGACATTCGGAAGTACACACCACCCGATATTTCACCAGTTTTCATCTATTCTGATGTTTTGCTGGACATTGTAATCAGCGGAGCAGCGGTGCTGTTTAGACGTTACAGGACGCGCAAACGGGGAAAGCGAGCGGCGCGCTCATGAAGCTTCGACGGCGGGGATTAAGAATGCCGTTGCCTATACCCAACAAAACTGACAAACTCCTTCTGTTTTCCCGGTTAAACAAGGATTTTTCAAACTCTGCTGCTCTGTGTTTCACAGAAACCTAATTGAACGATGCCATTCCAGACAGCGCTTTACATCTCAGAATTTCCAGCTTATCAGAGCAGATCGCGATGCAGAATCAACGGGGAAATTACAAAGCGGTGGGACGTGCTTTTACATCAATGAGAGGTGGTGTACATATGTAACTGTGCTAAAGAAGATGTGCTGTTCAGATCTAGAAACGCTCTATTCGCCACGAGAGTTGCTCGTTCAGTCTCATGAGTATTTACATTCCTCCGCAAGCTCATGTGAGCTCAGCTTTACAGAAACTTGCTGATCAGATCACAGACACAGAACAACAACACCCAGACTCTGTTTTAATCATTCTCAGGGACTTTAATAAAGCAAATCTCTCACGTGAACTGCCAGAATACAGACAGCATGTTACATGTCCCACCAGAGACAGTAATATATTGGATCACTGTTACACAGCAATACAGAATGCATATCACTCTGTCCCACGGGCAGCTTTAGGATAATCTGATCACTGTTTCGTTCATCTTGCTAGACCTGTGGTAAAGACTGTAAAGAGATGGACTGTTGTGTATGCTGGCAGATGAATGATACACAACAGACAATGGTGTCGTGCTAACGTCCGTGTCTTTATTGAACTGTTTGCTTACCACAAAACACTGATCCCAATAGCGCATACATTACACTTTTCTCCCCCCCTAGATTAATCATACTAAGAAATAAGAAATGCATAACTAGAACTTACTCCATAACATTTACTGTTAACCTGAACAATGTTGCTAACTACAACAAAACTACAAATCAAGCCTTTGGGGATGTTTTCTACATCTCTCAGGATAACGTCTCTGTGAACCTGGGTGAGGTTCAGGTGTAACTGGAATCGTCACATCTGGTTTATCATTGTGCGGTTCAGAATCGTTCACGTCAACTAAGGTAGGAGGGGCAGTCTCCACAGCATCATTGTTCTTGTCATCTGAATCAGGGACATTGTCAGGTGAATCAGGAACAGATAACGGTGAGGATTTTGTTTGACGATCTACCAGCTGATCTGCATGGCGTCTCCATGTGTTATCTCCAATCTTTACTGTGTATGTCAAGGGTCCAGTTCTGGTGGTGATGGTACCGGGTTGCCACTTTTCCAGTCTGTAGTCGCGAGCTAAGACCTCTTGTCCTACTTGGAAATTTCTGGTTGGTCTGTCATCCATGTGCACAAATTTTTTGTTTTCCACATCACGTCGAACATTAGGTTTGATGAGATCCAAGCGAGATCTTAAATTTCTCTTGAGAAACATAATCGCTGGTGTTTGACCAGTTGTGGAGTGTGTGGCATTTCTGTACATGAAAAGGAAGTTGTCTATTTTGTGTTGTAGCGAGATGTTGTCATTGTCCATTGCTTTTATTGCTTTCTTGAAGGTTTGTACAAACCTTTCTGCCAAGCCATTAGTGGCAGGATGGTATGGTGCGGAAGTAATGTGCTTGACTCCATTCAGCTTCATGAATTTCTGAAACTCGTCTGAGACGAACTGTCGTCCATTATCCGTGCATATCTGTTCTGGCAGCCCGTTCCTGGAGAATATTGTTCTTAGCAAAGAAACAGTCTTTTCAGATGTGGTAGACGTCATTGGAACAACTTCAGGCCACTTAGAATGCGCATCCACGGCGATCAAGAACATGGAGTCCTTGAATGGTCCAGCAAAGTCGACGTGCACTCTTTGCCACGGTGTTGACGGCCATTCCCAGGGGTGCAAGGGAGCTAATGGTGGAGAGTTCTGAGTCCTTTGACATCCAGGAAAATCCTTTGCCAGATCCTTAATCTGCTTGTCGATTCCAGGCCACCACACATAACTGCAGGTAAGGTTCTTCATTTTTACCGTGCCCAAATGTCCTTCATGCAGTGTGTCCAACGTCTTACAGCGCAATTTGGAGGGAATGATGACTCGTAATCCACACATTAGAGTTCCTTGACACACAGAAAGCTGTTCTCTCCTCGCCGAGAATGCTGGATACAGTGAGTTCCCATGTGTTGGCCATCCGTGTACTGTGATATCATGGACCTTAGACAATGTTGGGTCATTACGGGTTTCTCTCTGAATAGTGGCATTCGTCACTGGTAACTGACTCACGATTGAGGTGTGAAACATGTCAGCTGGATCCATTTCCTTTGACTCTACATTCAACTTTAGTGGAAGACGCGACAAGCCGTCTGCATTACCGTGTGATTTGGTGCCTTTGAACTCAATATCATATTGGTGAGCACCCAAGAAGAGTGACCAACGCTGCAGCCGTGCCGAGGCCATCGCTGAGACACCCTTCTGAATGTTGAAGATCGAGACCAAGGGCTGATGATCTGTGATCAGGGTAAACCATTGACCATACAGGTATTGGTGGAATTTTTTTACACCCCATATGAGACTAAGTGCTTCACTGTCTATTTGGGCATAGTTACGTTTTGCTGTCGTTAGTGATCTAGATGCGAAGGCTATCGGTTTTTCAGTGCCATCTGGAAACTTGTGTGACAGCACTGCGCCAATTCCATATGGCGATGCATCACACGCCAGCCTGATGGGCATAGATGGGTTGAAGTTGTCAGCACTACATCAGATGTTATGAGCCTTTTAGTCTTCTGGAAAGCTTACTCACAGCTGTCTGACCATTTCCACTGTGTCATTGTTTGCAACAGTGCATTTAAAGGATGTAGTACAGTGGAGAGGTTTGGAAGAAATTTGTGATAATAATTCACAAGTCCGAGATATGATCGGAGTTGAGACACGTTCTCTGGGTGTGGTGCATTTAACACAGCTTCAATTTTGTCCTGTGACTTGTGCAGACCATCTTTGTCTATCACATGACCACAGTAAGAAATCCGAGACTTAAAGAACTCACATTTTTCTTTGTTGGCTCTTAGTCCATACTCACACAATCTCATTAGCACCTGTTGCAAGTTTTGGAGGTGATCTGTATCATCCTTCCCCGTTACAATGATGTCGTCCAGGTAACACTGCGTTCCCAGGATACCCTGCAACACCTGGTCCATCGCTCTCAGCCACAAAGCAGGGGCTGAGGCAATTCCAAAAACAAGACGGTTGTACTGATGGAGCCCTTTATGTGTGTTGATGGTCAAGAATTTCTTGGATTGCTCATCCATCTCCATTTGGAGGTAAGCGTGGGCCAGGTCAATTTTTGAGAAGTGTTCTCCACCAGACAAGGAAGCAAAAATGTCTTCAATACGTGGCAGGGGATACTGTACTGCATGAAGCGCTGGATTAATGGTCACTTTAAAATCCCCGCAAATACACATCTCCTGCCTTTCCCTTTTTAATCACTGGGACTATAGGTGTTACCCATTCACTCCATTCGACCTTTGTCAGAATTCCCATTTTTTCCAAATTATCCAGCTCTGCCTCCACCTTGGGACGAATGGCATATGGAACTGTAAGGGCTTTAAAGAATTTTGGAGAAGTTTCTTCTTTCAACTTCAGATTCAATGTTATTCCCTTAAGTGTTCCTATTCCTTTCTGAAATATGGTGCTGGGACTCATCCAGGCTTTTTATTGTGTGCCAGTCCAGAGGTATTTTTCTCAGCCACTCACGTCCAAACAATGCAGGCCCTCCGTTTTCCAACACATGCAAGTTCAATTGTTGCTGATTTTCTTTGTACTTCACAGTTACTGGTAATTTCCCTTTCGGAGACACTTTTTCACCAGTATAGGCCTTTAATATCACTGATGTGCTTTGCAGTGGTATTTTTTGAGAACAGTCGCTGGTAATCAGCTGCTGAGATGGCCGATAAGGCCGATCCAGTGTCTAACTCCATTTTGAGTTTGACTCCTGACACTTCTGGGGTAAGCCAAATAACCCTTCGATCTGTCTCCTTAATATTGTACAGTTCCAAACATGAAAGATCATCCGTACCTGAACTTGTGTTTGCTTCATTTTCAGTTACCTGATGTACAGTGGCAGATTTACGTTTCACTTTATATGTTCTGTCTTTTTGTATCCTCTGTCTGTCCATTTTACATACACGTTCGATGTGCCCCTTTTTATGGCATTTCCTACACTCTTTATCCTTGAACCAGCAGTCATTCGCATCATGAGAAAGTTTTCCGCAGCGATAACATTTCTGTTTTCTTTCCGATTTCAGTGACAGCTTATTTGTTGCACATTCCACTGATTTTTGTTGCAATTCCAATGCATCTTTTGCTGCAGTCTCCATGGATATTGCTATGTTCAGTGCGATCAAGTTTCAAGTCTTTTCTGTCAACAGTCTTTTGTGTGCTTTCATTGTGCATTCCACACACAAGCCTGTCTCTTAATGCATTTGCCAGTCCAGCTCCAAATTGACAATGTTCTGACAATCGGTAGCTCAGCTATATATTTGGAAACGCTTTCTCCTTTTGCTTGGTTACGCTTATGGAATCTGAATCTTTCCATAATTACTAGGGGTTTGGGGTTCAAATGTTCATTTAAAATGTCCACTATTTGCTGGAACGCTTTATCCGCTGGCTTTTCAGGGGTTAACAAAACGAAGCAGTCCATAATCTTTGCTCCCATTAGGCTCAGCAAAACAGCCACTTTCTTCTCATCTGCAACGGCATTAGCCTCACAGTATAACTCCATTCTTTCCACATAAGTTCCCCAATCCTCAACAGTAATATAAAACGCGGCAATCGTTCCAATCATTGCCATTTTTGCTCATTTGCAGTAGCTTTACACATTAATTGACTCTCTCTCTTTCATGTAACTCACAAGCTCTTTTCGCGATCTTTCTTTTCCTGTTATCATGTCCATTCAGGTCTTGTTGATGCATCCGTGGTTGTTGATCCCATCCTCGTTGCCAATTTGTTGTGTATGCTGGCAGATGAATGATACACAACAGATAATGGTGTCGTGCTAACGTCCGTGTCTTTATTGAATTGTTGTTAACTCCTCATTAGTATGTCAAAACATCACTATATGTGTATATATATATATATATACACTACAGGGCAGGCTTACCACAAAACACTGATCCCAATAGCGCATACATTACATGGACCAACGAGACAGAGCGGGTTTTACAAGCCTGTCTCGATCTTACTGGTTGGTGTTTTTGAGGCTGCTGCAAACAATCTGGACGAGCTCAGAGAGACTGTAACTTCATATATCAGTTTCTGTGAGGATATGTGCATTCATATTCTCTTCCAGTGACTCAGCATCAGTGTGGAAAGGTCTAAAAGAGATAACCAACTACAAGACATCATCCCCCAGCACTGTGGAGAATCAACAACAGGCAGACAATCTGAATGAGTTCTAGTGCAGGTTTGAAAAACACCCCGCACCCGCTCTGGACACCACTCCACACATCCATTAACACCTCCAGCAACCCCCTCTCCCCCACACCTGCAATTCAGATAAGCGAAGACGATGTGCAGCAGGTCTTCCGGAAGCAAAAAAGGAAAAAAGCACCAGGCCCAGACTGTTACATCAGTCTGACTGAAATCCTGTGCTGACTAGCTGGCCCACATCTTCACACAGATCTTCAACAGGTCACTGGAACTGTGCAAAGTCCCTTCATGCTTCAAACGCTCCACCATCATCCCCATCCCAAAGAAATCCAAAATTACTGGATTTAATGACTACACGCCTGTGGCTCTACTGTCTGTGGTCATGAAGTCATTTGAAAAACTGGTGCTGGCCCACCTAAAGGACATAACTGACCCTTACTGGATCCTCTTCAGTTTGCCTACAGAGCAAACAGATCTGTGGACGATGCAGTCAACATGGGACTGCATTATGTTCTGCAACATCTAGACCGACCAGGGACTTATGTGAGGATCCTGTTTGTAGACTACAGCTCAGCCTTTAACACTATCATCCCAAACCTCCTCCTGCCCAAACTAACCCTGCTCTCCGTGTCCACCTCCGTCTATCAGTGGATCACCAGCTCGTGAGGCTGGGAAAATACACATCCAGCACCCGTATGATCAACACTGGAGCTCCTCAGGGCTGTGTTCTCTCCCCACTGCTCTTCTCCCTGTACACGAATGACTGCACATATAAAGACCCCTCCATCAAGCTCCTGAAGATTGCAGATGACACCACACTGATCGGCCTCATCCAGGACGATGACGAGTCTGCCTACAGACAGGAGGTTAAGGAGCTGGCTGTCTGGTGCAGTCTTAACAACCTGGAGCTGAACACGCTCAAAACTGTGGAGATGATCGTGGACTTCAGGAGAAACCCATTCTGAAACCCATTCACAGTCATTCTGTTGCGCTGCGGTAGCTTCTGTCATGAAAACAAATTCCTTGTATGTGTAAACATACCTGGCAATAAAGCTCATTCTGACTCTGATTCTGAACTCAGAGTGAGCAGATGATATATGAAAGCCTGAGGCATACTGGAAATACGCTTAAGATGTCTGTAAATAACATTTTATTAAAACCTGCAAAAACCTTTCTGTTGAGAGATGTTTAGGGTATCTAAATGATCTAGATGTAAATAAATTGTATTATAGTTTATCGTGTGCAAAACCTTTAGGAATCTTATCCAAGATATTAAATATTGGTCAGTTGTATCGGACATAAAGGATCCGCGAATGAAACCGTGATCATTAACTTAAGTGAATGAAAGGCAATAATCAAAAATAGCGATATTTTCACACAAATAACTTTTAATTTGAATGTCTGTGAATGTCTGTATTAAAACCCTGCTGATTGGAACAGTCTGGATAGACTGGCGAGGTGTGTAATTATAGACCCATCTCAATTATTTCAGTAATTTCCAAAGTTTTATAAAAGTTAGTGGTTGAATAATATGATTTTTTGGGGGGGGTCATTTTCTGAACCCTTAGCAATTTGGATTTCGGCCAAAGCATTCAAAAGAAATGGCTATATGTTATTTTATAGATACCATAAAAAATAAGTTTGGAACAATGAAAAGTGGGGGGAGCAGTATTTTTAGACTTTAAAAAGACTTTGGATACTGTGAATCATGAAGTACTTATAAATAAATTGAAACAAATTAACATTTCTCAACAAGCTCTCAACTGGTTCAAATCATACCTGGGTTGTAGACAGCAATGTATTACAATTAGGTGTGAAGTCACAAATGCAAACTAGATGTACCACAGGGTTCAATATTGGGTCCTTTGCTTTTTTGGTTATACAGTGCACTCCACTAATATTGCACCCTTGGTAAATATGAGCAAAGGCAACTGTGAAAATAAATCTGCATTGTTTATCCTTTTTATTTTTCATTAAAACAATTCCAACCTATCATTGAAGCAAAACAATTGAAAGTGGGAAGAAAATCTCATTGTGAAATAAATGCTTTCTCTAGTTCATGTTGGCCACAATTATTGGCACCTAATTATTGCAACATCCTTTCCCCAAAATATCAGCTCTGAATTTTCTCCTATAATGCCCGATGAGGTCAGAGAACAGCTGACAAGATCAGAGACCATTCCTTCATCCAGAATCACTCCAGACCCGTCAGATAAACACCTGACCAGAGATCAGAGTCCATTCCTTCATCCAGAACCACTCCAGACCCATCAGATAAACACCTGACCAGAGATCAGAGACCATTCCTTCATCCAGAACCACTCCAGACCCATCAGATAAACACCTGACCAGATATCAGAGACCATTCCTTCATCCAGAACCACTCCAGACCCATCAGATAAACACCTGACCAGAGATCATAGACCATTCCTTCATCCAGAACCACTCCAGACCCGTCAGATAAACACCTGACCAGAGATCAGAGACCATTCCTTCATCCAGAACCACTCCAGACCCGTCAGATAAACACCTGACCAGAGATCAGAACACATTCCTTCATCCAGAACCACTCCAGACCCGTCAGATAAACACCTGACCAGAGATCAGAGACCATTCTTTCATCCAGAACCACTCCAAACCCGTCAGATAAACACCTGACCAGAGATCAGAGACCATTCCTTCATCCAGAACCACTCCAAACCCGTCAGATAAACACCTGACCAGAGATCAGAGACCATTTCTTCATCCAGAACCACTCCAGACCCATCAGATAAACACCTGACCAGAGATCAGAGACCATTCTTTCATCCAGAACCACTCCAGACCCATCAGATAAACACCTGACCAGAGATCAGAGACCATTCCTTCATCCAGAACCACTCCAGACCCGTCAGATAAACACCTGACCAGAGATCAGAGACCATTCCTTCATCCAGAACCACTCCAAACCCGTCAGATAAACACCTGACCAGAGATCAGAGACCATTCCTTCATCCAGAACCACTCCAGACCCATCAGATAAACACCTGACCAGAGATCAGAGACCATTCTTTCATCCAGAACCACTCCAAACCCGTCAGATAAACACCTGACCAGAGATCAGAGACCATTCCTTCATCCAGAACCACTCCAGACCCGTCAGATAAACACCTGACCAGATATCAGAGACCATTCCTTCATCCAGAACCACTCCAGACCCGTCAGATAAACACCTGACCAGAGATCAGAGCCCATTCCTTCATCCAGAACCACTCCAGACCCATCAGATAAACACCTGACCAGATATCAGAGACCATTCCTTCATCCAGAACCACTCCAAACCCATCAGATAAACACCTGACCAGAGATCAGAGACCATTCCTTCATATTCACATCTTCTCTTCAGTTCACCTCACTTATTTCTACAGGCCTCAGGTCAGAGGACTGGAATGGCTATAGCAGAAGGTTGGTTTTGTTCCCAGTGACCAATTTTTGTGTTGTTTTTGAGGTTTGTGTTTGGATTATTGTACAGTTGGAAGATCCAAACATGGCCCATTATAATATTTCTAACAGAGTCAGTCACTTATTGATATTTATCTGTTGGTATTTGATAGAATCCATGATGCCATGTGTCTAAACAAGATGTCCAGGACCTCCAGCAGAGATATAGGCCCACAACATCAGAAATACAGCAGTGTATTTCATTGTACACAGGAGGTACTTTTTATCCCGGTGTTCACCAAACCCACCAGTGTCTGCTGCTAAAAAATATATATTTTTAATTTCATCTGACCATATAAGCCAGTCCCATTTGAAGTTACAGTTGTGTCTGATAACTGAATATGCTGGAGTTTGTTTTTGGATGAGCGAGGATAATTTTTCTCAAAACCCTCCCAAACAACATGTGGTGATGTAGGGGCTGTTTGACCATTTTTAAAAAGGTTTTCTGACCCCGAGGCTCAACTAATCTCTTCAGTTCTCCAGCTGTGGTCCTTGTAGAGTCTTTAGCCACTCAAACTATCCTCCTCACCATGCATTAGGATGATATAGACACACGTCCTCTTCCAGGTAGTTTTGTAATATTTTATGTTGATTGGAAACTCTTAATTATTGATTATTGCCCTGATGGTGGAAATGGGAATTTTCAATGCTCTAGCTCTTTTCTTAAAGCCACTTTCTAATTTGTGAAACTCAATTATCTTTTGCAGCACATCAGAAATATATTCTTAGGTTTTACTCCTTGCGATGGATGATTAAGAGAATTTGGCCTTTGTGTTCCTCATATTTATAATCCTGTGGAACAGAAGTCTTGGCTGGATAATTTAATGCTCCTAGTCACCCTGGTGTGCTATTTTTTTAAATATGAATGGGAATATACTTCAGAGATATTTTACTCATAAGAATTTCTAGGGGTGCCAATAATTGTGGCCAACATTTATTGGAGAAAAACATTTATTTCATCATGAGATTTTCTTCCCACTTTCAATTGTTTTACTTCAATTATTGGTTGGAATTTTGTGAATTTTTTGAGTGAAAGGTCAAAAGGATAAACAATGCAGATTTATTTTCACAGCTGCCTTTGTTCATATTTATCAAGGGTGCCAAATGCCAATATTAGTGGAGGGCACTGTAGATAAAAGATTTACATGAAAGTTGCCAGGAGGTTGGTTGTCAAATGTATGCAGATGACACATTTATTTATGTAAGACCTGAAACTTCTCATCGGGCTGCAGAAATGTTAGCCAGACAACTGGTCAGTGTTTGGCTGTGGCTGCAGGATAACTGTTTAACCTTAAATAACATCAAAACAGTTTCAGTGTGTTTTTCAATAAAGAAGCCCTGGATGTATTTAAAATGAAAACTGACCAAAAGGAAATGAGTGAATTTACATATTTAGGTGTCATTGTAGACTCTCAGTTTAAATTTGATGCCCATATTATAGCGCTTTAAACAATACAAATTGTGTCAATGCAACTGCACAGTATCAAAATAGGAACATTTTTGAGTTAAAGGCATTTCTTTATTGAATTCAGTGATGTCATCATCCAGCTCAGTTCAGTTTAAATAGTATCTGTGCAATCAAGACGGTGATATCGCTGGAAATGAAGTGTCCCCAACTAAGCAAGCCAGAGGAACCCAAACTCCATCAGTGACAGAACGGAGAAAAAAACCTTGGGAGAAACCAGGCTCGGGGGTTCTCCTCTGTCCAGACGAACCAGTAGTTTGTTCCAACTGCAGCAAAGTCAGAGTGTAAGGGATCAAATTAAAGCAGCTCAAATGTTTATGCACCCTATGATATTATCAAATATGACCTATTGTGCGATAATTTGTGGTCAGGATTTTCTAATCAGTTAAGTCTGTAATATTCTTATACAAGCAAACTTTAAAAGTAATGGATCAGAAACCAATGAAATGGCATCATTGTCAATTTCTTCAAAAGTATTATTTGTTAAGTTTCATTATTTTATTTTTCATCTATAAAAACAGTATTTAACTGTATATACGGCCTTGCCTCTAATGTAATTTGTCAGTTGATACAAAAATACAGTAGTGATGGGCAGTGGCGTAGCAAGTCAACCAAACGTTAAGTTAACGTGGGCTCCAACACTCCCTACAGTTGTCTTTTCTGAGGTAAATAACATTACATGACTCTTCACAAGCTGCTTTATTGATGGTGTAAATGCTTGAAATTAACATTTAATGTCCATTATTAGTAGAGCACCAGCCACCCAATTATAACAATAAACGTGTTTTGCTTTTAATATAACACATTTAAAGTTGCAATTAGAACTCAGTTTTCTCTACAAAGCTGAAACAATGTATGAAATCTTTACAGCGATGTGAACATTGAGTACCTTTGGCTTATTCAGGCTGGTTAAGTTTTCATTTTCTCTCTGTATGCAGGATAATATACATTTTATGTTTGTGACTTTTTATGTCAATATGCCATTGTTGATTGTTTAGGTACAACATATTCACCCATATCTATCTGTATATACATGTATTTGTACTTTTTTGTTCCTTGTGATGATTTGTTTGTTTTTTATTTGGATGTTTTGATTTTATGTTAAAGCCTATCCATGGCTGAGGGCTGCAAACTAGCTTTATGCTGTATCCCCCATGTACACCGTATCATTTTTCTGTGTTACAATGCTGAGAGTATTGTCCCTGTTAAATAAACAAACAACATATAGATGAAAATTGATTTTCATAATATGCCAAGTTAATAGTTGTGCATATTACTATGCACCATCAATTCATTTCAGAATTTAAACACACATTTGGTTGTTTAGCAACATATTGAGTCAGTATTTGATTTTCAGTTTAATGTGTGTGCCGAAGCAAAACCACTTAAAGGGATTGCTGACCCCAAAATATCTCCTTTTATGTTCCACAGAAGAAATTCATGCTGGTTTAAGGGAGGGTAAATGATGACATAACGATTATGTTTAAGTGTACAATATCCACTGATGTAGCTTTTATTATGCACCTGTAACTATTTAAATTATGGAAAGTCATGGAAAATGTTAAATACAACTTTATTAGTCAGTACTGAACTGCAGAGTAAAAAAAAAGTGAAACAAGTCATTTTACAATATTTACTAGTATGTACAAAATTTACAGACACACAGAGGTGGTTCTAATTACATGTCATACAAAAATACAAATATGTAGTATTGCACATGAGTCTAAAAGATTTACATGTTGGGAGGTAAAAGTTCACAAGAATCACTCCTGTGAAGTGTGGAGACAGCTCCTTGGGTCTCTTCAGATGAAGGTCAAAAACGACAAAAATAGAACAGAAAAAATTGTTGTAAGGTTATGCTATTAAATGTGTTTTACACTTAGAATGAAAAGCAAAAGAGGACATGTGTATAAAACAAAATGATATATTTTTGGTCATACCTCTACCACCAGGCATTCGAATTGCACAGACAATAACATCTCGGTGTCGAATTCCGTAAAACCCAAGTGTTTGCTCGTCCACCAGTTGTTTGCAGTCATATATCAATCTCAGTCTGGTCATTTCTATAAATAAATAAAAATAGAATAAAATAAAATAGATGACAGTTTTAGAGTTATGAGAAATTATCACTCAAAAAAAATCGAATGAATAACTAAAATAAGATCAGGCTTCATGTCTGTGATAGATGGATATACAACATAGAATCACTTTCGAGTTCAGTTTAATGTTACACTTTCAAGTTCAAATGATGATATGTGTAATTTATAAGCTCATATTAAAATATATAAATGGTAAATAAAGTTTGTTTAATTTCACTAAAACATTAGATTACATCTAGGCCTGTCTTAAGTTCGGTAATTTGCTTCATCTTTAAAACGTTAAAGCAGTGAACACAAGTTGAAGTCTCGTTGCTTTATTTCGTTATCATTTCTAAACCTAAACAACAAATGCAAAGAGTAAATTCTCACAATACTGTAGTGTTAATTCATTTTAGTCAAATGTACCATGCATGGAACAACGTAAGTTAAAGGGTTTTACCGGGCCCTCCTGGAATTTCCTCGACGCATTTCTTCTTTAAATCAATAACAGTGGTTTCTTGGAGTTCCTCCTGTGAGCTCCCCAAGGACAAGGCTTTGTCTTTCTGTCCGTTAAATCTCAAAAGGACTACATAACTCATTCTGAATTACACTTTTCAGTTTTAAAATCCATAAAACGAAAGAGAAACGGTGAAATTACAACATGCTGACGTCACCACGATGTAACACGGAGCTGGCTGGGCGGTGTCTTCTTCTTCGTTGGAGTTTTACGGTCTCACTTTGACTTACTATATCTTAATTAAATGTATTAAATTCGTCCTTCCAGTCCAGTCCTCCTTAAAAAACTAAACAAACATCTCCGTCCTTGGTCATTATTTCCACACGTTACTATATTTTTTACATTATACTCTACTATACCTATTTCCCGTAACTGATACTTGAACTCTTGCCTTTCTTGTATATATTTCTTACATGATATAAAGATATGGTTAATTGTTTCCTCCTCCTGACATTCATCACATAGTCCTGTAGGATATTTTCCCATAACATGAAGAGTTTTGTTTCTGGGCGGTGTCTTCTTTTTCTTCTTCCTTTTCTAGATTTACGGCGGATCGCAGATTAATAAGTACATTACTGCCACCTATCTCTGAAATGGACCATCGACACTCTAACTACAATCTCTTGATTGCTGCGTGTTCAGCTCCTCCGTCCACCCTCATCCTCTCAAGCGGGATTTGAAGGAGAAAAGAGAAAAGAAAAGACAGAAAAAAATGATATATGTATATACAGGTGCTGGTCATATAATTAGAATATCATCAAAAAGTTTATTTATTTCACTAATTCCATTCAAAAAGTGAAACTTGTAAAATGTATACATTCATTCCACACAGACTGATATATTTCAAGTGTTAATTTTGATGATTATAACTGACAACTAATGAAAACCCCAAATTCAGTATCTCAGAAAATTAGAATATTACTTAAGACCAATACAAAGAAAGGATTTTTAGAAATCTTGGCCAACTGAAAAGTATGAACATGAAAAGTATGAGCATGTACAGCACTCAATACTTAGTTGGGGCTTTTGCCTGAATTACTGCAGCAATGCGGGCGTGGCATGGAGTCGATCAGTCTGTGGCACTGCTCAGGTGTTATGAGAGCCCAGGTTGCTCTGATAGTGGCCTTCAGCTCTTCTGCATTGTTGGGTCTGGCATATCGCATCTTCCTCTTCACAATACCCCATAGATTTTCTATGGGGTTAAGGTCAGGCAGTTTGCTGGCCAATTAAGAACAGGGATACCATGGTCCTTAAACCAGGTGCTGGTAGCTTTGGCACTGTGTGCAGGTGCCAAGTCCTGTTGGAAAATGAAATCTGCATCTCCATAAAGTTGGTCAGCAGCAGGAAGCATGAAGTGCTCTAAAACTTCCTGGTACACGGCTGTGTTGACCTTGGACCTCAGAAAACACAGTGGACCAACACCAGCAGATGACATGGCACCCCGAACCATCACTGACTGTGGAAACTTTACACTGGACCTCAAGCAACGTGGATTCTGTGCCTCTCCTCTCTTCCTCCAGACTCTGGGACCCTGATTTCCAAAGAAAATGCAAAATGTACTTTCATCAGAGAACATAACTTTGGAGCACTCAGCAGCAGTCCAGTCCTTTTTGTCTTTAGCCCAGGCGAGACGCTTCTGACGCTGTCTGTTGTTCAAGAGTGGCTTGACACAAGGAATGCGACAGCTGAAACCCATGTCTTGTATACGTCTGTGCGTAGGGCTGTAGTCAAGTCCACCTTTGTCGAGTCCAAGACAAGTCCAAGTCCAAAGAGGTTCGAGTCCGAGTCAAGACCGAGTCCAAATGAGACGGTCAAAACAGTGAAAGAAAAAAAAATCTTCTTCAAAACCACATACTTAATTATTGATAATTGATGTGATACGAGAGACGGCATATCTTCTATTCTAATATAATAATTTTGCATTATTGTTTGTAATGATCTAAAGCATGTGCAGCAACACTGTAGGATCAAATTAGGCTATTTTATTTCTCCTCCTGAGACCCAGCTATGGAGTTTGTGCCTCTGTAGTGGACATTATATTTTAGTGTATTTCTCTGAGACCTCACATGTCACAGTTATAAGCCTGGATGTCCTGCACAGAGCACATTCAGGGCTTTATAGAGATACTACATGTTTTTTTAAACACTCTCCTATGTCTTTAAAGATGGCTATATTTAATTTAGTGAATATTTCCTTATGGAAATGTGATTATATTCTGTAATGTCTTTTACATCTGAATCATTTTCAGATTGTTTGTCATAAAGCAACATCTCAGGAAAATGTTATGGGTTTTCAAATTCAAATATAACTTCCTGTTATGAAACAGGACATCATTTCATACATGTTCAATGTAGAGGACACGAGGACTAAAAGCATGTTTATTACGCATTTTGGGAGACAACAATTGAATAGGGAAATAAATTATATATCAGTTTGCTTATGAAATAGTATATATTATTATGAATATCTGGCCATGTATTAATCCTATTATGAAAATAATTTTTCAACATTCTGTCCCAACAGCAACACATTAATAAGCAAATTAGATACAGTGTATAGGTACACTGTGTTTAATGGGAAACCAGTTTATGGAATTTTTTACACACATATTGCATAAAACAAAATGGTATATCAAATAATTTTGTTATACATTTTAAAACATAGTTGAGAATCATCCTTAAACAAAGTTTAGTATAAAACAATCCTGAAACCTAAAAATGTATTTGGTGATTTAAAAAGAACTCCCATTGATTTTGCCGTTTTCTATTCATGCCATTTAATTTTAGTACTTGTGTCCTCTATAGAGGACATATAATCAAATATGAATAAAAAACATTTTTCTTATGGTCTAAACAATGTAATGACATGAAAACGTCTCAGGAGGATATTTTAGGTTTAGCAATTTCACTAATATTTGACCAATTCTCGATTTTGTAAGATTTTATCTAGTCAACTTGAAAATGTAACTACAACATGATTCAAGAAACTTTCTCTTTATTAACCCTCTAATTAAAGAATAGTATATTCTAAGTGCACCACACATGACGTTGTCTTCATGATGTAAATGTTAAACAAATCACTAAATATCTTTGCAGAAAAGATGAACTACAACTACATCTTGTACAAACTTATATTATGCATATTAGGCTATATGTTCTGAAATAATACAAGACAATTCTCAAAATGACTGAAGGTATAACACCTAGAGTGCTATTATTAGCTATAAAGGCTCTGTAAAACAATGAACAGCAGTTCTCAGCCTGTCACCGGGATGCAAACCTGAAATATCAGATATACAGTACATGTACAGTAAGTTTCTTCACAGGTTTTGTATTTGATTACGATGATGTTCCATTGTTTTTTCTATGTAAACATGGACGCGTTTGGCGGTTGCGCTCGCGTCTCTTGCAGCGTCTCGTGCATGAAACGGCTTTCTAAAAACACGCCACTCTAGTTATTAAAAGATGTTTAACTCACATCTTCTTGTATTTTTCCTATTCCACTGCCCGCATCAACACAAAAACACACTCTGTGTGAAGGGCACCTAGAGAGCATCACACGTGAGCGATTAATCATGTGACATGCGGTTGGATTGTTCTTTTCTCTTTACTGTTATTATCAAAGTGACTAATTCTAGCGTTTGGTAATATTTCTATTCAAAATCACGATTCCTCGATTTATAAAAAATCTAATTGTGGCAAAACATTCAATTCGAATTAATCGATAAAATCTGATAAATCTCCCAGCCATTGCCACAGTGTTTGCTTATTTTTTACTTTATTTACGTTTTTGTGTAATTTATTTTATTTTACATCCAGTTGTATTCCGTGCCTCCAGGCTTTATTCGTTTTGCTCTTATTCGTTCTTTTTCTTATTCATTTGGTGCCACGGCGTTTGATGATTGTCAGTGTTTTTTTTTTTTACATTTAAACATTTTGCAAGTTTGTAATTTTATATTAGGCTTATAGCATGGTAATTGTGTATTTTTATTCGTTTTGTTAATTAAAGTCCCATGTTTATTGCAGAAAATGTGTCGTTGTAAGTTATAAGTGTAAGTGTCGTTAATAAGCAATTGACCTGAAATGAAAGTGAAAGCAAAATGCGCACGGGCATTAATAAGGTATTTAAAAGCTAAGGAAAATGAGAGGGAAAACTCCAACGAACTTTGTACAACCAAACTGTATTATGCAACTTGCCGACAGCGTGTCTGTGGCCAAAATAAAGATTATTTATGCCTCCAGGCAGCGCGCACTCTCAGAGCCAAGCGCACACTCATATGACGCAGCTGTGCATTTAACAGGGGACCAATGACAATGCCCGTTCTAGATGGAGTTAAACCAATGGCAATTACATTACCCATTTGCGGAACAAGCGAGTCTTTGTTTTGAAAGAGAAAAAAAGCATATATTGCTGGACTCGGTCGAGACCAACTTGAACATTTGGCGAGTCCAATGACCAAGTCCGAGACAAGTCCGAGTCCAAATACCAACGAGTCCAAGACAAGTCCGAGACGATAGAAAAACGTCTAGAGTCCGGACTCGAGTCTGGTCTACAGCCCTACTGCCACGTTCTTTTTATGCCTGCTGGATTGCACCTACATGAAAATTAAAATTAGGTTCAATAATGTACTGTTCTTCCAGTTTCACTTCTGATATTATAACAGCAGTGTTGGGTAAGTTGCTCTTAAAAAGTAATATTGGATTATTTATTACTAATTACTTTATAAATCCCATATCAACCTCAACCACAATACAAGGATAGACACAAAACTGCACTTTTATTTGGTAAAAATCTGTATTCAACGAATTGCATCAGAAGTTACTTTCATTAAATTACAGAAACATTAAGAGTAATCCCTTACTTTTACTTTTCAAAAATTAAATTGCACTACATTACTTAAACGTATTTACATTGACTCGAAAGCTCAGCTATTTTCTCCAAGCAAACTCTCTCTTTAGCCGCTGTAGCTGTGTTGCTTTTTTTAAATATGTGCTCGTGCTGCCATATGCTTGCAGAAGCACATCCAGTTCAGCTGGGGAGAAATATGTAGACCTCTTTTTTTCGGGTGCTGTTGCCATGGTGACTCGTAATATCTGCACTCTATTGATGATGGCTTTTTATAGTCGTGGTGCACGCGCTTAACTCAGAGTCAACCTACTTAGAGTTGAGTAAACTAACACAATTCAGCTGTTCTGTAACCGAAAACTCAGAGTTTCCCATCTCAGAGTAACTCAACTCTGAGTTCAAGTTTAAACTCCGAGTTGGTTGAACCTCCTTGGTGTGATCAGACAGATAAGATCAACACATGACCAAATCCATGCAGATCAAGTTATCCATGTTATTCAAGACTGGATGGAAACGGTTGGACTTATAGCTTATGTTGGCTTGAATTACTTTTGGAAACAAAGTTCACAGGCTTCAGTTTTGGAAAGGGGAGGATCAGTGTGCAATATATACCAGAGTTTTTTTTATTTATGGTCTAAAAAACATAGGCAAGTGTAATTTTTTCTTTTTAAACAGAAAAAATCTTCTGCTGACTGACTGACCGGCTAGATCAGATATCAAAATTAATGCCATGATCTCCTTAAATTTTTCCTTCATTTTATTTTGCTGGTTTATGATGCATATTTATAGTCATTTATATGTATTTATTTATTAAATATAAAATATGAATAGAAAACACATTACGCAAAGATATGTCAGTGAAGTATGTTTACTTTATTCATGATTTATTTCATTGCATTACAATATGATGATCATTTCAAAGCACTTGAGTGGTTTATATTAAACAGTTGGTATAATTTCACACTTCATAGGAAAGCACTCTTCAGTAACGGCAGGCACTTTGAGCTCCTTGTGTTTTGGGGCGTATTTCACCACTGAGTGTGATTCGATCTGGATCCCAGACACAGTCTTCTTCAAGGCCACTTTTCACCATGCCACATTCTGGAGGGCACCAGGCAGTGTCGTACCCATGATCATGCCAGGTTTTCTGCAGTGGATGACCTTGATGGTCAATCTTCTTCACTCTCCCAACATTGACCCTCACTCTCAGAACCACTCTCTGGCTCTCAGGTAGATCTAAAGGGTATCTGGAGGCCTTCTGTACATCTCGGCTGAGGTAGACGCCACGTCCAAGCATGCCACCAGAAGACTGCCGAAAGCCAGATCTTTTGATTTGTTCAGCAGCCTCCCTGGATGTGCCATGATACATTCTGTAGACTTTATTATCTGCTGGTGCTATATGACTCTGAAGGCATGGAGGAGCACCTGGACCCAAGTCATCTTCAGCCCACATGTTTGCACCTGGACACATTTTTGAAAAGTGTATAGAAACTTTAGAAGAATTTTACCCAATCACTAGCAAGCTGACTTACAACGAAAGACACAATGAGAAACAAAATAGCATTAAAACTCACTTATATTAGGATATATTATTAGGCTCTTTAAACACTATGACCAACAAACTATGAAAGTGGTGTCTTACCTCTGATGTCTCTTCTGAAGCTGATCGCTTCCTCCTGAAAGCAGGTGTATAAATGCCAGATCTTTCAGGGTGTGTCCATGAGGAAAGGCGTTCCATTTAATATAGTTATAAACAAATTTCTAGATTCATTTAAGTTTCATTTTTGCTGTTGAGGACTGTTTGCCCCACTTAACTAAGAACTACTTACGCAGCTACAACAGAAAATATAAAATAGATAGATAGATAGATGTGAGATAAAAATCTATGTGACACAGCACTGATATCATCATTATTATTGTTATTATTATTATTGTATGAGCATGACACAAGAAGATAGACCAAGCTCCCTCTTTTCTAAACTGATTTGCAGCTTTCATGTAACTGAACCACAAAAACCGTAAGCATCAAACTTGAAATAAACACAGTTAAACATAAATGTAACTTTAGTTGACATAATATTATCTATAATGCAATATATTTTGTGGTTCATCATTTTGAAAGGGCCGTGACAATATTACTTATAATCTGAGATTTTAGCATTTATAAGGTATGCTTGTATGCTTTTACCTTTCCAAGGACAAGAGCAGACTGAATTGAAGTGAAAGGATGTTTATGTGACGTTTATCCTGAGGAAATTCCTAGTCCAGCCTGCTTTTGATTACAATGGAAATCACCAGACCTTTAGCTATAAACACATTTTAAAGGGATCATATAATGCCCATTTTCCACAAGTTGATTTTATTCTTTAGGATCTTAATGAAAAGTCTGTAACATCGTTTGGTTACAATGTCTCATTTGGTAGTGTAAAAATGTACTCGTTACTATTGTAACTTCGGTTCCCTGAGATGTGCAGGGCCTCTGGCTATAAGCGCCCGCTTCACCGCCATCTCAGACTTCTTCAAAGGAACCAACTGAAGGGCGTGCAGCTGAGGCGTGTATGCTAGGGTAATAGCATCCACTAACCACCTAGAAATTCTTTGCTTTGTAACAGGGCTACCTTTAGCATGGTTACCGCCGACAAAAGCTGTTCTGATTTCCTGTATGAGGCAGAACGCTCAATGTATACCTTCGAGACCCTGATGGGGCATAGTCGTTACAATTCCTGGTTAACCGTCAAGGAAAGTGCACAGAGCGCTATGACCTGGGCTTTGAACGGAGTGGAGAGCACCTTAGGTACATAACCCAGCCTTGGTTTCAGAACGACCTTGGAGTCAATAGGCCAGAATTTAAGGCAAGCAGGGTTGATGGAGAGGGCCTGCAGGTCTCCTACTCGTTTGACCGACGCCAGTGCTAGCAACAGGGCAGTTTTAAATGAGAGTACTCTGAGGCTCGTGGATTGCAATGGTTTAAACAGGGGGCCCTTCAAGGCCCTTAGGATAGTTGGTAAGTCCCAAGATGGAACTGTACGAGGATGCGGGAGGTTAATTATCCTGGCACCTCGTAAAAACTGTACCACCGCACTATCTCTGGCCATCGATCGGCCAGCAATAGAGGCATGTAAAGCTGCTATCGCTGCCATGTAAGCTTTGATGGTGGATAAGAAATGCTGTTTATCCACTATCGCCTTCAGCAAGCGCAGATTGGTCTGAGCCCACACAAGAAGGACGTTCGCCAGCGTGCAGAGGCGCTTTGAGACGAGGCTCCCGGTGATTTCTGTCTGGAAGCGGCGAGTGAAGCATAGCTGCACAGCGAGTGTGTGTGTGTGTGTGTGTGTGCGGTGGCTTCTCCATCGCGTGCTGCACTCTCTCTCTCTCTCTCTCTCTCTCTCTCTGAGCGGCTGGAGGGAAACTGGCACGCCTCACCACATCTCCTGAGAACCAGCTTCTTCCTCGTCTCCTCCAGCAGTGATCAATCAGTCAGGCTCTGGCAGCAGTTTGATGGAGAATTAGTCGCTGTTCTGAAACACTTATCAGCCGGCGCTGAGGAACACATCTAGGGACGGTCTGGGCACCACAGCAAATACTTCTGCTCTCTTCCCTCTCCACCTCTTGTTTTCACTGTGAGTGTGTTATCCTTATGTCTCTCTCTCTCTCTCTCACACACACTCGCCTGTTCTCCACGCTCATCTCAGTCTCTGTCTGTTGGCAGATGTGATCTGTGAAGAGTGTTTTGCAGATGATCATGATGCAAACCCATCCTACAGGAGCTCAGAAAACAAGCTCTCGACGAGGGATGTAATGTTAACAGCACCCAGAGACAATGAGTTGCACATTGTACTAAATATTATGTGTTAAAATAACTAATTTCACCATGCAAATTATTTACAGCTGAATAAAATAACCTATCTAATCTGGGACAGGAGTTGCAGAAACATGTTTGCTGCACAAAGAACATAATGAAAAATATATCGTGTTTTAATAACAACTATATTTAGGAATCACTTAATAGTTTCAGACATCTAAAATTACAAGCCAATTTCATTTAAATCCTTATTGTGGTTACAACTGAAACATGTGTTGCTCTTATGTCTGACTTTTATTGTAGCCCTCTGAGATAAAGATATTAAATATTTCAGATCGACCTCACGTTCAGACAGTCAAACAAGAAGAAACATAAGATGCAAATGTGTTACACATTAAAAGATGAAAATATGGTACATTTTTCTGGGTCATATGTCCAATCTGCTTTAAATATTGCTGTAATGTGAGATTTCATGATGTTGTTTTTTAAGTGCCTCTTGTTGTCTCATACATGACCATGTCCTTTTATTTGTATTAAAGAAATGCACATAATTGCATGAAATAATTATGAATAAAGACAATTAAAATTGAATGTCGCATGACATTTCTTTATGCATTCCGTTCAGTCTTGGGTCTCGACTTACTTTAGCAGTACCAAAGACTGATTGTTACGTCCATAAGTGTCCTTGTAGGAGTGTTTGTGTTTTTGTCTCTCTGTCCTGTTTGTCTTCTCTCCTTTGCTTGTCATTTTTCTGAGGCTGCTCCCCCTTGACTGCTGATTGGCTCACGAAGCTGTCAATCATCGTTAGGAGACGTGATGTCAACCTATCCGCTTCCAGTTAAGCAGTTAAAAGGACACTGAAAAGAGGAATGGAGATGCTTGTCTTTTTGCTCCCTGTTTGCTGTCATTTGCACTTGTGTTGATTCTTTATTAGTCTATGCCTAGATTCTTTGTGCTTGTTTCTTGATCTTTATAACCTCTTGGTTGTTATTTTGTTTTGGTCTTTGTTACTTTGATGTGGATGGCGTTATTCTTTGATCTTTCAGTTACGCTCTGACACTTACTCTTCACTTAAGAGGAAGGTGGATAGGGAAGATGTCGTACGACTTCCATTGTGCAAAACTTAGATAACTCTCTGTATAGAAACACCAGGTAAGAGGTGAACGCCACCCTCTGTGTGTTTTGTTTGTTAGTTGAGAATAGGGAAGTATACGGTGCTTGGCGCTGAAGACTTATTTTCCCTTTTCTTAATTTAGCTAGGTAAGAGGTTTAATTAAGGTAGAATTGGTTTTGTTTCTTTATTTTGGCGTCACCAGCGTCCCCTTTCACTTAGGTTGATTTGTTTAGGTGAGGGATTAAATAAGAAGGCTACGAGGATTGCAGCGGCCCAAGAAGCTCTGGATGAGCTTAGGAAACGAGGACCACTGCCGGAGAAGGTAAGAGAAGGACAGAAACCACAGAAAGAGTGTGACAGAGAGAAACCAGAAGCACTAGAAAGATGGAAAGTGCTGTAGACATGAGAATTAGTCTCTGAGACTTTAGTCTGTCCAGGTGAAGTCTAGGATCTGCTGCTCAGTCAGGAAGATGCAGCTTGAGCTCCACATCAAACAACCAAATGAGTTTCTCTTATTCCTGTGACGTTCAGCTGCGGATCAATCTGAAAGTGATGGACAAGAGTGTAATAAAAGCAGGCTGATGAGTCTCTGGGGCTGTTTTCCATTAGTTATTACAGGAGCAAACAGACGAGACGCACCGTGGCTTGTCTTAGTATTTTTTTCCCTTGTTTCTAGTCAAAATATCTAAAAGTTCTTAAATCAAGATGCATTTTCTAGATAAGCAAAATTACATAAGATATTTAGTCTCATTTCCTGGGGAAAAAAAAAACAAAATTACTATAATTGCATTTAGCTTAAAACAAGTAAAATGATCTGCCAGTGGGGGAAAAAAAACAAAATCTTGTTTAAAGGGTTTTTTTCCCCTCACCTCTCTGGTAGATAATGTTAATTGTTTTAAGCAAAATTCACTTAATTTAAAAAACAATACTAAATATCTTACTACAATTTGCAATCTAGTAAATGCATCTTAATTTAAGAATTTTTAGACTAGAAACCAGACAAAAATACTAATTAAGGCTAGCCTTTTTTTTTTTTTTTTGCAGTGTAGGAGCTGCTTCTCTTATGACATACATTTATTCCCATCTGCTTCATTTTCTGTGTCTCATGATCTAATGGAGAGTTTATCTCTGTCCTACAGAGAAGCAGAAAAAGACAGTCAGGGCTGATGAGCTGCCTTCAGAAAGACTCCCTCTCTGGCCTGCGAGAGTATGCACGAGCTCGTGGGGAGGACCTGCTGGAGCTCATCGAGGAAACGGGGCTCGCTGACGCACGGAGGTACACACTCTCACACATGCACACTCACACACTCACTCACTCTCTCACTCACTCACTCACTCACTCTCTCACACACACACTCACTCACTCACTCTCTCACTCACTCTCTCACACACACACACTCACTCACTCTCTCACACACACACACTTATACACACACATGTTAGGTTTCTGTGAATTGTGGAGACTTTCCATAGACTTATATTGTTTTATACTGACCAAATGCTATTTTCTATCTCTAAACCCAGTGGTTCTCGAAGTGTGCCATGAGAACCACTAGTGTACGCAGAAGAATCATTAAATTAAATATAAATTAATGTTAAAACACAATACATTTAATATTTATTTGAGAAGTTTTTTTTACAGTATAGTTTAATTAACTTTTAGGTACAAAACATTTAAATTTAATCATTATTAAAGTTTTATTTACCTGATTGTAAGCATTGTGCAGTGTTAATGTTCAAACTGTGTATTTGCAATGTTAAAGTGGCTGACAAAAACAAATATTCTTATTAGGAATAAAGTGGCCTTGTCTTTGAACTAAGCAGAGCTGTAGCTGAATAATCAGGTCTACTACGCTGCTGTATTTTTGGTGGTCCTTGGAGAGCTGAATATTTTGTGAGGTGGTGCTTCGTATAAAAAGAACCACTGCCTTAACCCAATCCTACCCCTAAACCTACCCCTTACAGAAAACCTGTTTGTATTGTTACACTTTTAGATAAACATCGTTTAGTATTTATAATATTTTTCTTCCCTTGTGGGGATCGGAGGATTGAGAAAAAAAAATCGGGTTTTACTAGTGGGAACATTTGGCCCCCACACTGTAGCATAAACAAGCCCTTATGAAAATTAACAATGTTTTATATCTAAAAATTCTTAAATCGAGATGCATTTAGGCGACCAGATAAGCAAAATGGCTTAACATTTTTAGTCTTGTTTCCTGGTGGGAATTAACTGCATTTTTACGGTGGTGGATAGAGCTCAACGCGCTGCAAATAGAAAGAAAACAACTTCATCAACTTGACAAAACACGCGCAACAAATAATCACAACACAACCAAATAAAGAAACGCGCTGCAAATAAAATGCTTTATTTGGTTGTGTTGTGAGCATTTGCAGCGTGTTTCTTTATTTGTTTGCATTGTGAGTATTTGCAGAACGTGTTAGCTAATATAGTAGCTAATAATATTAGCTAATCAATAACTAATGTATTCTGTCATACCTCCTGAATAACTATTAATTATCTACTAGTTAAGGTTCAAGAAACATAACTATGAAATAACTACTACTGAACAGTTGTAGTTATATGCAAATAGTCACTATAATAATCAGGTTGTGGCCCACAAATCAAGTACTTGTGTAAAAGTACAGATACCCCAATAAAATATTTAGGGTGTCCCCGACTAAGGATTTTCATAGTCGAATCGGAATTTTCTAATCTTGCTGATAGTCGAATCATATGTTTGGGGGCGGGGCAAAATACATTACCAAGAGTCAAGTCAATTACTGATGTTAACATACAGGGAAAATGTGTAAAGAACACCTCGCAGATACAAACGGAGTGAATAATGTTTTGATTAAAAGATAGTTAACATTAAACGTCAGCGAGTTATTGTTCTGCATTTAGGTTGAAGGAAGCATTTGATAGCAGGTTTTTAATCAATGGGATTTAACTCATATAGAATACACTTCATTGTTTATACAACATAACTGTCACGGTGTGTCAAGACAGGAAGGTGCTGGAGACATCCTGAGGTTTCTTCAAAGGTAATGTTTAATCATAAACACAGGGTAAAGGAAAAGCACACACTCCAGACGAAACTGAGATTGGACAAAGACTGCAACGAAACTGAATGCTTAAAGAGCAGGAAATAAAGGAGTAAACGAGATGATTAATATAAAGGCAGGTGAATGGAATAAACAATGATTAACTTAAGAGCAGGAAATCCAGGAAATATGGCCACGGAAACACTAGGAAGAGGGAAAAAAGTCTGACATTACCCCCCCCCCAACAGGCGCATCCTGTGCCGTATAACATCCAATGGGGAGGGGCTCTGGAGGCCTCAAGGGAACTGGAGCCCGGACAGTGCCCGTTCTGGGACCAATGGCGGATCAGGGGACTCCGCGAGCCATGACGGATCAGGGGACTCGGGCGGCCATGGCGGATCAGGGGACTCGGGCGGCCATGGCGGATCAGGGGACTCGGGCGGCCATGGCGGGTAGCCCCCCCCCAAAAAAAAATTGTATTGGGGAAGTCCACAACTTCAGGGGGGCACTCTGGCGATGCGGACGCCGTGAGCTCCTGGAATGGAGAGGGTTCTCTGGGACTGGGAACAGCACTCCTGGCCGTGACTAGAAGATGGGATTCTTCGAGACCGGGAACGGCACTCCTGGCCGTGACTAGAGAACTGGATTCTTCGAGACCGGGAACGACGCTCCTGGCCATGACTAGAGAACTGGATTCTTCGAGACCGGGAACGACGCTCCTGGCCGTGACTAGAGAACTGGATTATCCAGGACTGGGAACGACGCTCCTGGCCATGACTAGAGAACTGGATTCTCCGGGACTGGGAACGACGCTCCTGGCCATGACTAGAGAAATGGATTCTCCGGGACTGGGAACGGCACTCCTGGCCGTGACTAGAAGATGGGATTCTTCGGGACTGGAAATGGCACTCCTGGCCGTGAGTAGAGGACTGGACTCTCTGGGACTAAAAGTGGCAGACTCGGCATCCTGGCTTAAAGTGACGGTAGCGGCAGATTCGGCAGTGAGGTTGCTTCTACATAGAGCAGGCACTGGCGAGGCCACGAGGAGCCAGTGGCTCGAGTCCTCAATAGGGCAGTCATCTTGGAAAACCTTGAGTAGAGCAGTCAGAGGGTCTGAAGAGAGGATGTCCATAGTTGTTAAGTTTTTCTTTAAGGGTCTGGTCTTCTGTCAAATACTGGATGGAGAGGCAAATGAGGAGGAGTAAAGTAAGCTTCTTTATTGAACAAACTGAAAGCCCCTCAACAGGTAAGTGCAATAAATCAGAATTCAATGAAGCTCAAATAAACTGAGGAATTAGTAGTTCTTATCTCCCTTTAGTAGAGTCAACAGGAAGACGACATCCACAGTGATCTAGCATGTTGGTGACTAGACAGATGAAGAGCTTGTAACCTCGAGACCAGACAATGAGTGTTTGGGATGAGTGTGTCTTATAGAGAGCTGGATTGGTGGCAACAGGTGAAGAGGACTCCCTGATGGAGGTCAGGTGTGAGTGATTATGATGGAGTGCGGGTGAGTGGCCAGAGGGATGCTGAGAAATGCAGTTCAGTTCAACTGGTGACCGTGACATTCAGTCAACACAGACTTGTTACTGTTGTAGTTTTGCTGATCTGAATTTAGTCTGAATCACTTAATGTACAGCTATATTTTGACATTGGCTTGTCTTCCGTTAACACTGTCAATCATAGCAATGAGTTGCAGAACAATTTAGCAGATTTATCCATTTAATATTTACAGTAACACCCGCTTTTGTCATTCGTGAAATTGTGGACGTTTCATCTGTCACGAGAGATGGGGTCGAGGACTCAAATGCAGAGGAATTTAGGGTTTTAATAACAAAGTTAAACAAAAGAACAAAAACCACCCCGAAGGGGAAAAACAAGCAGGCAGGCAGAAGACTGGAGCACAGTCAAACATTTAACTCACATGACATGGACACACGAAAGACAACGGATCAGAACAGGACTGCAGACACAAGGAGACTATATAGGGAGACAAACGAGGGTAACGAGGGAGACACAGCTGGAGCCACTGAAACAATGATTAAGTAACAAGATGGGAGGGACAGACATCGACATGGGAGCACATGGCACCAAACAAACAACAAGCCATGTGCTCAACACACAGAGACATCTGGTGGCCAGCCTGGGCACACCAGCAGGACCGTGACATAACCCCCTTTAAGGAGCGGATCCCAGACGCCCACACACACACTAAACAGAAAAATGTCTAGGAGGGAGGTGGGCCAGGCCCGTGGAGTGGAAGAGGGCCTGGAGCAATGGGCACACAGGGGTGCTAGGGTGGGCTGGCCCTGGAGCGGGCTCTGTGGGGTCCAGGACCGGAGTGGACTGCATGGGCTCCCAGACCGGAGCGGGCTCTGGGGCGGAGTCTGTGTGCTCCTGACTAGAGCAGGCTCTGAGCGGATCAGGCTCCCGAACGGAGCGGGCTCTGGAGCGACTCGCTGGCTCCCCGGAACGGTGCCGGCTCTTGAGCTGACTGCGCGGCTCCCGGAACGGAGCGAACTGCTTGGGCTCCCGGAATGGAGCGGACCGCGGCTCCCGGAACGGAGCGGACTGCGTGGGCTCACGGGCGGAGCGGGCTCTGGAGCGGACTCTGTCGGCTCACGGGCGGAGCGGGCTCTGAGCGGACTCTGTCGGCTCCCGGAACGGAGCGGGCTCTGAGCGGACTCTTGGGCTGCCGGACCGAGCAGAATGCGTGGCTCCCAGACCGGAGCGGAATGCGTGGTGCTCCCAGACCGAGCGGGCTCTGGAGCGGACTCCGTGGCTCCCGGATCGGAGCGGCTCTGAGCGGACTCCGGCTCCCGGAATGGAGCGGACTGCGGCTCCCGGACCGGAGCGGAATGCGGGCTCATGGGACGGAGCGACTGCGGCTCACGGGACAGAGCGACTGCGTGGGCTCACGGGAGGAGCGTGCTCTGAGCGACTCCTTGGGCTCCCGGATCGGAGCGGCTCTGGAGCGAATACGGGCTCCCGGACCGGAGCAGAATGCGGCTCCCGGACCGAGCGGAATGCGGCCCCGGATCGAGCGGAATGCGTGGCTCCCGGACCGAGCGAATGCGGCCCCGGATCGAGCGAATGCGCGGCTCCCGGACCGAGCGAATGCGCGGCTCCGGACCGTGCGAATGCGTCCCGGACCGGAGCGGAATGCGTGACTCCCGGATCGGAGCGGAATGCGGCTCCCGGATCGAGCGGGCTCTGGAGCGACTCCTTGGGCTCCCGGATCGAGCGGGCTCTGGAGCGGACTCGGGCTCCCCGGATCGGAGCAGGCTCTGAGCGACTCCTTGGGCTCCCCGGATCGGAGCGGGCTCTGGAGCGACTCGTGGGCTCCCGGATCGGAGCAGGCTCTGGAGCGACTCCTTGGCTCCCGGATCAGAGCGGGCTCTGGAGCGGAATACGGGCTCCGGACCGAGCGGAATGCGTGGCTCGGACCGAGCGAATGCGGCTCCCGGATCGAGCGAATGCGGCTCCCGGACCGAGCGAATGCGGGCCCCGGACCGAGCGAATGCGCGGCTCCCGAACGGAGCGGAATGCGTGGGCCTCGGATCGGAGCGGAATGCGTGGGCTCCCGGATCGGAGCGGGCTCTGGAGCGACTCCTTGGGCTCCCGGATCGAGCGGGCTCTGGAGCGGACTCCGTGGGCTCTCGGATCGAGCGGCTCTGGAGCGGACTCCGTGGGCTCACGGGCGGAGCGGACTGCGTGGGCTCCCGGAACGGAGCGGACTGCATGGGCTCCCCGGAACGGAGCGACTGCGTGGCTCCCGGAACGGAGCGACTGCGTGGCTCCCGGAACGGAGCGGGCTCTGGAGCGGACTCCGTGGGTGGAGCGGACTCTGAGTGGTCTCTCAGACGGCCACCATGGCCTCCAGGACCACCGGGCTGGAGTTCACTGGAGACATGCCGCTGCCCGCATCGACCTCATAGGTGGATCATCCAGCTTGCATACCAGCCTCAGAATCCCGGGTGCACTGCAGCTCAACGACCGCCACTAGGGGCACCGCAGTCTGGCCTGCCGCCACTGAAGGAGCTGTAGCCTGCCGCCCACCACCTGGGCTGGGGAATGTGCCAAAGACTCCACAAATTGCCCAAAATTCAGGTGGTCCAGCCCCCTCATCCTCCACCAGCTGAGGGGCTCATCCAGAGCACTGTTGAAAAGGTCTTTGAGGGCCGCCTCGTTGTACCCTAACCCCTCAGCTGCACCGCTGAACTCTACGGCAAACCTCCTCACATCATTGCCCTGCTGACGGCAGGAGCTCAGGGCCTCAAACTGGAGGATGCGTTGGTATAGGGGGCTGGAGATAGTGGCGGGTGGTGGGCGGTCCAAACCCCTCCTCTGCTGAGTCCTCATCTTGGCTGATCCGTTCTGTCACGAGAGATGGGGTCGAGGACTCAAATGCAGAGGAATTTAGGGTTTTAATAACAAAGTTAAACAAAAGAACAAAAACCACCCCGAAGGGGAAAAACAAGCAGGCAGGCAGAAGACTGGAGCACAGTCAAACATTTAACTCACATGACATGGACACACGAAAGACAACGGATCAGAACAGGACTGCAGACACAAGGAGACTATATAGGGAGACAAACGAGGGTAACGAGGGAGACACAGCTGGAGCCACTGAAACAATGATTAAGTAACAAGATGGGAGGGGACAGACAATCGACATGGGAGCACATGGCACCAAACAAACAACAAGCCATGTGCTCAACACACAGAGACATCTGGTGGCCAGCCTGGGCACACCAGCAGGACCGTGACATCATCCTCTTAGATATGAAAATTTTCTTCAAATTGCGAATGGATTTTGTAGAGAAACTAAGCAAAGAGCGCTCCTCTTACAGCACAGTACAATTGACTGGAAATGACTGAGCTTATCTAAAACCAAGAATAATCGTGCATATGGTCAATTGACAGAGCATTAGTGACTGCTTTGAAATATATTGGATACAATATTTTTCATACTTTTTCCCGGTTTTCCCTTTTAACTGAATTGGATCTTTTTTTTTCTCTCTATCTTTTTACATCACACATAAACTGAACTTTATTACATTTATTGCATGAAATGAACAGTATTATACACCTCAAAGGGAATTTAAACTGAGTTACAATATCAGATTCTACATATTGTTTTATTGTTCTGTGATGTGATTGTATTTGCTATCATTATCATCATTATTATTATTGTTACAGTATAGTGTTATTTTTATATTCAACTTCTGATCTCCTGTATACGCTTTATATCTTGCTCCTCACTCCTTTCGAGTCTAGAACTGGGCCAGTGGATATTTGCATTGGAGGACACAAGTGTTACATACTGTGTGTGTGTGTGTCATTAATCCATCAGTGCCTTAGAAATGTTTTGCACTAATGCTGTGTGCTGCTCAAATCACCTCCCATGTTGTGTACAATGTTACTGCAGGTTGTGCATCATACAATGAACAATGTCCACATCAGGGTGAGTTTAAGCAAACTGCAAGTACTATTTGTTAGTAAAATAAATACAGTGGAAAAGTGCGCCTTTAGAATAATAAAAAAAATTATTCCCATATAGACATGAACAGTCACCCAATTGGAACCCTTTAAAATCCTACAGGATATTTATGTCTTATCCTATAAGACTATTCCTATTGGAATCCTTTAGGATTTTTGACAAGGGCTAACAGTAAATCTGCAGCGGTTTCTCCTTCCGTGCAAATTAAAAATGCCCTTAAAATATCCATCCTTGGTATTTTAAACTAAGCATTTAATAACTATTTGTTCAGTATGAGAACTAATGCGTAAAGATTTTAATTAACATGTTACAGAGAAATAATATAACTGTTTCCCATCTGAGCATGTGCAGAACTCACAGCTACGCTTTCCACATGAAAAAATACCATAGTAATTTATAGTAAATACTAAAGTGTTTTTG
Organism: Gymnocypris eckloni scoliostomus; assembly: GCA_027564155.1. Lineage (NCBI taxonomy): Eukaryota > Metazoa > Chordata > Actinopteri > Cypriniformes > Cyprinidae > Gymnocypris > Gymnocypris eckloni. Next base: position 26,723,774 of record CM050434.1, on the reverse strand, counting down.
AACCATACTATAGTAAGTTGCTTGAATTCATTTGTTGAGGTAATTCTGTAGTTTATGTGGTAATATAACAACCATATTAAACAAATTACTTTACCAAATACTGTCCTAAGTTTTCTACAACTAGGCTATAGGGTATATTATACTGCAGTTTACTGTAGTTAAAACTAAAGTATACCACGGTATTTATTACAGTATATCAGTTCACTATAGTATGCTCCCAGCTAACAATTTTTGGTTCTCAAGAACGTTCCCTTTTGGGTGTAACATTCATTAACAAAGTGTTGTAAATACTATAGCCTAAGAGTATAATACTTTCCTATATTATGGTTCAAAAACACTATAGTATTTACTATAAACTAGTATTTTTTAATATGGGGTGCACGCTTATTGGGATTAAATAATCATTTCTATTGAACTTTATTCCTCTACTGTAATAAGTAGCAATAGTTTATTGAATTAAAGTAGTTTTTACATGTAATCGTCTGAAACATCTTGTGCTAAAGCAAACAGCGCGTCACCACGGCAAGCAGAACGAGTCTGATTAAACTGCTCCGTTTCCAAACTCCTCCTCTAGCTATAAACGGCAAAGCACCATTCACTAGCGAGAAACTGAAAGTGAAATTTAAACAGACAGAGGCGAGGAGAAAACTCAAGGAGGCAGCTCAAGGACGCAACAACATGTATTTTTATCGTGAATATGTTGAATGTCTAAAACTCTAGTGTATGTTTATCCTGCAGAGGTTTTATAACTGATCTTAAACATTTCCAGCGGTGAGAACGAATTTCCAGAAGCGGCTTTCCAGACGGTAATATGATTTGCTTACTTGACAAATTAAATATTGAATCTCAAAATAAATTATATATTTATATATAAACATGATAGCCTATACAAGTCATGTGATATCTGATGAATAGCAGCCCGACTCATATAATATTTTGAAAGAGAAGTAAACGTGTGTTAAATGTTAGAACACTGTAGCTTCCGGTACACACCAAGCCGAAGGTCGGCCGTCGGGAAGTTTTTGTTCGTCGGCCGACTAAAGGTGCGTTCACACCAGACGCGAATGAAGCAAATAAATCGCGTGTAGTTGGACGCTTGAACATTTTGAGTTTACTCGCTTCATTCGCGCGTGAAATTCACTACACAACAGACGCGAATTCGCGTCACGGGAGGGGCTTCCGCTGCAGCTTCCGAGTTGTCTGTCTGCAAGTTGTCCCTGACGGTGTGACTGCAATCTGCGACTGCTTAGTGGAGGAGTCCCGTGACAACCGACTGAATAGTTTTTGTTTATTATATCCTGTTCTGTTTATGTCCTTTGTTTAGCTCTTGTAAATATTCCCTTCCTTTTGATTTACACTGTTTATATATTGTAAATAATCACATCTTTTTCATCCTTAACTCTTGTAAATCTTTTAATAATTTTTCAATCAAGTTTAGATTGTTATAGTTTTCAAATGATAAATGAAGACAGCCCCCAAAAGGAATCCCTCTCTCCTTGCTGCATTCTCATTACACTATACCACAACACCGGTCCAATCACAAATAAGTATTTTTTTTAAACTATACTATTGTGAGTGTATTTGCAATAGAATATAATTAAAATGAATGTACAAATGTTTGCCATAAGTATTCTAGTCTTAACATAGAAATAATATTTTTATGTAACTAATATAAATTATGATTTACTATGTTGTGCACAAAGTAACACACCAAAACATTTGGTCATTGTATAGAAACCAAATAAAAATATATAAAAACTATTTGCAAAGAACATTTACAACTATTTACATGCAGGAATACAAAGTTTATTGCTTGGAAGAGAGAAGAGTGAGGGCCAAAGTGAAGGAGAGAAAGTCTGGTTCATTCCCTGCAGAGATTGCTGCCTCTTTGTTAAAACTACTCTTTTGGCTCCAAATTTTCCAAATTAAGCAGAACTGTGCTGCTTTCATAAATTAATTTAAGTATTTAAAATTTGACGAATTCTGACTAATTGGCCTCAAACGCTCAATTCGCGCCGCGTAATTCTCACCATTCGCGCCGCCTCATTCACGCTGCAGGATTGTCTATTGCGTCTTTGCATTGACTTAACATGTAAATCATTTGCGCTGCAACGCCTCATTCAAGGCCTGGTGTGAACGCACCTTTAGTTTTCTCAGTGTGTTCCGCAGTCGACTGAAGTTGGTCCCTTATGGTGCTTTTCCACTGCGTGGTACGACTCGGGTCGGTTTGTGTTTCCACTGCAGTTTAGTACTGCTTTAGAGTAGGCGGGATTATTCACGTGTCGTTATAGCTGCACCGCCTCTACTGCCGTGACATCATCGTGAACACACCACAAACAAACTCACAACAAAGGAGCATATCGATGGAATGGTGTTTTTCATTCTCGGCATGTGGATGTTTTTAACAGCAATGGAGAGGTCTATGAGAATGCTTGTGATTTACCCCCAGCAGCAGAGACTGTGGTGACAGTGACACGGGCTGTAGATGAGGAGAGCAGGGATGTGTTTAACAGTAATGGAGAGGTCTATGAGAATGCTTGTGATTTACCCCCAGCAGCAGAGACTGTGGTGACAGTGACACGGGCTGTAGAGAAGGAGAGCGGGGATGTGTTTAACAGTAATGGAGAGGTCTATGAGAGAGCTTGTGATTTACCCCCAGCAGCAGAGACTGTGGTGACAGTGACACGGGCTGTAGAGGAGGAGAGCAGGGATGTGTTTAACAGCAATGGAGAGGTCTATGAGAACGCTTGTTATTTACCCCCAGCAGCAGAGACTGTGGTGACAGTGACACGGGCTGTAGAGGAGGAGAGCAGGGATGTGTTTAACAGCAATGGAGAGGTCTATGAGAACGCTTGTGATTTACCCCCAGCAGCAGAGACTGTGGTGCAGTGACACGGGCTGTAGATGAGGAGAGCAGGGATGTTTTTAACAGCAATGGAGAGGTCTATGAGAATGCTTGTGATTTACCCCAGCAGCAGAGACTGTGGTGCAGTGACACGGGCTGTAGAGGAGGAGAGCAGGATGTTTTAACAGCAATGGAGAGGTCTATGAGAACGCTAGATTTACTCCCAGCAGCAGAGACTGTGGTGACAGTGACACGGGCTGTAGAGGAGGAGAGCAGGGATGTGTTTAACAGCAATGGAGAGGTCTATGAGAACGCTAGGATTTACCCCCAGCAGCAGAGACTGTGGTGGCAGTGACACGGGCTGTAGATGAGGAGAGCAGGGATGTGTTTAACAGCAATGGAGAGGTCTATGAGAACGCTTGTGATTTACCCCCAGCAGCAGAGACTGTGGTGCAGTGACACGGGCTGTAGATGAGGAGAGCAGGTGTGCTGCGTTACTTCAATAGTTAACAATTCATGTACCGTGTTCTGTGAATTATCAATAAACTATTGAAAATGTCAAAATGTACAATGTATCCCTTGTTTTGTTTATTTACGTGTTGGTTTTTATCATCATGGCATTAATCGTTAGTCTTTTTTTCAAGAGATTCATTACGTGCTCATACAATGATACATATTTAATATAGTCTGGAGGTACATTTATTCGATCAGATTGACTTTAATTGAAGCAAAACACAGATACAAAGGTAAAAATATAAACAGAAAACATACTCTGAAAATATACAAAGTGCAAAAAGTATATGCACAAGACTTTTTAATTCCGCGTTGCCCCATAAAGCTCTCGCTGAATCCGCTCCTCGGCTATCAACGAGAGGAACGTCTCCTCAACAGACCATGAAACCGATTTTTTTAGGTTAATACAAAAAGGTGCATTTGTTCAAACAAAAGTTGCGTCCTATTCTTTGCTGGCTATGCTGATTTAAATCTAGCGGGTCTATGGGTCTCATGTCGCAAGTTCAGTGATGCAGTAATGACAATTTTCTCCGGCCAATCAGTGATCAGCAGAGTTTACACGTCACGTTTTGGTAACGGTACGGCTCGATGGAACCTCGCCCGAGGTGGTGCTAAAAAAGTACCAGGTACCAGGTACAGTACCCAGTGGAAAACCCCCCAAAAGTGAACCGTACTGAACCGTACCGTGCCATACCATGCAGTGGAAAAGCGCCAATAGACTGTAAAGAAAATGGACGTAGTGTCCGTGACGTCACCCGCAGGTTTGTAAAGACCAAAGGCACGTTTTTTTAGGTTATATAAGTGCATCATCCGGGTATTTAAAGTGCACTTTGTATTTTTTGAATTTTCAGTGTGAACACTACTCACACTATTTATACTACAAAACATCATAGAATAGTGCATAATTACACGGTTTGGGACGCACCTAACGACTTAATTCCCTATTCGTTCACTACTTTTTACCCACAATGCATTCTGATTTCGAGTGTACAACCGATGTACACTCGCTGAAGCACTATTTCCCACAATCCAATGCAGAGAACCGGCGAGCGAGTTCGAATGAGAGATGCCATTTACATCTTTATTATATCTGCTTTAACATTTATTTCATGCATTATTTATATTAAAATATATTATGTAGGCATTAATTTACTGAGTGGCATCTTTGTTAACTTACAAAAGTGATGATAATTTGGTGGATATTTAAAATGTTCATTCACTTCATTTCGCTCACTCCTTCTGATGTAGCCCACTCAACTGCCATACACTATATAGGGATTAGTGAATGAGTGAACGAATTCGGACTCAGCTTGTGTCTATGTTTCTCGTCTGACAGGTTCCTGACGTGTGAAAGGTGAACATTGAGTTCAGTCTTCACCTCGCTGGAAACTCAAGTGCACAGGTACGAAAAATTATATGGTTAAAATGAAAGATTGGATAAAGTTCAGGACTGAAGGTTTCAGTTTATGATTGAGAATGTTAATTGGCCACAACAAACAGGAAGTTAAATTTAGTGTTATGAATTGAGAGAAATTAAACTGCTAATACATTAATAAAATGATCTTCCACTCTTGACAATAGATTAATAAACTACTCAAAACAACTACACCATTATTAAATAAACTGGTACAACTTTCTTTAGATGACATAAAAACAGTTCTGTCTGTGAGAACTATTAAGCCTCCAGCAGAGCAGGATTCATTATCAGAAAACAGGCTGGTGATAGTTTATTTTTTATTTTTTTTTTCTGAGACAAATCTGTTTAGCCATTGTATTCTGAAAAGTAAAACTAAAAAACTAAATGTGTCAGCTCAGTAACTGGTGTTTTTGTGTGTTTAGTATGGATACAGTGGGAGTGAATACGATTGAAACAGCAGCTCTGGGGAGACCCTTCCAGCTGGGGATGCTGTATGACTGCAGGAAAGATGCTCTCATACCAGGTAACACAACACTAACACTACAGTTTACCTTCAGTTTAACAGATGACTCCAGTCGATGATGCTGAACCCAGTTATGTGCTCATGGCATGATGGCAATGATGTGTAGCAAGTTTAACTTTTAAAATCTGCCAACAAATTAGATTAAGCTGACTTTTTTGACAAGGAATTTTCAAAGTGTTGTAGGTGTAACGGATGTATGCCAGTAAGGGCTGTGTGTAAACCTCGCTCTCCTGACCTCAAAAGAGGCGCCTAGCGACTGACGCTAGAGGCTGTAGCCTGGCATGCTCCTTGTTAGAGCGCCCGCATCCCACGCTGAATCCTGGTTCGCAACCCGCCGGTGAGCTGGTGCGGACCCGTGTCGGGGGTTACATTGGTGCCGTGACGACGGGAGTGAGGTTTAGGGGGTGAGTGTAACGGATGTATGCCAGCAAGGGCTGTGTGTAAACCTCACTCCCCAACCTCAAAAGAGGCGCCTAGCGACTGACGCCAGAGGCTGTAGCCTTTGGCGCTCTTGTTAGAGCGCCTCCTCCCATGCCGAATCCCGGTTCGCACCCGCCTGAGCTGGTGCGTGACCCGTGTCGGGGGTTACATAGGCTATACAAATTAGCAGTATAAATAAATACATCATGAACAAAATGAATGATTATCAATGTTCCTGTGTGGCTCAGTGGTAGAGCATTGTGTTAGCAGCCCAAAGGTTGTGGGTTCGATTCCCAGGGAACACATGTACTGACAATACAAATGTATAGCCTGAATGCACTGTAAGTCGCTTTGGATAAAAGCGTCTACTAAATGCATAAATGTAAATGCAATGAATTAGAGTTGGTCACAATGCTGACAATTCCTTATAGGTTTTTCTGTGCATCATTTATTGTATTGCTGTAAGAGGCAGAGGACAATTATATATGAACTCATATCTCAAAAGAGACTGATCATGCTTGACTGTCGCAATACTGTTGAGAAAGTGGCACTAATAAACCCATGTACCATATAAGCTCATTTATTTCATTTCGAAATATTAAAAACCTCAGAAATCATGAGTTTTACAGCAGAAACGTCATATCAAAATCACACTGATCAGTGTTGTGTCTATAGACATAAATTTTACTACTAAACACTTCTTATTTCTATCACAGGAATCACACTGTGGGATCCAGAAAAGCTCCAGCAGAGTTTACGAACCCGTCCCCAAATTAACACCAATTTCAAAGTCACGGCTTCAGACTCCATTGAGGAGAAATCAAGCTTACTGAACATCGACGGCTCTCTGAAACTCAGTATTTTAGGTGGACTGGTCAATGTGACTGGAGCAGCCAAATATCTCAATGACACCAAGAAGTCTTTCAGACAGCAGAGACTGACTCTGCATTATCACTCAACCTGCAGGTATGAAGAACTGACCATGAACCACTTGGCACCTGATAATATAGTTTATCGTGATGTGTTTGAGAACGACGCGGCGACACACGTGGTGACAGCAGTGCTGTATGGAGCAGACGCCTGCTTTGTGTTTGATAGAGAAGTGTCAGCAGATGAGGACAAAACTATAGTGGAAGGAGATGCAAAGGTGGCTCTTGAGAAGCTCAAATTCATTTCATTAGATGCGAACGTCAGTCTGAAGATGAATGGCGCTCAGAAGAATGCAGTCCAGAAATTCACATGCACATTTTATGGTGATTTCCAGTTACCGCTCAGCCCTAATTCTTTTGAAGCTGCTCTGAAGATTTTCACTGATCTTCCAAAACTGCTGGGAGAAAAAGATGGCAGTTCCTCTGAGAGTTTGGCTTTATCCTCTGGACAAACTTCACTCAAGAGCTTCAAAACTTCAGAAAGACATCAGCATGGATCTAATCACGGCGACTGAATCAGTGATTGAGAGTTTAAACACAGCTGAGATGAAATGCAGTGACCTTCTGAAAGACTCACCTGCTTCAACTTTTACTGAATTTCATGAAAAATACTGCAAATGAAGCAAAACTGCTACAACTACAAACTGAAGCTCATGAAGAGACTCGGCTCTCTGCTGCCAAACATCCGTGGAGACGTGATGAAGGAAACGGTGCTGAATGAACTCCTACAAGAACATGAGGAATCTCCATTCAGACGACAAGACCTAGCAGAATGGCTGAAAGAGAGAGAAAGAGAGTCTGAGATCATTAAACCAGTCCTCAGACAGCTAAATGTTGCTGGTGCACAGGTGGAAGTCAACATAGATGCTGTCTTGATGGATCTGAAAGTTGAAAATCTTGTCTGTTTCACATTCACATCATTGGACTGGACAGATGTGCTGCTGTTTAAACAAAAGGCCTATCTGAGTCCTTCGGCAAAAGGAAAAAATGATGAGTACTGTCTTGATCGAACGCAAAAGTCTTGGCTTAGTCGTGAGATCCAAAAGACCATGAGGAGCAACTTGAAGATATTTAAGAACCTGATCGATTCAAAAGATCGTAAACCAACCAGGTTCATTGTGTCCTCAAGAGAAATGGAGAATAATCCTGGTTCCTGTATTCTGCTGTATGAAAGTGAATGTGATGAAGCTGTTTGCTTTATTCCTCCATCTAAACCAGTCTGTCCAGTCACTGAAGAGGTCACAGAAAACACTGTGGTTCTGAAGGTTCCTCCAGCATGTCCTGCTACAGAGGAGCTCAGATTACTGTATAAACCGAAGCAGGACTCAGTCTGGAAATCTAAACCTGTGATGAAGGATCAACACACAGTTACTCTGACTGATCTGAGAGCAGAGACTGAGTATGAGATTAAATGTGCAGCGCTGGGGAAACTCAACTACACCGAATACAGTGACATCATCAGAGTCACAACAGAGGTAAACCAGCTGAACAAAAATATATAGATCACTTCTCATCTTAGACATAATTTGCCTAATTGTTAATGAGTATCAAATGCTTCTTGCAGAGAAGAAACAGATCGGTTCTGGGTAAGTCTCTCTTTTTTCATTGAGTCTCTTAAAATGTATTTTATTGATTTTAATCATGAGAGAAAAAAAAAATTCAATCAATAATCAACACTGACATCATTCATCTCTGATCATCAATATACGAAACACAACATAAGTCACACTAAATAATAAATTATACTTAAAATTAAACATTATTATATACAGTGATGGGAATAACGGCGTTATAAATAAACGGCGTTACTAACGACATTACTTTTTTCAGTAACGAGTAACCAAACAAATTACTGTTTCCTCCATTACAACGCCTATCCGCTACTGACAATAAAATGCGGCATTACTAATATTACGGTCACTGAAGCGGTTTTCATCCAAGTAGGGTCTCTCTCAGTCATGGGACCTGCACAGTTTGTTCCTCCGGTGTGTTCGGGGGTGGGGCAGGACACATAACTGCTGATGATTGGTGTGTCGTCTGAGAACGTGATGATTGGCTTAGGTAGAGTACAGTTCTATCATCAGCGCGATGGCAAGTCCAACGATATAAAAGGTAGCTTTTGCAAACTGGAAGTATAAGCACTACTTTTCTCTCGTTGAGGTGAAAGGCAAGAATGTTTATGTAACGTGCAACTTATGCCCAGTAAGAAAGAGTCTTTCCGCGTCGGTGGCAAGTCATTCTAATCTAATGAAGCACCTCACATCGTCACATGCTAAAATAGTGGCTAAGAACGCAGGTGATAACGTGAGCTCCGCTACCAAAGGAGGAGACGGAGCCACAACATCAAAGCAACTAAGACTAGATTGGTACATTGTTCAGTATTATATCGAGAGCGCTTCTTGTTAAACTATTTACTTTTGTGAGGAAGAAAATACTTCAAGTAAGCTACAGTATGTCTACCAGTTGTGTGACAGTTTTATCATTTTAATTTGCACTACAAAGAGTGTATGTATATTTATATTATTATTTATTTATTTTTGGTACATTTCTTAAGCATCATTTATATTTAGACTTATTTGTTGGCCAGTTGGGGTCTGTGCAATAAATATTAAAGTTATAATCTAAACCATCTATTGTGTTTTATTGTTCCACTATTGTAATGATTAAAAAATATATTGAATTTGATCGTTGTCTCTCACATTGTCCCACAGCAACATTAAAATAGTGTAGATTAGTGTACAATGTTTTATAATTAATTATATTTAGTATCCATTTCATTCATTTAACATTTAATATTGGGAGCAAGTTATTTGACATATTAGATTTTTTTTAATTAATGCAATAGTTAATTTCACAGGTAATTAATTACTTTTATAATGTTGTAACTCAGTTACTAACTCAAATTACTATTTGTTAGAAGTAACTAGTAACTATAACTAATTAAATTTTTAACGAACGTGCCCAACACTGATTATATATCAAGCACACAAAAACACACATGATGATTGAAACATCAGGAATACACCATTAAATTAACACAAATTCAAAAATATATTGTCTTTTTAGACGAATGTCTCAAAATATTATGATTATACTTTCAGAAGAGTTTGTGACACATTCACACATTTTTGATGCAAATGCTTAACCATCGCAATGTAAACTTGTTTCTTGTGTTCATGGGTCAGTAACAAACCTCAGTACCTGAGGAGATGGTAAAGTTTCCTTCAGTTGTTTATCTTCTTAAAAATCATCACTTTATCTTGCTCTTCAAAGATTTTCTTCAACTGTTGTTCAAGCTTAGCTTGAAGTGTTTGTGTTCATGTGCTTGCTAATAGTGGGTCCTAACATACACACTGCACGGTGCAAGGAGCGGTGCAAGTGTGATTGCTAGTTTCAGCCAGACGCCGTTCTCATTTTCCCATTCTGCGCTGCGTTGTTTAAATATCAAATGCATTTGCACCCATTTGTGCGCTCATGGGCATACTGGTCTGAAAACGAGCTGTGTTCAGGCGCATTGTTGGCACATTGCCATTTTGAGGAACTGAAAATAGACGCGCCATAGACCAGCTCAAATCTGGTCTAAAGTCAATGGCGCAATCTTTTTTTGTTATTTAAAGAGTGCGTTAGTAGAAAATGCACCTCTGGGCACAACATTCGTTCACTTTGCTTATTACGCACAGCAGCACACAAACATGCAAAATATAAAACATTTAAGAGTAAATTACAGTGTAAAATTATATTATTGTGTAGGCTACATAAATATAAATATAAAAATGTCATACTGGATAGTCATTGCGTGTATCAGAATAAGACGCAACTCGCTCTTAAAGGGAATGGGAGATTAGACGCTGATTGGTTTATTGCACGTTATGCACAAAACCAATTACTCATTAAGAGAATAGGGACAAACCATTTAGACCATGCGCTGCAAACCGCTTTTCCCTTTATTAAACTAGCAAAAGGACAACACAGCGGTGATAGGCCTGATCACTGACAACGATGAGACGGCCTACAGAGAGGAGGTGAGTACCCTGACTAAATGGTGTCAGGAGAACCACCTCTCACTCAACATCGACAAGACCAAGGAGCTGGTGGTGGACTACAGGAGACAGAGCAGAGAACACACACCCATCACCATCGACAAGACACCTGTGGAGCGGGTGACCAGCTTTAAGTTCCTCTGCGTTCACATCACCGAGGATCTCACATGGTCTGCTCACACAGATGCAGTGCTGAAGAAGGCACATCAGCGCTCTTCTTCCTGAGACGGCTGAGGAAGTTTGGAACGAGCCCCAGAATCCTCAGGTCCTTCTACACCTGCACTGTGGAGAGCATCCTGACCGCTGCATCACCGCCTGGTTTGGAAACAGCACCGCTGGCAACCGCAGGGCTCTGCAAAGGGTCGTGCGAACTGCCCGCCACATTGTTGGAGGTGAGCTTCCCTCCCTCCAGGACATCTACACCAGGCGGTACAAGGAAAGCCCGGAGGATTATCAAAGACTCCAGCCACCCGTCCCACAGACTCTCTCTGCTGCCCTCAGGAGACGCTCCGCAGCATCTGATCCCGCACTAGCCGACTGAGAGATAGTTTTCCCCCTCAGGCTATTGAACAGTAAAAATTAATACACCCTACAGCACACTCCCACTTTACGGTATGCCATGCACTGCACTTTAATACAGTTCACCTGGACTACACGCACACACTGCACTAACACAACCTATCTGCAATCACTGGATACCATTCAACGCACATCCATGACATTGCGTATATCTGGCCTATGTAAAATCTGCTGCACCTTCACATATTGTGTGTGTATATGTGTACATAATGTAGAATGTGTACATACTGTGTATAATGTGAATTGATAACTGTAAGTATGTCTTAAAAAGTACACTGTGTGTACTTAGTATATGTATGTGTATATTGCACATTGTCATCTGTATAACTCTGTAAGTATGTACTGTATATATGTAAATTGTTTCTGCACTGTCTGGAGCACGCTCTCAAGAATTTAACTCACCAAGGCACTTGTGCTGTGGTGATGTGACAATAAAAGTGATTTGATTTGATTTGAAGTAGGAGTGTGCAGAACCTGTGGCTGCCCTGTAAGCAAGCATCACTGGCTTTATACTGATGCAAGCTGCAATCAGTAGCTAGTGCAAGGAGATAAAGAGAAGTGTGATGTGGCTCTCTTGGGTTCGTTGAAGACCAGTCGTGCTGTGGCATTTTGAATCATTTGGAGCACAGGTTGCTCACAGAGGCTGCCCTTGGCATTGATGCACAGGGTCACAGCTGACCCTGGGGCCCGCACAAGTACGGTGTTCCCCCAGTCCTCAGAGCTCACCTCAATATATATATGTGTATATATATATATATATATATATTAGTGCTGTCAATCGATTAAAAAATGTAATAATTTTAATCACAGTCATGGCCCACAGTCTAGGATTTACCTGTAAATGTGTTAAAATAAAGAAATGCATGACAAACTAGTTTAAGGAAACATGAACTTTCACACCGACGCCAGGTATGAGACATAATCATTATTATTATTTTATCATTATTAATTTGTTTTTATTCAGCCAGTATCAGTCTTAATACTGGCAATAAAACGTTTGCAAGCCACATCACTTCAATCCCAGTATACATTCAGCCAACTATTATCAAAAGTATTTCAAAATAAATACAACAGAACATTTTCTTACGATTAGCACCATTATCACCTACAACAGGTATAAATGCATCCGAGGTCAATAAACATTGTTATTTTCTCAGAATATACTTTTTTATACATAGTCACTTCTCAATGATTTGTTAGATCAGTTCTAAGCATAAGGTCAGTAAACCCCTCCCTTCCATAAGCCTACTCTGCTCTGATTGGTCAGCTGGCCAAGCCTGTTGTGATGGGCACAGAGGAATATTTGAGCAAGTTAGTGAGCGCTACCATCTGTGTTACCAAGTCTGTGGTTGTTTTTGATGTCCGTGGGTTGAAGCGACCCGCCGACCCCAATAACGTCATATTTAGCCCCTGGAATGCGAATTTACCAGGGGAACACTGACAAAAACATTTTACTCCCTGAACATGATTTTTAAAAGTGGACCCCCTGAAAATGCAGTTGGGTGGGTTTTGTGGTGAAAACCTGCCAATCCTGGCTACTATTGACAAAGCATGAACCTTTACATTAAAACAATAACACAGTGCTCCAATACATTCTTAAAATAATGACATCAAATTATTTTATTTAACATTTATGCATGCGAATCCTGCCCACAGCTAAAGTTCAGCTGCTAAACTGTAAACACTTAAAGCAATAAAGTTGGATATTTTATGCTAATGTAACTGACAAATCAATACAGTTCATAAACCAAAATCCCAAACTGAACATGATGTTACTGTAGTTCGACTAAATGCGAATGTGCATTAATTAATCTCACTTGCAAAAAATAGATTTAGTATTCATCAAAATGAATTCAAACAGTGAAATACAAACTCAGAATATGACGCAAACCTGCAATAATTAAATTTGTTAAACAACACAAATATATCTAATCTCATTTTATTAACCGATGTGTTTGCTGCTGACCTTTGATGATCAGTTCAATCATAATAATAATAAAAATGACTTTAGATAAACTAACATAGTTGTTTTATTGCTGAAGAGTGTTGAACTTCTCCTGTGTTCTTCTGTACAGACGTGATTTACTCGTCCTTCAGTCTGAGGTTTATTCATTACACTTCTTGGTGTGAAAGGGCATAAACGTTTCCATAAAAAGTAACTAAGTAACATAATTAGTTACTTTTTTAGGGAGTCACGCAATAATGTATTGCATTACTTTAAAGTTAAGTTTCCCCGACACTTTTACCCAAAACTGCATTTGTATATTCAAATTCCTCCACATTAAGCTTTACTCTTATATTTGCACGGAATCCTGTGGTTATATTTTTATGCATTTTTATGTGAACTTTATATGTGAAATGAATTTGAAATATTATATTTTATATATAACCAGTGAGGTCAATGTCATGAACTTTCAGAGTGTATATTATTTTATATATACTTTCCTTTGTTGCACTGCTGAAATTGAAAGTATTTAAAAATGTTCTTTCATTTGAAGGCTACATGGGGTTGAGTAATCAAGGAGCCACATGCTATCTAAATGCAGTGCTGCAAACACTCTTCATGACAAAGGATTTCAGAGATGTCATCATAGAGTGAGTTTTGCATCTTTGACAAGCAAAATCATGATATTTTATAACACAGTCATAGTCATGACAGAAATGCTGTGTTGCTCTACAGGTTCAAATTAAAGAAGGAAAAAAAGAAAAGTCTTTCTTTTGAGCTTCAAAAGTTATTCAAAGATTTAGAGTCCAATACTAAAAGTGCCACAAAAAGTGCCACTACACATGGAGTCACAGATGCTCTAGAAATTGGAAATGGTAAGTTATTATGTGCACAAGTCTTATAATGTACCATTCATACTGGTAAACATGTAAAAACGTTTTTGTATAAAAAAAATCCCTTCATAGCTTTCCTGTAATCACTTAATTTTTTAATGAGTTTGAATCCACAGAAGTTCTAAGAAATTTTATTTCAGTTTGTGAGCAGCAGAATGCAGCAGAATATTATCAGAAGATTCTGAGTATGATTGAACCTAAAGCAGCCAAGGTACGATCTAAATCTATTTATAAGCTGCTGTGAATAGATAGCGTAAAACACACCATGTTTCTAGCTGATGATAAGTGTTATCTATTAAATAACCCAAAATGTTATTCAATAAGCAATGGAATAAGATGCTGAAAAAGTTAAGACTTAAAGGACACTAAGGTCAGTGTTGCATAAAGCACCTGAAGTGTAATTTCCCATAAAGGCATACAATATACCTTAAACAACACTTAAGAGGTTCTTTAGGTGAAATATCATAAACCCTTAGAATTTTACTTAAGTATCCATTAAAGCCCATTAAGTGTTGTATGAAGCCCCTTAACTCATTTTCCTAAGTATAAAATATGGTATGGAAAATGTCACCTTAAGTGTTACACAGCGAGCAGATTCAGTCCTAAAGTCTTCTACAAGACACAATCGGCTGCTTTATAACAGATATTAATTTAGGCATTTATTCACATTAATCAAATTACATACAGCTAATATCTCAAACACGAGTGCGTCATGCGAGAACACATTTATATTCTATTATATTTTATTCCTGTTATTTTCTTACATATTACCTGGGTGATGACTTGAAAAATATATATATATATTTTCGCAATCGTGTGTTTATTGTGTTTACATTTCTGTTTTTTATTCATCTTAGCTGCAGCGATCACTGCTGTATTCCATCATAAGATATAAAGTACTTAACGGTTTCCCTTAACTAAGGGAGTGGTTTCAGGGATTGTATGCAACACCCTTAAGTCATTCCCTTAGGTAAGGGGAAATAACACCTGAAGTGTCATACTATCAGACCTGTATCCCCGTGTCTTGTGTCTCCCTTCCTCTTGTGCCCTTATATGGTCCTCACTGTCTTCATTCTGTCATCATTAGTTAATTAGTCCCCGTCTGTGTTTGATTACTGCTCACCTGTTGCTGCTTTCCCTGATTACATCTATGTGTTTATAAGCCCTGAGTTTCCCCTGAGTCTTGGTCGTCCCATGTGTTCCTACAGTCTCTGTAAACCCTCTTTGTGAGTAAAGTCTTCTGTGTTGTGAAACTCCTCATCTTCTCGTTCCTGGCTCCCTGAGTGTAGTGACACATACTTAAGGGAAAACCTAAGGTACTTTATGCAACCGGGCAGATTTATGAAACAGGATACATTTGCGTGAGAGCTGTTGAAAACTTTGTTCTTCTAAAGTGTAGAAAACTCAGAAGAGAAGACCAGGAGACTTCGGATTCGATCGTCAGCAGAATTTCTTTATTCTATGACATGTGTTGTTATCTGCAGTCATCGAAGATCTCATCTTAAGTCATTTTACAGGGTATCTTTATAGTCAGGATTGGAGGAGGGACTTTTTAGGTTGAGACAAAACATCAAAGCTGAGGGCAATAAACCTAACGAATCCACATCTGGCCAGGACAAAGTCATTTGCAGAATAAAGGTTCAATCTCTCAGTAGTCATTGATCTCATTGACAAAAGGCACAGCTGTCCCAAGCCCAAATGGTCAGGAAACAATCTCAAGCACCTTTGCCTTGCCCGACACCTCTTAGTCAGGACGTGAATTCAAATCAAACATAGAATAACATTTGTGATCCTTCAATCCCTCTTTGAGAGTTCTAATAACTCTCACAAAAATACAAATTTAGACACTTAAAAGTTAATTCTTGTAACTTGTAATCGTTACAGGCACAGTGTACATGTTCTGTGTTGCTTATATGTAATTGCATGCTGACACAGAAACAAAACATGCAATTAGGGTCCGTGAAGATTTTACGGTAATAGTCTCATGCTTGTGTATTTTTATTCTTTTCTTCTTCTTTCTTTTCTCTCTTCTTGTGTGATAGTTGGCTCGGTAATGGGTCTAGTTGTGTTCTAGAGGTTGTGGCTTTATCCGCAGGTGAGAAGGGTGGTGCATATGGATCTCAGGACAGCCATCAAATGGTATCTGCACAGAGGAAGAAAGAAACACAAACAAGAGAGAACTAACGGCACAGAGCAGTATTTGTTGTAGAGTCTGCATACATTAGGGTTGTATCCTCTGTTCAAAATATAGTCTGCTATGGTTGTTCCTTCTTTCCCTATTTCTCAATTCCTGTGACACCTAAAGAACAGTGAGGAAAGGATGGACTAATGGAGGGGAAAGGCCTATGAGGAAATCTTCACCTCAGGGTTGGCCCCCGAAGCCTGTTGCTTTCGGTTCTTCCCTGGGCTCCTCACTGGTTCTTGTGTCTGTCCTATCCTATCCCTGCAGGGGAGGAACAACCTTAATATGTGACACATGAGTCCAAGTTTTCCTTCCCTGACACAATACTGCAGCTGCTGTAATCAACATCACTTGATGTACCACTTAGGCTCTAATGGCTTGTTTTTGAATGTCTTTATCATGACCCATTGACCTGGGACGATTGTGTGTCCACCTTCTGGTGGAGTCTGCCAACACGACTCAACTCTCTTTGGCACTCTGCACTGCCTTTGTGAGGTTTTCACAGTAAGCGATCAGGGCATCTGAAGCAATGTGCACATCAGCATTTCTAAGATCAATCACACCTGGCATCTGCATTGGGCGTCCAGTAATAATCTCATGAGGGCTCAGTCCTACTGATCTGTTAGGTGATGCTCTCATACTACACAGTACTGCGGCAGTGCTTCAACCCATGGTACTCCTTCCTGATGCATTTTGCTTAGCCTGGTTTTGATTGTTCTGTTTGATCGCTCAACCTGTCCTGATGCTTGTGGCCTATAGGGGCAGTGAAGGTTCCACTTAATCTTCAACATTCTAGACACTTCCTTGACTACCTGTCCTGTGAAGTGGGTACCTTGATCTGAGTCAATGCAATCTGGTAATCCCCATCTGGGAATGAAATCAGTGACAAGACATTTAGCAGTGTGTGCAGCTGTAGCGCCCTGTTGGATAAGCTTCTACCCATCTTGAGAACTTGTCTATTACTACCAAAACGTCAGTTTTTCCTTTACAAGGGGCAACGATATGTAATCAACTTGCAGGTGACGAAATGGCCCTGGTGGAGCTGGGGTATGTGCTGCTGGTGTAATGGTTGCTGGTACATCATTATTTTTCTGACATGTAACACATCTCTTGACTGTTTCAGTGGCTGCGCTTTCTGAATTTTGGATTCCACCATTGATTTGAGAACCTGTGATTCATCGTTGCTGGACCACTATGACCCAAACTGTGTATTTGTTGAGCCAAATATGGCAACAGTGATTCGGGAGCAACATACTTTCCCCTTTGGTCCAGCAGCCGGATGAATCCACAGTGGCTCCTTTGTCTAACCATGTCCATGCTTCATATAGAGGAACGTCTTTATACAGATCAACGATTGATTCAGGAGGTAGAATTATCTTCTGTGCTGTACTCCTGAACACACTTGTACAGTTGCATAGAAACAAGCCTGTTTAGCCGCTACATCAGCAAGAGCATTACCTTTAGCTTCCATAGTATTAGTTGTGAGATGTGCTTTCACTTTGATCACTGCTAATTTCTTTGGGAGTTTCATGGCAAACATTAAATCTTTCACTAATCCAGCATGCTTAATGGGGATCCAGCAGAAGTTAGAAATTTTCTGGTTTGCCAAATGACACCAAAATCATGAATTACCCCAAAAGCATACCTAGAATCTGTGTAGATATTTGCAACCGATCCTGAAGCTAGCGTGCATGCTCTAGTTAAGGCTACTAGTTCTGCAGCTTGAGCTGAAAAATGATCTGAAGACGACCTGAAGCAACTACTTCAGTGGTGGAAGTTACTGCATATCCTGCTCATCTGTTACCTTCAATAACTTGAGCTGAACCATCAACAAACAACTCCAATTCTGCGTTCTCTATGGGAGTTTCTGCTTTTTCACTTGTCGCTGCATATGTAAGCGTGACACAATCATGAGTCATTTCGCCTTCATCCTCTAACACAAATTCAGTCATTGCAGACATCATACATGAGGATGGGTTCGTGACTGGTGCATGCTGTATAACAATATTCGGGCTGTGAGAGTTGCTAACTTCTCTTTTGCTACCTTTCACAAAAATTCTTTGGTCATTGTGTTGGATTACAGGGGAAAGGTAGCTACTCACAGCCCCAATAATTAGTTTTTTTCCTGGTCTTGTTGTGCTCTTAGAAGAGCCTGAACTATCTGTACCACAGTTTCAGTGGTCACTGGCGGAACTACTTCAGGGTTGTGTGCAGGCTGAGAAGGAGCAGAATTATGCATAGCATTTCTTTTACTATCTTGCAACTTCTTCCTACACTCTTTCTCCCAATGTCCACATTTTTCACAGTATTTGCATTTGCTTTCTCTTTTAGACCATCTATTGTCTTGTTTCGTTGTGTTAAACGTAGCTGCTGCTACTCTTACTTTTGCTTTGACATCAGCATCTCTTTCCCATGTAGTTAACCTGTCTAGGTTACTTCTGAGAGTTCTGTTAGACCAAGTTAGATCTAAGAATGGTAAAGCTTTTCTGTATTCGGCTACAAGGCCATCTGACCAGATACGAACCAAGGGTCCCTTGTCATCTAGCACACTTTCAGGGTCATCAACAATTCCACTGTAGATTACAGCTGACTGACAAAATCTCTCAGTATATTCACTCACAGTTTCTTCTTTCCTTTGCACACAGGTAGTAATTCTAGACCAATCTATTTTGGGTCCTAAGATATTCTTTAGGATTTTCAAAATACCTTCTCTTAAATCACCCTTACTGGCATTTCGCAGTTCAGAAGTGACAGCAGATTCAAAACTGTTGAATTCAGATTCAGTTAGTATTTGTGACATCAGCTGCGTGACTTCTGTCAACGACATGTCATAAAGACGCATTTTACTGATCAATGTTCTTCTAAATTCAGAAAAATGTGTGCGTGCTGGTAAACTTTGAGATAGTCTCTATATCTTTAGGACCTAAAGCTTTGGCAACAGTTTGTATTTGCACCACAGAAGAATTGAGAGGAACACTATCAGTTTCCTCAATCCCCTGAGATCTCCTCCTACCACACACATTGAAGGAATTTACAGGCACATCAGTTACTGATTGGAGAGCTACATCTGTTTCAAAAAGCGCTTGTAAATCAGGGTAAATGTTATCAGGCTGACTAACCTCCACATCAGTTTTGCCTCTTTCTTGAGGTTCAATTTCTTAGTCAAAGTGGATACTCGCACGGAGTTCATTGTTCTGTTTCTCTAGCTCTGAGTTACGCTGAGACTGTTGTGTGGCGCTAAACCAAATTCTCTGTGGCAGCAGATAATGCCTTTCACATTGTTCTTGCGAATACATGCTCCCAGTACCTTTTTACACTCATCTACAGACCAAGTCTTGTCTGGATGGATCTCATATTTCTGAGTTAGTTCTTGTCTAACTTTCTCAGTGACTATTATGTTCATTTGCACTCCTAAAAGTGATTTGAATTCGCTATCTGACCACAAAGGAGTCGCTAGACCACCTTTTCAGTTGTGGGGATCAGTCTAGCATTCTTTCTAAACATTTTGTGAGTTTCTTTGTTATCACACAATCAAAACACTAAAACTTCTCTGATCAACAGAGGGTACACTTGTTAACACAGATCAACTATTGTTAACCTTCCCTGGCAAAGCAGAGGATAACACAATTCACTAGCACTTTACGCTAATCTTCCCTGCATGAACAGAGGATAACCAATTCTTCCCTGCCAAAACAGAGGATAACAAATATTAGCACGTAATGCTAAATCTTCCCTGCCTGAACAGAGGCACGTAATGCTAAATCTTCCTGCCTGAACAGAGGATAACAAATATTAGCACGTAATGCTAAATCTTCCCTGCCTGAACAGAGGATAACAAATCTTAGCACGTAATGCTAAATCTTCCCTGCCTGAACAGAGGATAACAAATCTTAGCACGTAATGCTAAATCTTCCCTGCCTGAACAGAGGATAACCTTCATCTCAAAAAAGACATTTTAGAGGATAACTTAGTTAACCAAACCCTACAGCTGTCTGTTAACTCTTCTCTGACGGCGCAGAGGATAGCACATTTGTTCTGGTCTTAAAGGTTCTTTTGGATAGAGTGACACTCACCAACCTTTGGTTGTAACGGAAAGCAGATCGTTGTTTGAGCTTGAAATTTCAATCTGAATTCAGGTGAGGAGCTCTATCCGGTCACGGCACCATCTGTTGAAAACTTTGTTCTTCTAAAGTGTAGAAAACTCAGAAGAGAAGACCAGGAGACTTCGGATTCGATCGTCAGCAGAATTTCTTTATTCTATGACATGTGTTGTTATCTGCAGTCATCGAAGATCTCATCTTAAGTCCTTTTTACAGGGTATCTTTATAGTCAGGATTGGAGGAGGGACTTTTTTTAGGTTGAGACAAAACATCAAAGCTGAGGGCAATAAACCTAACGAATCCACATCTGGCCAGGACAAAGTCATTTGCAGAATAAAGGTTCAATCTCTCAGTAGTCATTGATCTCATTGACAAAAGGCACAGCTGTCCCAAGCCCAAATGGTCAGGAAACAATCTCAAGCACCTTTGCCTTGCCCGACACCTCTTAGTCAGGACGTGAATTCAAATCAAACATAGAATAACATTTGTGATCCTTCAGAGCACTATAATCCCATAAAAGTGCCGATAGGAGCGGAAAGTTGTGTTGATCTACTGATAATGTGAAAAATAAAGACCACAGGCACAGTTAATTTCCACAATGACTAAAACAGAGTACCAAGACAATCTCTTACTGTTACTACGTGGCACCTCCCACAGCAGCAACTATCACAGCATGTCAAAGGCTAAAGGGTGCAAAAATGCTTTTTGTGGCTTTAAATACCAGTAAATTGACCACTTTCAACGTTAGTAAATCATCTGATTAATTGAAATACTCTCCTCCCATCATTTTTGCGTCTATAAGGGCAACGCCTACAAATGCACATTCAAAAAGGTTGGCCACAAAAATAACTGCATTCATGCCTTTTCATTGCTAATGTTTCACTGCGTGTCTTTAGTAAATCCATACAGTAGTTTTTTAACTCTAAAAGAGGGTTTACTCTGGGTCAAGCTGTTAGTAAATCTGGCTCAATTAAACATATATCATTAAAACTAGTCAAACACTGTGGGCTTAACTAAGTGATTCACCTTTATCGTGGAATCTTGCATTATTTTACAGATATTCCAGGGACAGAGGAAACACTCAACAACCTGTAAACGTGGGAACCATGATCCAAATGAGGAATTGATTTCATTTTTTTCTTTAGCCATTGCTATGGACTCTGATCAACATAAAATTAACGTAGTAAGTATTCAGAGTTAATAAATGCAGTTATTTACTGCTTGAACCAAAGTAGCATATACAATATGTATTACCAGATTGTGAACATACACTCACCGGCCACTTTATTAGGTACACTTGTTCAATTGCTTGGTAACACAAATGGCTAATCAGCCAATCACATGGCAGCAACTCAATGCATTTAGGCATCTAGACGTGGTGAAGAAGACTTGCTGAAGTTCAAACCGAGCATCAGAACGGGGAAGAAAGGGGATTTAAGAGACTTTGAACGTGGAACGGTTGTTGGTGCCAGACGGACTGGTCTGAGTATTTCAGAAACTGCTGATCTACAGGGATTTTCACACACAACCATCTCTAGGGTTTACAGAGAATGATCCGTAAAAGAGAAAACATTCAGCGAGCGGCAGTTGTGTAAAATGCCTTGTTGATGTCAGAGGAGAATGTGCAGACTGGTTAGAGATGATAGAAAGACAACAGTAACTCAAATAACCACTCGTTACAACCAAGTTATTCAGAATACCATCTCTGAACACACAACACATCGAACCCTGAAGCAGATGGGCTCCAGCAGCAGAAGACCACACCGGGTGCCGCTCCGGTCAGATAAGAACAGCAGACGGAGGATACAATTCACACAGACTCACCGAAACTGCACAATAGAAGATTGTAAAAACATGATGAGTCTCAATTTCTGCTGCAACATTTAGATGGTAGCGTCAGTATTTGGTGTAAAGGACATGAAAGCATGGATCCATCCTGCCTTGTCTCAACGGTTCAGGCTGGTGGTGGGGGTGTAATGGTGTGGGGGTATATTCTTGGCACGCTTTAGTACCAATTAAGCATCGTTTAAACACCACAGTCTACCTGAGTATTGTTGGTGACCATCATCCCTTTATGACTACAGTGTACCCATCTTCTGATGTACTTCCAGCAGGATAATGCACCACGTCACAAAGATCAAATCATCTCAGACTGGTTTCTTGAACATGACAATGAGTTCACTTTACTCAAATGTCCTCCACAGTCACCGGATCTCAATCCAATAGAGTACCTTTGGGATGTGGTGGAACGAGAGATTCACATCATGGATGTGCAGACGACAAATCTGCAGCAACTGTGTGATGCTATCATGACAATATGGACCAAAATCTCTGAGCAATGCTTGTTCAACATTGTTGAATCTATGCCACGAAGAATTAATGCAGTTCTGAAGACAAAAGGGGGTTCAACTCGGTACTAACAAGGTGTACCTAATAAATTGGCCAGTGAGAGTATATTTACAATCTGGTTTCAATGGAGAAATGTGTTTTACATACATTTCTACAAAATGTATTATGTTACATGCAGATTTTGCTGAATTTTCAGGTCAAATATCCACTAGTCTTCAGTGAAATGCAGCTCCTATAAGGAAAATCAAACATAATTTGTCAAATTGCCTTATACAAAATCATATGACTGCACTAGAGGAAATGCTATCCACAAATATGATCTGGAGATCTTCCAAGACTTCTGAAGCCATACACTGTTAACGTTCTGTTATATATAAAGTTTCAAAAAATAACTTAATAATGTCTCAGACTATGCACCTTTTTTTTGCTGTAAAAATGGGCGTGGCCATATGCAAATTCTATGGGTCCAGCTTCCGGTCTCATCCGCGTCCAGCTATTTTTAGCTGTACGAAATAGTTTGTTTTGCTGCTTGATATTGAACATTTGTGTGTCTTATCATATTATTTGTATGTATTATGTTAATTATGAACACACTGGTTTGTAGTGCAAACAGTTTTACCATGTACTGCATGTTTTTATTCTTCTCGTTATTTCTCTATTGCGGCTAATAAACCGGAAGCCTCACCCATAGGCTTACTTCCACATTGAAGAAAAAGGTGGATAGGCTCAGATGTACAGGCATACCAATATCCAAATATGAGCTGAAACATTTCTCATCAAACATAGCTCTAGAGTCTTACTAAATGTAAGACATTGGTCATTTGTGGTCAGCGATGAAGAAGAAACATCTGAGACAAGTTAGTACAGCACTTTAATACAGAGACGTACATTAAGAATACTGAGTATTGAAAGAAAAATCTCTAAGCAATTAAATATTCCTCTAGCTAAAATCATCAAAATGCCTTGAGGTCGAATTTTGGATCTTTAAAAATCTAAATTAAAGATTTAGATAAAGATTTAGGCTGGTTGTTTTTTGTGCATAAAAACCCACTTATACAAGTCCACGTGTTATTTTTTACAAATTATTATAAGTTCTAACAGAAAACCAGATTCAAGTTTTTTTTTCCCACAAGTCAGATTTGTTTGCCATGATTTCTCATTCTTAACACTGTATGTTTTAGAAAGAGAGTTTTGAAGCACAGTTTGAAGTAATGCTAATGGATGGAGAAGATCAGCTGTACTGTGAAACCTGCAAAAGCATGATGGACATGGAAATGGTGAGCTTTATATTTGATCTGAAGTTGTTTTTTCAGCTCTACATTAAAGTCTTTTGAAAATGAATGTAGAGAGACTGATTTTATTCTAAGCTAGCCACTATTTCTTTCAGCGTTGCACCATTTCTGAACTGCCAGACGTCCTGACTCTACATCTGCAGAGGTTTTACTTGGATTACAGCTACATGACTTACAGGAAAAACAACTGTCCTGTTGAAATTCCTCTCCAGTTATCAGTGCAGGTTTGGCTGCTTTGTCCTTTAAAGTGTATGATCTCACATTTTTAAAGCTACATTTATTTTCATTTTATTCTGATACTCTATTGATTTACTTTTCTGGATTCACAAGTGGGTACTGCATTCATCAATTAAATATTATATAGGCATTTCTATAGAGTGTATAGACATTTTATCAGTCAGATCTCTAGGTGCCAATACATAAATATTGTTTTTATATACAGTTTCATATGTGGATTATCTATGGCTCTTTCAGGATCATCACATCTATGAGCTGTATGCTTTAGTCAATCACACTGGTTCCCTCAGTGGTGGACACTACTATACTGATATCAAGTCATTTGATGACCAACAGTGGTATGAATTTAATGACTCCACAGTTCAAAGGGTATTTTTTTCTCTTTATATTAATATAATAATTAAACCAATTCACTGTTACATGTCCAAAGCTCATTATGTTTGGGCATGCAATTGTAAGTCGCTTTGGATAAAAGCATCTGCTAAATGAATAAATGTAAATGTAAATGTAAATGCATTCGGTCACATTTTTATTAAAGCTGATTTCACTCTTTGTGAACTAATGCAAGAATTGTGTAATATCTGCTCTTGTGTTTTTGCAGATTACAAAAACGTATGATGTCAGGTAAGAAGCAAAAACAAACTACTTTAATATTTGTACTAGTGATTTAGTGCATCATTTGAATAATCTTAGAACTGTATATTTCTGCCATATACACCTTACTTTTACCTTGATACCCCTGATAACTGATTATTCGTAACTCTAATGTAGAAACATTTTCTGTAAAGCTGCTTTGAAAAAACATGTATTGTAAAGAGCACAATACAAATCAATGTGAACTGAATTTTATTGGCAGCTAGGAACCTGTGAAAATGCACTGTGGCATCATCATTGTATGTTTTTATAATCTGCACTTATTTTTTACAGGCACATCATCTCCAACATGGCATGTTTGCTTTTCTTCAAAAAATGTAAGCACATGATAAAATATTGTGTAATAGCCACTTATATGTATTTCTATATATAATAATTTCTTATAGATATCAAAGCCATTTCTAAAATATCTTAATCAAGTACCAAGGCAAATATTATACTGGCAAAATATCGACCTAGACCAGGGGTCGGCAACCCACGGCTCGTTGTAGCTAAGCTGAATAACAAGCATAAAACGTAACTGATGAAACGTGAAGATGATACGGTTTTTGTGTTTTTCAAGTCTTTTACAGTGGTAATTGACAGCATTAATTACAGTACAGAAGCTATACAATATATGACAGTGGACCACAAAACCAGTCTTAAGTGTCAACTTTTCTAAATTAAGATTTATACTTCATCTGAAAGCTGAATAAAGAAGCTTTCCATTGGTGTGTGGTTTGTTATGACAGGACAATATTTGGCCGAGATACAACTATCTGAAATCTGAGGGTGCAAAAGAATCTAAATCATCTTTAAAGTTACCCAAATAAAGTCCTTGGCAATGGATATTTCTAATCAAAAACAAAGTTTTGATATATTTACGGTACAAAATATCTTTATGGAACATGATCTTTACTTAATATCCTAATGATTTTTGGCATAAAATGTATTTTTGGCTATTGCTACAAACTTACTCCAGTGACTTAAGACTGCTTTTGTGCTGCAAGGACACAAATATTTTCTGCCTTATTCTGGGATAAAAATGGATAATAATAAAAGTGTTTGTAGTATATATATATATATATATATATATATATATACTGATTGAACAATCATAACCATATGATGTTATTATTGTCCAGCAGTATATTTTATTTCTTAGCCAATTAAAAGTAATAGATAATAATTGTTTTGTCAATTATACATACATAAATATTATAATACTTATTATTATTATTATTATTACTACTACATTTGACATTTCTGTCCTCCTCACTTCTGAAATGATTGCTACTCCTCTGCCCTGTAACATAACTGAATATAAAACTTTAGCTATATGCCGTGTTATCTTTATTTGGGCATCATATTTTGTGGCTCCACATGAATTCTATTTGGTAGGAAAGGGGACAAAATGGCTCTTTTGACGTTGAAGGTTGCAGACCCCTGACCTAGACACATTTTTTGCAAAAACTCCCAAAACAAATAATTTGCTGCAGTTTCCAGCTGAATACCCAACTATTTTTATCTCTTTACACAAAAATTGTGATTACAGGGGCAGAAATGTCACCAAAAGCATATTTATTCAGTGACCAAGAGTTTGCAAGTTTGCTTTATTTTAGAGCTGATCATAACTAGGATAAAAATCTTCATGTTGCATCCTGTCCAGAGGTAAAGCACACAACATGAAAAATAACAAAAGACTTGAGAATGAAACATGTTTTAACGATAATGCAAAAGAAACATTAATACAAGTTGGGATTTTGACATTGGGAACTGACAAGGCCAATATAAACAATAAATCAGATCACAAACAGACAGTAAACAACAGGCAGTAGTCGTTATCAAAAAAGATCAAGCACATAAACTCTTCTCAAACACTCCAGAAATAAATAAAAAACACTCTCTGAACATTCAAAATCACTAATAACCTCCAAATACGAATTAACAAGATGGAGATCAAAAGCAAATGAATAACAAGACTGACGAGATAAGCGATGACAGGATTTTTTTTTATAGGACCGCAGGTCCTATATCTTAAGAAAGATAAGACAGTCACGAGATCAGACCAATCTAAAAGTCCTCAGAATAACACGATCAGCAGCCCTGAAGACTCTGTCATTCAGCCACTTCTGCACACGGTTCACATCAGTAATAACTCTGAAAACAATCATGACTTTACAGTGATCATTGAGCAAGATCTGAACACGGATCACATCAGTAATAACTCTGAAAACAATCATGACTTTACAGTGAGCATTGAACAAGATCTGCCAGCTGCTCTGAACACCAGTGATTCTGACCCTGAGGAAGAAGCAAATCTCTCACTAACTGAGATAGTAGCTGTAGAAATAAATCCACCTGATGCAGATCTTGACCATCAGTCCTCTTCAGATGCTTCTTCAAGTGCAGCAGAAGCCAATAACCAGTCTGTTATTATGTCTGAAAACCTTCAAGAGATAATAGTGAGTGAAACACGTGACCCTAAACCAATAATAGACGAGCAGCCTGAAGAGGATAATCATCCGTCTCCAGCAGAAAGACGAGGTTTGTTTCCATACAGATCTTTGCATGCTCAACTCATGACCAAGAGTTCTGCATTATCATTTCTCCTTCTTGTATTTTCATCTCTGACCTCATCAGCTTCCTCATCTGAACTCATTATACAAAAAAAAAAAAAAAAAAAAGCTTTGTATATGAATGCAAAATCTGTTAAGTATTTTATTTAATCAATGTTAAGGAGTCTGATAATCAATATTTGTGATTTTGTTGCTGTAGTGAATAATCATTTCTATGAATCAGCTGTATGGCTCAATGTATCATGATCTGATACAAGGGTTAGTCTGCAGTTATACTGCATATCTTAAAACTTACAACACTGCAGTCCAATCAGATTAAAGGGGGATAAAAGTTGTAACAACAGCTCTTAAATTATGTAGTTCCAATTAAGACATTTTCACATGACTTGTATCAGAGCTTCAACATATGTCAAATGTTCAAAACATCATGCATAACTCATGAAGAGTATTGCTCGTGTCTTATTTTCTGTGAACAATCAAAAAGTATTGCTTTATTGTCATTCTTGTTTCTTTTTTTCTGATTTAGAAATTACAAGGAGCACTTCCTAAAAGGTCATTCACACAGAAAGTCCAGAGCCAAAAGATGGTCATACAAAGTCCTTGAAAGGTGAAAGTAAAACTCACAAGGACAGGACCAGCATTCAGATCGGCACAGCCCCTAGCAACATTGTAAATCTGCCCACTGATTATGACACTGAGACAGAAACAAATCTAGAAAAACTAATAATGGACCCTGAACCCCCTGAGACTACACACAATGAGTCAGATTTAGATAATGATGATGATGAGGCAAGAGCACAAAATGACAGCTTCTTGCAAGAAACACCTGTCAGCAGAAGAAAAACTCTGCCCTTTAGGTTTTGTTTCATTGGCATTATTTGCTTTATTGGCATTATTGTATGTATTATTCTTGTTTTGTATTCATTTTACGGTGATTTTTAAGTTATAGACCAACACAAATGCCAATAAAAGGAAAATATACTGTTTAAAATACAATTAAATAAACATCTGATTACAGGAGGTTTTTTTTTAGAAACATCCAAATGTGATTTAAACTATTTTTTTAAACCATGACATTGATTTCAGTGAATATATTTACCTTAACCCAGTCTTTTGAATGTCTGGCAGAATGATCAGATGTGATGTTGATTGTCAGACTTAATGTGGATGATCTACTAACAGAATTACCATGCTTTTACTGGGTACCATTTTTTTATTATTATGATTATTGTTGTTTGTTTGTTGAAAAATACAGAATTACACGATACTTTTTCTTGAAGTATGCTATTTAAACGATTTCAAGGGATATACATTAAAATGTATGAGGTAAAAGATTTTTTTTAATACATTACATTATGTTGGTGATTGTTTAATTAAGATAAATAAAAAAATATTGTAACTTATTAAAGGGTTTGAGTGTGTTACTTTCTATGCGAAGTACTCTCCCATACATTTAATGAAATAGTGTGTTTCTGGAGCTGCCTGAAATAATTTTTTATCAAGTTTCAGGCCATGTCATGCCTTCCAGGTATTCTTTAGTAAATCAAAATATGTATATGGAAGAGCCTGAACCAGAAGTTTATAGGATTATATGAACTATAGTCTGAATGGATGGCTCACAGGCCTTCTACACCATATTCATTTCTCTTTCTCTTTGCGGTAAATATGTACTGTAACAGATTACTGTAAATCACATGATTTACAAGAAGGGTTTCCTTTCGCAGAAAGTGAAAGTGTGTTTGTACAGGGTGTGTTCTACAATACTTTACAACGTGCTATTACTTGCAACAGCACATCTTACTCAATCTCTGTGTTGTCTCTTATCATTTAGCTATGAGGCAAAAATCATAGTCCTGCCTGACAATGCTGATAACAACTACAATGACTTGCCAGTACTGACACGGTTACATTGCTATAATTACTAAAAGTGTATAGGGAAAACCAGCAACATGGTGAAAGGCAGTGGTGTGCAATTTTGCTCTAAGATGAGGAGGCAAAGTTGACTTATTTTTGGATTTTCAAAGTTTGATAAACACTGCAGGAGTCATGATGGTCACAAAAATGGAGATGTAATTTCATCAAACTGATTTCTCACTGAAAAAAATCTTCACAGGATCACATTTTCAAGTCATTCCAAGTTTAAAAGTGATGTGACGCAAAGTGGTGGTATCAAGTGGTTCAGTTCATTTTTAATTTTTTAATTAGTCCTTCTATTACTAGTGATGGAGATTCTGGTTCTTTTGTGGGAGTTAAATAATTTACTCAGCAATGACTCTTTCAGTTCGCAAATGGCTTTTTATTTAGTACCACGTATGGCTTTTATAATTCCTTACAATTGTGCAACTTGTTAATTGGTATGCATGGACATACAACTCTTAAATGATTTAGTGTAATCAACATGGATCAACAATCTCAGAGCAGAGCTTTTCTCTTTGCAACAGAACAGGAAAGGGAAGCTGTTTTTGTGTAAAGAAACTTCTGATTTCCAAGAAGAGTCTCTTGTTGGAGAAAATGAAACTAGTTCAAATATGAACAAACAGGATGTTATACAAGGTGTGTTGTAGAAATTTCCCTCTAATAAAACCACGGTCAGAGACAGAGCTAAGTAAGGTTGATAAACACATTTGATATGTTTCATTCCTCACGTAGCGTCTTCCCAAATTCCTCATGATATCCTGTTTTCCCTTATCAGGGAAGAACAAGCAGGTTATCGTGACATATTCTCGTGCAAGGCAGAGAAGGGCAGAAACAGTCCTCATAGGCCATGTACTCAAATAGTTACATTATGTTATATGGTTATTTGTGGTATCAAAGAATATTGAGCATATGAATATGAAAATATAGAATAGTATGTGATTAATATTGAATAATATATTGAATAATACTAATTCCTTTCACAGGTGTGTCTGTCCTACATTAATGTACAGAATGCAGACTCATTTGTTTCACCATAAACTGTGATAAGGTTTAGTGTAAAATAAGCAGTTATGCCATACTTTCTCTTCTGAGAAACAGAAACTGAAACAAAAGACAGCAACATTTCCCCTAAATCCCCTGAGTAAATGTTGTGTACTGTGAAATGGCTTTTCAGATGAGATAGTGTAAGTGAGGTATAAACCAGATGCAATCTACTTTCAGGGAAATCCTCATTTGTAAAAAGAAAACTTTTCTGTTAGGATTAGTCTTTGGGTTAATATTAAGTTATAGTATTCATAACTATATTAAAACAAAATAAATGCAATGTCCTCAGTGTGTGTATGTGTTTCAGACCCACTGTATCTGTCTCTTTAAAGACAAAATTGCTGAAAATGCTTGCATATGTTTCTAAAACGAAGATAGTTTTTTGGGAACATTCTCGAAAGTAAAACTATTATAGAAGAGAGTAAACAATGTTGTAATTCTTTCCCAATTGTTTCCAATGTTTATTTTTTTGTATGTTTATTTTTAAGGCATTTTGCATTATTTTTATAGGACCGCAGGCAGAGAAATTGGGACGTGACCATGTAGGTCAGACATGAAACCGGGTCCCTGTAAGCCACAGTTCAGACCATATGCCTAACGTTAGTGTTGACTGAGATAGAAATGCTGTACAACAAGCCTCA
>CM050434.1:26578744-26692596 GCA_027564155.1 Gymnocypris eckloni scoliostomus | reverse complement strand
CATGTGATTTACTGTATGTCTGAATTGCGCTCCTGGCTAAACTAAAAAACGTACAGTGAACAAATCAGAACAAGTTTTGGACCAGTTCTCATGGTTCTACAATTTTATTGATAGTGCCCCAAAAGACTGCACAAGTGGGCATTGTATGAGATCAGATCAAAATTGAAAAAAAAAAGAATTTATGAAAAGCTTTCATAAAACAGACTAACTAACTAGCTAACTAACAAACAAAAAACTGCAGAAGTTTTTGTGACAAGGTGCAATTATGCAGTTTTTATTAGATTTTTTTGTTATAAAATGCACTGTTAAAAAGAATTGTAAATAAAGCAACGGTTACTTAAGTACTTCAAAATTTACATTTAACATTTAATGACTTTTATTTGTGAAATATGCTTGCAATTTCTGAGTGAAAATTGTTTCTACAGCAGTTGTACAATTAATTTCCTAGTATTTTACTCAAATTAGTAACAAACAAAACTTTGATCCACAATAAAAGTCAAATTTGTCTATCATATGTTTGCGCTTTTCTAGACTGATTTGCACATCCTTGTCTCCTATAAAGACAAAGAGAGCTATCCAGGGTAGCTAATGTCATTGCGCTCTTGGTGGGGCAAGCGAGGGAGTGGGGCACAGCCATGTGGGATGCTGATCAGGCCTGCTGTGAGTCTTTTGAGGCATTCTCGGAGGAGCTGCGCAAGGTCTTTGATCGTTCGGCTCAGGGAATTGAGGCAGCACGAGCCTTGTCGGTGCTTCAGCAGGGCGAACAGTCCGTGTCCGCTTACTCGATTGAGTTCCGCACGCTCACCGTATCCTGTGGCTGGAACGAGAAGGCGCTCTGGGATCACTTCCGCCACGGACTGGCTGAACACGTGAAGGAAGAGATCTATTCCCTGGAGCTTCCAGCTGGCTTGGATAAATTGATTGACCGCTCAATCGGGTCGATGACCGGATTGCTCTCCGCTCCCCGGCACCGAAAAGGAATTTCCCGAGAGCCATGGGCGCGGAGTCTGTGACCACTTGTGACACGCGGTCCCAACGCCTCATCCTCCCGGAGGAGGAGCCCATGCAGTTTGGAGAAGCACGGCTGACGGCGGGGGAGCGATGCCGCCTAGCCAACCAGCTGTGTCTGTACTGGTGAGGCGGGCATGTGGCAGCTGCGTGCTCGGTACCGGGCGGCACTCATCACAAGGGGAGCACATGGTGAGCATTACTTCGACTCGACTGCCATTTGGTGGCCAGGCCGAGTTTTTAGCTTCAGTACGGTTTGGTGGAGCTGCTTTCCGGGTCTCGGGATTAATCGACTCTGGAACAGAGGGCGATTTTATGGATTTTGGATTGGCCACACGTTTGGGGATTTTGTCCATTGTCCTGACCGAACCCATCTCGGCTTGGACACTTTGTGGCACCTTGCTCACTGAGATTACCCGTGTCACCAAATTTGTCACATTAACTTTGTCTGGTAATCATGCCGAGGAGATCCAGTTCTTCCTAATTCACTCCCCCTCCACTCCAGTCGTGTTGGGTCACACCTGGCTGGTTAATCATAACCCCCACATTGATTGGGCTCACAGGTCCATCTTGGCTTGGAGCCCTTTCTGTTTAGCCCAGTGTTTGGGTGCGGCATTTTCCCCGGTCATGTCTTGTTCTGTGTTGCAGGAGGAGCCGGTGAGCCTGGCGGATGTACCGGAGGCTTACCATGACTTGAGAGCGGTGTTCAGTAAGTCCAGAGCTTCATCTCTGCCTCCGCACCGCCCATACGACTGTGTGATTTGACTTGTTTCCAGGCACTTCCCCACCTAAGGGGCACCTTTACTCTCTGTCCAGACCAGAGAGGGAGGCCATGGAGAGGTATATCCACGATTCTCTGGTAGCAGGCATCATCCATCCCTCTTCCTCTCCAGCTGGGGCGGGGTTCTTCTTCGTAGAGAAGAAGGATGGTTTGTTACGTCCCTGTATAGACTATCGGGGGTTAAATGACATCACGGTGAAGAATCGCTATCCTTTGCCGTTGATGTCCTCGGCCTCGAGCTCTTGCAGGGGCAACCATCTTTACTAAGTTGGACCTCCACAGTGCTTATCACTTGGTTCGGATTAGGGAGGGGACGAATGGAAGACCGCCTTTAACACCCATACTGGGCATTTTGAATACTTGGTCATGCAGTTTGGCCTTTCAAACTCCCAGGCGGTCTTCCAGGCACTTGTCAACGACATGCTCAGAGACATGGTCGATCGGTTTGTGTTCGTTTACCTCAACGATATCCTGATCTTCTCCCAGAATGAGCGTGATCATGTCCAGCACGTCAGACGAGTGCTCCAGCGGCTGCTGGAGAATCGTTTATTCGCCAAGGTGGAGAAGTGTTAGTTTCACGCACGGTCGGTTCCGTTCTTGGGTTTTATTCTCTCGCCCGAAGATATCCGAATGGATCTCGCCAAAGTAAAAGCTGTTGCAAATTGGCCCACCCCAGATAGTTGTAGAGCGGTCCGACATTTTCTGGGGTTTGCCAATTTTTACAGACGGTTCATTCGGAAATTCAGTCAGATCGCCTTTCCCCTGACGGATCTCACCTCCACTAAGAAATGATTCTGTTGGTCATGGCAGGCCCAGACTGCGTTTGAGAGTCTGAAGAGTCGCTTTATTTCGGCTCCCATTCTAAATACCCCTGACATGTCTCGGCAGTTCATTGTGGAGGTGGATGCGTCCGAGGTGGGGTTGGGGCCGTTTTGTCTCAGAGATTATCTTCGGACGAGAAAATACATCCCTGCGCCTTTTTTCTCATTGTTTAACCCTCACGGAACGGAACTACGACATCGGGAATAGGGAGTTACTAGCTGTCAAGCTGGCGCTGGAGGAGTGGCGTCACTGGTTAGAGGGTGCGGGGTTCCCATTTATTGTTTGGACTGACCATAAGAACCTTGAATACATCCGCACCGCCAAAAGAATAAATTCCAGGCAGGCTCGCTGGGCATTATTTTTCAGATGTTTCAGGTTTACCATTTCTTATCGCCCAGGCTCTAAGAATGGAAAACCTGATGCGCTGTTGCAGATCTTTGAGGCTAAGGCTAGTCCCCCCCCCCGTGGCAATCCTTCAACCCGAACGGGTTGTGGCAGTGGTAACCTGGGGGGTGGAGTCCAGGTCTGCGGCGCGCTATGTGACATCACTGTTCCAGCGGGGTGCCCAGAGAGTCTGCTGTTCGTGCCGAGTCAGTCCGAACTAGCGGCCCCACAGTGGGGCCACTCTTCTAGCCTAGCTTGCCACCCTGGAGCTACTCGTACTCATAGGTTGATCAAGCAGCGGTTTTCGAGGCTGTCCATGGTGAGGGACGCTCGACGGTTCGTGTCGGCCTATCCCATTTGTGCTGTGGGTAAGGGCTCAATCGACCCCCAGGAGGGCTACTCAAGCCACTGCCGGTGCCTTGCGACCCTTTTCACACATAGCGATGGATTCGTAACTGGCTTGCCTCTTTCCAATGGCAAGACGGTAGTCCTCACTGTGGTGGACAGGATCTCGGCGACTCACTTTACTTCCCTCCCCAAATTGTCTTCAGCGAGGGAGACAGCAGCTATTGTCTTGTCTCCTGGTGGACGTGGTCTCTGACAGGGTTCCCCAGTTTGTGTGAAAGTTTTGGACAGAATTCTGTCGACAGCTGGGAGCGACCGTGAGCCTGTCCTCTGGATATCACCCGCAGATTAACGGTCAGGCTGAGCGGGCCAACCAGGATTTGGAGAGGGTTCTTCGCTGTGTGGCGTCTGCTGAACCGTCATCTTGGAGTTCCAGGTTAACCATGGTCGAGTATGCGCATAACTCCCTCCCGGTCTCGTTTACGGGTTTATCTCCCTTCCAGTGCTGTTTAGGCTACCAGCCACCCTTATTCCCCTCTCAAGAATCCGATGCCGTTGTTCCATCCGCGCATACGTTTATTCAGAGGTGCCTCTGTACTTGGAGGATCGCCAGAAAAGCCCTCACCCGGACTGGCGAGAGGAACAAGGCGTCGGCGGACCGTCACCGTACCAAGCCCCCACATCACGTGTGTGGTCAAAAGGTCTGGCCCATAATTTAATAAAATCCACCCGGTTTTCCATGTTTCCAAGATAAAGCCCGTCTTTCGCTCCCCCCTTCAGCCCTTGATCTCTGCCACTCCGCTCCCCAGACTCATTGAGGGGTTGCCAGCCTATTCTGTGCGGCGGCTCATTGATGTGAGGCGTAGGGGCAGGGGTTATCAATAGCTGGTAGACTGGGAGGGTTATGGTCCGGAGGAGAGATGCTGGATTCCAGCTCGCGACGTTCTGGACCGCGCTCTTATTGATCAGTTCCATCAGCGTCATGGTGAGTCCTCCGGGGACGCCAGGAGGTACTGTCACGGTTCAGGGTGCCTTCCTGGCTCCCTTGTTGTCCTGTCATGTTGGCAGCTCGTGGTTTGGGCAATCTTGCCAATCGTGCAGCAGGTGTGCGCGGATCACGAGCTGACTCTCCCCACCAGTCGCTCATTCCCCTCTCTATATATGTCCCTGTGTTTCTACTACTTGGGAGTAGATTGTTTTGTCCTTGCTTGTGTTTGAACTGTCACTGTTCCTTACCTGTCCCTCTGTCCCCTTGTGCGGCAGAACTGAAAGCACGGAGATCCAGCAGCTCGTGTGGCCGCAGACTCTGCCGGTCGGCTCTGGAATCTCGGCGGTCTAAGCAGCCATGAAATAGTTTATGTTATTTTGTGTTTTGTGACGAGAATAAAGTTTCTCCTTCACCCACACTCTGCATCTGAGTCCTTCAGCACCCACACCTTGACACAAATGACTCATAAAACTGGCATTTCCTGTCACAGCTCAAGTGATTGACTGTATGTGTGAATTGAGCTTCTGGCTAAACTAAAAAATGTACAGTGTACAAATCTAAATGACTAAATGTAAAATCAAAACAAGTTTTTACCAGTTCTCACGGAAGACCATTTTTTTCATAGTAAAAGAGTTTACATCTCACAAATGTAAATTTATTTCTTGTTATTGTGATGCTGCACTGGAAAAAGTGGTGTAGAAACAACTTTAACTCCAAAATTGCAAGTAAATTTCACAAATAATTACAAGTAAATTAAATTAAACAATAATTTTAAAGTAAAATATACTTCAGTAATCACTGAAAAAATGTTCAGTGAGATATGTAATTGTTTTAAGTGTTTTTAGTTTGTATGTGTTATGAAAATCTGCATTGAAACGGATTGTATTGCTGCCCATTGTGGCCAGGACACTCCTGTGAAAGATCTTTTTTCATCTCAGAGAGTCTTTTCTTGTTAAATAAATTAATATATATATATATATATATATATATTGCATATATATTGTACATATCACCTGAACAAGCACCTGTTCAACAACCAACCAGAATGAGCAAGTCTCTCACGGCCAGCTGTTGATGAAAACCCTGAGGTACCAGAGAACATCACTTCAGTCACAAATCACTCTCTAAAAACTGCTAAATGAACTCCAACTTCAAGAACCATTTTCCTGTCTGTGCAACAGCAATTAAATTAAATTAAATTCAAGATGATTTGTATAGCGCTTTTTACTATACAATTGTTGCAAAGCAACTTCACAGGAAATTAAGTTTCTAAAATAGATTTATATTGTAGAAACTCAATATAATTAACTTATGGCAAAATTTGGTTAATTCAGTATAATCGCTGATGGTTGGCTTCCTCTGAGGTCCTCCGAGGTGTTGTTATCATCTTTCAGGTGTTCGGACATCTCAGATCATTTAAGGGTTGGATCCAGACTGAAGCTTGTGTAATTCCTAGTTACCACGTGATGTTAATCCCGTGGCAGAAACAGATAAAAATGATTGGTCATCCAATCTTTTATATTTTTAACACATTCCGTTAGCTTAGATAGTTTAGAAGTTTCATCTGGTCTTGTTGATATATATAGTTGAGTGCAACAATATTTTCATAGTTTATATAGGAAATAGCTCAAAGCCATTTGTGTGATTTCAATCATGAACATTTTAGAGTGGCCTTTTATTGTGGCCAGCCTAAGGCACACCTGTGCAATAATCATGCTATCTAATCAGCATCTTGATATGCCACACCTGTGAGGTGGATGGATTATCTCGGCAAAGGAGAAGTGCTCGTTAACATAGATTTAGACAGATTTGTGAACAATATTTGAGAGAAATAGGCCTTTTGTGTACATAGATACAATTCTTAGTTCTATGAGTTCAGCTCATGAAAAATGGGGGTAAAAACAAAAGTGTTGCGTTTATAATTTTGTTCAGTATATGAAAAAATGGTCTTCCATGAGAACCGGTCTAAAACTGTATTGTTTTGTACACTGTACATTTTTTGTTTAGCCAGGAGCACAATTCACAGATACAGTAAATAATTTGAGTTGTGACAGGAAAAGACAGTTTTATGAGTCATTTGGTTTCTGAAATGTTTCTAAAACAGGATTATTAGTTCACACTTCTTGTATCTCAGCATGTTTATGGAAAATTCATAAAGATAACCATAGTTTCAGTGTCACGTGCATGGCCTTATGCGAAACAAAAACTGTTGTCCAGATTTAGTTGGGCTGCATGTTATGATGACAATGTTTAATTATTAATTTTTATTATAACAGAAGTTAAGGCCATCTGCCACAAACAAACAGTGTTTATAGGAGACAAGGATGTGCAAATCAGTCTAGAAAACGTAAACATATGATAGACAAATCTGACTTTTATTGTGGATCAAACTTTTAAATTCAACATTACAAAGTTGATATATGTGTTTGTCCAGTTTTATGGGCTCAGCTCGCTCCCATATTTTTGATGCAACATGTACTAACTAATACTACTTTTGTAAACAGAACCAGCTTGTTCTTTCACCTGTCACTGCTCGAGTGACTTACAAAAGCACTGTTCCTAATTTGAGTAAAATACTAGGGCATGAATTGAAGCGGAGAGGAGAGAGAACTTTAAAACTGCCAGACCTTTTCATACCTACTGAAAACAACTGTTGTATAAACAATTTTCACTCAGAAATTGCAAGCAAATTTCAATAAAACAAAAGTGGGGGCTATTGTTTGATAAAACAAAAAAATATAATAATAATAATAAAAGAAAGAAGAGAGAAAAATCAAATAGCATTATATTGAGAATGTTAAAAAAAATACAAGTGAGCAAAATATTTAAGATATAAAATGGTATGAATGGATGGAAGATGGAAAAAATACTGTGGTTTTGGGATTTTACATAAAAAATAAATTTATTAAAAGCATGTGTTGTGTTGTGATTACTGTGACATTGTTGTAAAAGCACATCAAAACTACTATTATAGTGTTTAAACCATAGTAAGTTTGATGGTTACTGAGCTACTACTATACGTATCACAGTAAAACTAAAGTTATGGCAGTAAAAACATGATAAGCATTGTAATTATTGTGCTTTTTACCAAAACTACCACAGCAAAATGACAGTTACCACGGTAAAAGCATGGTAAATTGTGCCGTGTTTGTGTTTTAACTTCAAATATCACAGTAAAACCACAGTTGCTGTGGTAATAGCATGGTAAAATGTGTCATGTTTGTGTTTTAACTTCAAATATCACAGTAAAACCACAGTTGCTGTGGTAATAGCATGGTAAAATGTGTCATGTTTGTGTTTTAACTTCAAATATCACAGTAAACCCACAGTTGCTGTGGTAATAGCATGGAAGCTGTCCTGTTTGATGTGTTTTTTTAACTACAAATAGCACAGTAAAACCACAGTTACTGTGGTAAAAACATGGTAAATGATCATGCTTGTGTTTTAACTTCAAATATCACAGTAAAACCACAGTTACCGTGGTAAAAGCATGGTAAAGTTTGTTATGCTTGTGTTTTAATTTCAAATATCACAGTAAAACCACTGCTACTGTGGTAATAGCATGGTAGGTGTCCTGTTTAATGTGTTTTAACTTCAAATATCACAGTAAAACCACTGTTACTGTGGTAATAGCATGGCAAAATGTGTCATGTTTGTGCTTTAACTTCAAATATCACAGTAAAACCACTGTTACTGTGGTAATAGCATGGTAAAGTGTCGTGTTTATGTTTTAACTTCAAATATCACAGTAAAACCACAGTTACTGTGGTAAATAGCATGGTAGGTGTCCTGTTTAATATGCTTTAACTTCAAATATCACAGTAAAACCACTACTGTGGTTATCATGATTTTAGTACAAATACAACTTACATCTTTAAACCTGATATGAATAATTGTGTTTAATCACCCTAGTTAGCAGGTATTCATTTAGTTAAGCATGATGAAACGCACAATCAGCCTCAGAAGACAGCTATAATAAAGCGAATAATAAGGCGCTAATCTGATTAATCAAAGACAGAATAGATTTTATAACAAACATTTAGGACTACACACCCAACGTATTGTACATGTAAACTGATGCCAAATATATTGATGTGTGCTGAATGAGACTTCTTGAATGTGATTTCATAGCGATAAACATCTCATGCCCTTCTCGTCTGTGTATTGATGCTAAAAGTTTACGATTGAAAGCAATGCAGGTACGAGTTCGTCGACGCGGCGACCTTTAGCGTCTTCACAGTGATGCTAAAGGCTCTTGACCATGCTTCGGTTTTTGACGCCTAGGGAGTGAATGGGTTGGACCCCAGTTACCAGAGGCTCTGGCGGTCTTCTGCCAGTCATAGAACCACGGTTACATACATAACCAACATTCTATTTCCTTAGCTGCAGACTGCCAGAGGCGTAACAAAGTGGATGATGAATATAAAATCTGTCACAAGGGTCTTGTCAGCATGCGTTGACATAACTCCATAGTCACCAATAAGAAAATATGACTCTGTGCAGAAGTGAAACCACTATAACTCAAGGTTTGCCAAAGAACAACACACAAACATCTGAGATGCTCAATTTATTTTATTTCAATTCTCAATTTCAATGAAATCAATTACGTTTTTTCATATACGCGCTCCTTCACCCAGTTCTGCTGTTGAGCAGCTGTTTGGGGCAGAAACAACATTAAGTCTATAGAAACGTGAAAACGTGGAAGGTGAGTTCCAAGTTGCCGTAGCGCAAATGTCTGTGAGCTGAACTC
Organism: Gymnocypris eckloni scoliostomus; assembly: GCA_027564155.1. Classification (NCBI taxonomy): domain Eukaryota; kingdom Metazoa; phylum Chordata; class Actinopteri; order Cypriniformes; family Cyprinidae; genus Gymnocypris; species Gymnocypris eckloni. Next base: position 26,683,518 of record CM050434.1, on the reverse strand, counting down.
CCCGTAAAGCCGCCCATGATGTTGCCACTAAACGTGTGGAGTGACATTTCACTGGATTGGGGAGGACCTTATGGGCAGAGGCATAAGAGCTCGTGATGACCTTGGTTATCTAATGAGCAAGTCTGCTCTTGGATACAGGAGAACCCTTACCACGATCTGAAAAACAAACAAATAACTAATCAGTAGTCCTCCAGGGAGCTGTCCTATCCCCATAAACATGCAGGGATCTCAAAGGAAAAAGTTCATGACGCATCTGGAGGTCTCCTGAGTGAAACGCTGGCAATATCACTGGTGTGTTAACATAGTTACTGGACAAAACCTTTGGTAAAAAAGCAGGGTTTGGCCACAGTGTCACTTTAGAGTCTTCTGGACCCCACTGCAAACATTGTGGGCCACAGAGAGCGCATTTAATTCACTGACACGGTTTGCTGAAGAAATGGCCATCAAAAATGCGGTTTTCAAAGAAAGCCATTTAATATCCGCTAATGACAGTGGTTCAAATGGATGCATGCAAAGGTTATCAAGAACGACATTAAGATCCTATTGTGGGATCATGACTCTACGGTTTAATCGGTTAACACCTTTTAAAACGCAACCACCAATTTAAGCTTCCCAATAGAGCAACCATCTATGAGCCCCTTGTGCGCTGAAATCGCTGCCACATAAACTCTTATTGTAGAGTACGACCGGCCCATCGTCAGTAAAAATTCCAGGAACACATTTGGTGATTCAACTGATGATCATTACACCATTACAGTGCTCTAGTTGAGGAGCAGCATTTAGAACAGTGTTCGGACCCCTGCAAACAGACCAAAGGCTGGTGTCACCCCAACGACCAGATGCATAATTTCAGAGTCTGAGGTTGATCGTGCTGTAACCCGCCATTCAACTGTGTCATGAGATCTGGTCTGATCGGCAACTGGGCTGGCGGACTCGTTAAAAGACAGTGAAGGACGCGAAACCATGGTCTGTTCGGCCAGCAAGGGGCTATTAATAACAACGGCTGACTCGTTTCTTGAATGTGACTGAGAACTAACCAAATCATTGGGAATGGATGGAAGGCATATAGGAGACCACTCGGCAAACTGTGGGCCAACACATCCAGCCCTAGCGATCCCACTTCCTTGCACATTCTTCAAAATATCTTACTGATGTGAATGTATGTGGCGTTGTGCTTTGTGTATTATAATATACTTATTGATACGGCGGCGCCAGAACTGCAGCTGATCATAGAATGTGTGCTGTAGCACGAACAAACGATATTTCTTCAAAAGCAGATCGTGGAGACATCTTTATCAGGGCTGCTGCTGGCCAAATGTGCCCTAAGCAGGATTTTATTGTTGTGCTCCCTCCCTCAAATATTATGGAAGTAAAAAATAAAACAGCTAATATAGGGTCAAATAGAACTTTAATAAAATATAAAAGTAAATAAATGATTTAATTGTAATTAAATTGTATTATTTACAAAATTGTAGCTCTAGACAGACCTATGGCAGTAATACATTTGTCTGATTGATTTTATGGTCTCACGCATTCAGAAACCACACAAAAGAAAACTACACAGTTTTACTACGAAAAGCATGGTTCATTTAAGTTTTTTTTTTTAAGGGTTGTGATGTCTACGTGCTTTTTGTTGAAGAAATTATAGAGGCTGTGTCATCTATAGCAAAAAGCAAAAATAAGTGGATATTTGAATAAAATGTTTGGTCAATAGCACATTAAACAAGGATATGATCATCCTGTAAGGGTAATTACCAGGCCTATGGCTCCCTTTACAGGCATTTATAACATGTAATGTTGAAAAAAAAACAATAGACACCATCACAAATGTTTTAATGGTTTGAATGGTTATAATGGGACTTGTATTTGTTTGAATGGAAACTGTAATGGACCCTGTTGGTCTCTACTGGTAATTGGTCACCTTTTATTGGTGGCTTGTTAAAACCAATACATCCTAATGGAATATGTCTCAAAACACACTACAGAAAACCATTTTAATGGTTCAAAGTTGAAGGTTTGTAATGCATTTATAATTTATTTGTGATTCATTTGTGATGGTGTTCGAATGTTCTGTGATGGTTCTATCGTTTTTTTAGCAGAGTTGCCTCATTGTTTTTATATAATGCATTTTAAGTCATTTTGAAGGCTATTGTTGGCTTATGTCTGTGTTTATAACCACAAAAAATACACTAGAAATATATTATTTCGTAATATATATTGTCTTAATACTTAGGCTATTTGATTATGAATGTAGCCTATCTGAAAGTGATGTGCAGGCTTCGTTTTCATCTCTTTTTTTTCAGCACCGGATTGGTGATGTCCTTTCACGGGCATAGTTGTCCATCAATTATGAAAATCTGAAACTGTTGTTAAAAAAACATTTTGTGTTCAGAATGTGATTATAACATTATTGTTATTCGATGTTCATTCTTCACCCCTGTTCATGTATGCATATTGCTGTTTGTTTTAGTTACATATGATTTATTCAATTTCCTCCTCTTTCTAAAAGTAATTATAATTTTTTTAACACGTGGTTCATTAAAATCAATAATATGCAACTGTAATCTGTCTTGTCCTAGGTGTCTCATGTGGCATTTTTCTGTCAAATTTCTGTGGCATTGTGTAAAACAAAATGCATCAAAAACTACAAATATTCGACTATATGAAAGAATATTTACTTTTTAATGTATTTTCTAATGTTTATATTTACATAAATTCACAAAATGCATCGCAGAAGTTGTGATACGCGCAGTTGGCCACATCTAGTAAAATGAATGGCTCTCTATGGCCCTCTGCTAGTCAAAACTATTTGATGACTAAATCAGTTGATGGCAGAATTCTACACTTAAGACCTAGATCAATATCCAGAAACAACTTAAATTAAATTTGGATTATCGTTTAAGTGATTTTTTCATAAAAATTAAAATCTCCCAAAACACAGCATTAATGTATAGATGAGAAGTAAACAAAAAAAATGATATATTATTTGTATGATTAAAATTGATATATTTTTACAATTACTTCATCAATTGTTGGGGTCATACTGAGCCCAAATACCAGTAGTGTAAATAGAAAACGATGACCATATGAGGGTTAATAGGTCCCCTGCTGTCTTTGAGGATCATGAGGTGACTAAAGATTCCCACCCCTAGTAATACATAGTGTTATGTAACGGCTATATTCTGCTGTTCTTAGGCACCACCTTGTGGCAAATAGTAAATTTGCTTATTCACTTATATTCACATTTTACGCAGAACTGTGTTGTGAATGTTAACTGGAATATTAACAAGAAAAAAAGTATCAAAATTTGACATAATTGTCAGGAAGCTTAAAAAAAAGGTTTTCTGGTGTAAGGGAGCCTACAATAATGCTGTAGCCCAGGGGCCTCTGTTTATCTCAAGGGGCCCATGCGAAGTACGAAAACAATTTTAAATTGAGTATGCATACTGATAAACAAATATGATGAAAAAAGTATTTAAAAAAAAAAAAACATCTACAAGCAATATGATAATATCAGGCATTGCATTTGAGCATGAAACTACTGGTAATATGCAGTGCATTCAGCATGTAAATACATATTAATATCCAGTGTTGGGCTAGTTCCTCAAATAATGTAATATATTACTCATTACTCGTTACTCCTTTCAAAAGTAATATCATTACTTTACTTATTACCTTCTGGCAACAGTAAATCGTTACTCTACTAGTTACATTACTTTTTCTTCACGCCCCACAGAAGTTGGAACTGTGTATCTTCCACATTAAATTATTCTAGAATTATACTAACAACATATTTCTGCCTCATCATTTGACCAAAATCCACATCGGATCGCAATGATAGTGACATTCAAGCAGAAGTGTTGTATTCATCTCATTAATTGTCATGTGCAGCTTGAAGATAATCATAATTTATCTTCTACCCATTTGCAATTATATTTCATAATGTATTTTAATCAAATCACATAAGTTTGTAAGAAACCGTTTAATTTTACAAAAATAGTTTTAATCATAGTATATAATGTAGCACATGCTGATTAGAGGGATGTAATGCCAGAGTACAGTAAAGCCACAACTTACACAACAGTGTTCAGATCATCTTCTTTTCCTGACAGAATCAATATAATGCGATATTTATTAATTTATTTTAATTAAATGTATTAATATCTGCTGAATGTATGCTTTTCCATATTCCAAGCTTGCCTGCTGCACTGAAGACATCACATGCATGTGCGAGTTGTGAAAATCTATGAAATGAAAATTTCTGAAAATAAATCTAGGGAATATTAGATTGTTAGATTTTAAATTAGCGGGGTGGAGGCATCAAACGTAACTAAGTAAGCTGTTTTATGACGGTAACTGTAATATTATTACTGAAATCTTGTTAGTAATTAGTTACACTGCTAGTTACTGCAAAAAGTAATATTACAGTAATTAAGTTACAAGTAACTAGTTACCGCCAAACACTCATCCTACATTAGATTAATCAGATATGTATGTAGTTAACCCAGACATCACTACGTGGCCAAGCCTTTTTTTATTTTATTTTTTTATATATTTATGTATATTCTCGTGTGTTTGTGTTACATATAATTGCACTGACCATGGAGCGGACCTGACTTACATTTCACTTCTGGTTATTCTGTATAATTGTGTGTGTGACGAATACAATCATGAATCCTTGAATCTTCTCTCTCTTCTCACGTCTATACTTTCAATGTTTTCATGTGAAATAATCAGAGCTCAGGGTGCCACCCACAGTGCTGCTATAACCAATCAGAATTGTTTTCCCCCACGATCTTTGTTTTCATGATCGATCATCGCTGTCACGGCCGAGTACTCGAGTACTCGAACGCTTTTGCACATCCCTAGATAGCGGGGGAGAGTTTGGTGAGAGTAGCACCTCCGCCGATGAGGGCAGAGGGGCAGTGGCTCTAGCCACCAGGCCACCCCCATATGCATGACCCTGGTTTTTGAGAGGTAGGCTTAGCATGCACGTTCGGTCTGTGTTCTTATTGCATTTACATAGTTTAGCCCAGCAGGTGTCAACCTTGTACTTGTACAGTGCTTGTACACAAACATTTTTTTCATTGAATTTACTCAATTTATTTTTAGGGCAAGTGATTACAATCAATTTATTTGAGCTATATTCCATTGCACCAATATACAATAAACCCACATTTGCATAGCCTACACATTAAATGATCATGTTTCATTAAGACATAGAATTAAGACATGGAGAGAGATTTTACTTGACAAAGTCTTCATTTCCCACAATTACAATGGAAATATAATAGTAATATACAAGCCTTCATCTTTACATATTTCTGATGTCAAACAATAGCCTAAGAATATAATAAAACCACTTCATTCATTTATATAGTATGATAGTATGATAAGACCCCTTCAATTCTCCTTTAGTTACGGAGTGTATAATCATCAGCCTTTTATCGTGGCATCAGTGATGGTGGCATCTTTTTCCAGGTCCACCGTGATTTTCTTGCCGACCAGTTTGAAGATGTTCTCTGGTCTCACACCATGCGGTTCGGCTACTTTTATTGTCAGCATGTCGAGAGTTAATGTCTCACCCTTCTGCAATGGTTTACGGGCCACTACTGACTTACCCAACTGTAAGTAAGGACATAAACAGTGATGTATTTAAATACATTTCAACTCTTCAAAAGCCAACTGTTGTTGTATCTGTCTAAATGAGCGTTGTATCTGACCTTGCTGTGACAGGAAGACTCACAGGGCAGCATCTGTTTGATTGGCGAGCCCATTGCCATCTCAACCATCCTGATAGCTCTCACCAGCTCCGCCAACTCGGTCGGCTCCAGTGATGCTGCATGGTCACTTCCTTTCCAGCTCTTATCCAGGGTCACATGACGCTCCAGGACCTTCGCCCCGAGTGCCACAGCAGCCACAGACACATGGATGCCTGCCTCATGTCCAGAGTATCCTATGGGAATGTCTGGAAACTCCTTCTGAAACTCCTGATTTAGGTAAAGGAAAATTGCACATGGATTATTAAGTACCTATAATTGTTGCTATCAAGACCATGTTTTATTTTACCATAGTTTTGATGATAAATATAATCTAAATTTTGTCAATATCTCATCAAATTCATTAATCTTAGTAAATTAAAATGACATCTAACCTTGGTTTATCAAAAAAAGTTTATATTTAAGATTGATAAGAATTAACAGAAAAACATTTAACAATGAACAATAATAGAACTATGAGCCAGTGTTATTTTAGTATCACTGATATACTATTTCATTTTTTTGTGGTTTTAATTAATGACCCTGAATTGAACAATGTAACAATGAACAATTAAGTTTTGCAATATTTAACAAATTATTCAAACATTAATTTAGCATATAAAAGTTTAGCTGAAAAACAAAAACAAATGATAACTGTCCTCATTGTTAAAACCTGATTTCTTAAAATACGATAAAAATGAGCAATGATTTTTTGTATAATTATTATATAACAATATAAGTAACAATGAACAAGTGTTTTTTTAGTATCATTGATATACTATTACAGTTAAGGTTATGATTTAGATTAGTAGATATTAAGATAGTAATTTTCTTTGTTTTTATATTTATATAGTTTTAGTTAGATAAATATTTATTTAAAAAATAAAGATAAAATTAATCATCTTCATGCAAATTTTTCTTGTTGTTAGTGGTGAAATTAAAAACACTTTGTTGTCTAATATTTTGGCCAGTAATGTATGTGGTTGAGAAGATTCCAGTGGCTTATCTTACAGGGATCAGGCTGAGGTTGACGTGCTCTAGTGGCAGTGGATAAGCGCTGGTGCACTGCAGGAAAGTGAAATTGGAATTGTGCTTCTTGACAGTTTGGTAAACACAGCGCATGGTCTCCATCGACTGCATTCCGCTAGAAATCACCATGGGACGACCTACAAAAACAAGCCAAAATGTGAGCTTCAAGACATGCCTGCTTCTGAGAGCAAGTAAAGTTGGTGTTTTAGTCATTGATACATTGATTCTGAACTCAATTTTGAAAATCCAGAAAATCCACACCAGGATTTCTGTTTCATTCTCTCTGCTCTCTAGCCAATCAGCACCATCACTACCTAGATTTTTTCTTCTGGTAGTCCAAAATAACTGATTTCAATTGCACATGGGAAGCTACTCAGATTCACTTCTCGGCTCTGCTTGTAATTTTCTCATTCTCACACTTGGAATAACACCTGCAATTCAGTGTAAATAGAGGAACGGGTTTGATTTTCGACGGACTCCTGCAGGAACTGTGAGCAGGGGTGATATTTAATTTGTGTGAGGAGAGCGAGTTTTCAGCAAACACTCTTGATTTTGTGTAACATCAACAATTGAAAACAGACTTTTCAAATAGAAAATTTTCTTTACCTTTTTTGGCAGTTTTCTCCAGGTAAGGCATGTTGTTGGTGTCTGCTGAGGCAACTTTGAAAAATGGCACATTGATTTCATGAAGAAATTCTACCATCTGACCGATGTAGGAGAGGAAAAGTTAAGAGATGCATTTAAATCTACTTGGTCTTTGAGAGATATTTGATTTTTTTTTTTTTATATATTATAAATGTTCTGCATTTGTTCACCTCATCCATCCCTGATGCTGTAAAAAAGATGCCAATGTCACTGGCATACTGCTGCAGTTCTTTGTACTGATGGTGACTGAACTCCAGATGGTGCTTATGAGCTCCGTAGGTCGCTCCCCAGGCATGAGGAGATGTGTAGGGACGCTCCAGAGCATGTTTGGTGAATCTGTGTTCGATCTCACTCTTTTGAAACTTGGCACAATCAGCTCCACAGTCCTGCGTGGAGAAAAAAGAGGTGGATTTAGTTGAAAATCGTAATGATTTCTTAATGAAAAACAAATTTCACCGTTGGGGTGGCCATACATCCTTCTTTTTTTCCCAGACATGTCCTGGTTGGGTTTTCTAAATTGCCTAAAATCCAGATTTTGGCTTTGTTTTCATATTGATATGCTCTCTACAGTTCTCGTATATGTACACAGTTGCATCGCTTTGACCATTCTCTGTAGTAGACTGTTCTCTCGCCTTCTCAATGCCACGATTGGTCAGTTATGTACAGTGCCATGCACGCTATTGGTAACTTACTTTTAAGTCATTCAGTATGTATAAAAAGGATAGCATTGATGTGTTCCAAAAAGATTCTTTAACATCCATGGAATCATTAATTTTTAACATATGGTTCATCAAAGTAAAAAGACATAAAAAAAGACGGTTCTATTGAGAACTTTTCACTGAAAGGTTCTATGGGAAACCTAAAATGGCTGAAGGGCTAAGATGGCTCTTCTGTGGGATCACTGCAAAAACCCTCTTTGGGCACCATACATTTTAAGAGCGTATGAGAAGCAGTGGAGCTTCCCTATTAAAATCTAAAATTTAATTTGGTGTATTACGATGTGTGACTGTTACAGCTCAAATAATTGTATAGGAAAATATACATAAATGTTTTCTGTATAGTAAAAAAAACAATATATTACAATATATTACAATGAAGCATAAACATTTTTAAAATACATGAGAGAAAAAAATATACTTTTTACACCGTTTCCAACCCCTCAGCACCACTATTTTTTCACGGAAATGTGCCTTTAATTAAATTATTTGATGCTAGCTGTGGTTTTGATGTTCTGAATTGATATCTACATACCCTGTGGTTTGAATCACTTCACGTCTGATAAAGCGGTACTTTACCTTGGCCGTTCGGATCATTTTTTTGGCGATTTCTATGTCTCCTTGATGGTTCTGTCCAATCTCAGCAATGATAAAACAGGGGTTGGAGCCCCCAATTTTCCTTCCAGGACAAAGTTCAAACACTGCAGACATTTTATAGACTAATTGCTTAATTGATTTATGATCGAGAGGCTGGAGATGTGATCACTAGCACGCTGGCATCAAGTAAAGGGGCCGAAAAGAAGGGCTCGCTATGTTTTAAAGAGATACAAGAGCCCCACCCTAACTGCTGCCAACCCCCACCCACACACTACAAGGCATATGCCAAATGTAAATGTAAATATGCATTCTTTACGAGCGTGCTGTATTAACCAGATTAACAAGCTGAGTCACTACATAATTACTTCAGTTGTTGCTGAATTTTTGAACACGTAAGGCCGTTTAGAAAATATTTAGCAGCAAATTAGTTAGTACCACACCTACAATTATACAGGGAATCTTTATTAATTCTAAAAATTAAATCTTTAAATTTCTAAATTTTTTTTAATTACAAAATTGTAATTAGAACCAGTTTGTTTAGTCTGAAATGGAACAATAGCAATAAATAAATAAAATAAATTCACAGCTGTGAGATATTTTTTACTTTGAAAAAATCTTCCATGAGAACCGGTCCAAAACTTTCTGATTTGTTCTGATTTGTACATTGTAAAATCAAAGATTATTATAAATTCTAGAAGAAAACACTGGGTTGGGAATGTGGATGTGAAAGAGACTAATTAATTAGACTGATTAAGTGTAAGTAAACTTCCAGATTTCCGTAGGTGGCAAGATGGACCGAATTTCAGCCTTTTACTTTCAGTGGTAGTAAGAAATTATGCAAAATGTTGTATGCAATACTGCCTCCGAAGATAAAAGATATTTCTTATTATAAATATATTTCTGTTATTAGGCTGATTAGTAAAGAGAAGACAGCAAGCTACAACCATTTCTGCGTAACCTGATGTGCTTATAAATGTTATAGACTAAAGGTCTTCAACGTTTTTCAGGTAATAGAGACATGGAGCAGAGCTACATTCTTTTAGAGTGTGATGTTGAACTAGATTAACAAGCTGAGTAAATACACAATTACTTCGTTGTTGTTGAATTTTAAACACGTAAGGCCATTTAGAAAATATTTAGCAGCAAATTAGTTAGTACCACACCTACAATTATACAGGGAATCTTTATTAATAGTGTTCTAAAAGATTTGCAGTTCAGATCACAACATATCCAAGTTTACAAGAATGAAATTATGGAAGCCTTTAAATGTATTTCAAGCCAAAAGCTGGGTTGAGACTGTTGGTTAAATGGGTGGTTGATCGTGATTTAACTTTTAACTTTAGTTAGTGTGTGATGTTGCTGTTGCACAAACAATATCTGCAAAGTAAGGATTCAGAAATTTCAGTGCTGTTCAGTGCTGGAGATATTGCCTTTTAAAATTATGGCAGTTTAATGCCAAAAAATTACGAATGATAGGGACTACAACTACCCGGGTTGATGACATCACAAACCCTGAAATTTACATAAACCCCGCCCCTGGGAACATGCAACAAAGGGGTTGAAGCCATGTTGCGCCTCTTTAGATAAGAGGAAGAGTTGTCGTCAAAACTAGGAGTGTGCAAAAAAAAAAAGAATCTATTAATTAATGAATGACGATTCTGTCTTCTAATGATTCTAATGGATTCACAAGTTTCATAATCAATAGGGCCTTTCGCACCGCAGGAACCTTTTCATAGTACCCGAACTAATTGTGGAACTACCCGCTTTTTGGCGTGTTCGCACTGCGGGAACTAGGAACAGTTTTATTTCAATCTGCGGAGATGCTGGAATTCTTCGGCGTAAACGCTACATCCATCGCTCTTCAAGGCGCAGTTTTGCACATCTGTCATATGATGTTGTCTCCTATCCCACATTTTTTCGTAAACCTCAAAGGCTGCTGTACAGACCTGCTGGGATTAACTATAACAACTTGTCTGTGCCTATACAAAAAGAGATCTCTCGGGCATTTTCTGAGTCCCCGCGCCTGTTGAAATCTGCGTTTTTTAATGCTCGTTCTGTTAACAACAAAGCTGTGACTTTATCTGACATTATAGTGGAAAAAAACTGGACATTCTATATCTGGTTGAAACATGGCACAAGCAGTCGGATGGTCTTCTTTTTAATGAACTTACTCCTGCTGGCTACGGGTTATTTGATCTCCCGCGATCCTCTGGTAGATGTGGGGGTATCATTGTGTTGTATAATCAACAATACAGTTTAAGTCCCGTAGCTGCTCCTTTGTTTAATTCATTTGAATGCCTTGTTCTGACTATTTTTGAGTCTCTTTCTACTGCTATAGTTACAGTCTACCCCAACGAAGTAATTGTGTATTTACTCCGCTTGTTAATCTAGTTCAACAACACACTCTAAAAGAATGTAGCTCTGCTCCATGTCTCTATTACCTGAAAAACGTTGAAGACCTTTAGTCTATAACTCCTAAGGCAAACAAAGACTTTTTACCTGAATTTGCAGAGCTATTGTCCTATTTGTGCCTCAAATTTGAGAGAACTCTTATTCAGGGGGATTTTAACATCCACATGGACAAAAAAGATTCTGCATTAACAAAATACTTTTTGTCATTACTTGGAGTGCTTTGACTTGAATCAGTTTGTTGACTCTTTTACACATAACAAAGGACATATTTTAGACCTGGTGATTTCAAGTGGTTCTCTTGTGTCTCAGTTGTCTACTGTTGACTTAGGATTGTCTGATCATCTGGCAATCTTTTTTGATCTGTATTTACCTGGTGCCAATATCTCCTCTTCTCGACAGACATATCGGAAATGGAGATCAATTGAGCTTTCTGATTTTTCTGTTTTCATTGATTCCTCATTAAGTAGTTTCTCTTCATTTGATCCATTAGAGACAAAGGTTTCTATGTTAAATTCTGTTCTCCTGTCTGGCCTGGATACTTTTGCTCCTCAAACGTCACGCTCTGTTTCATTTGTACGTCCTGCTACTTGGTATAATGACGATTTGCGTATGATGAAGACATCTTGTCGTAAAATGGAGCGGAGGTGGCGTCTTTCTGGTTTGACTGTTAATTATGAAGCTTGGAAAGATTGTTTACAAGAGTATAAGGTTAGAATTGTTTCTGCTAGATCGGATTATTTTTCTAAGATGATTGATGACAACCAAAGAAATCCGAGACAACTGTTTAACTCTATTAACAAATTGCTAAAGTGTAATAGTTCTTTACATGTTACTGCTTCAACTCATCTTTGTAATAAGTTTCTTGACTTTTTTGCTACCAAAATTGATAATGTACGTAAGGGTATTTGTGCTTCTATTTCATTGTCATCCCCTTCTGTTAATGTTTCTTATTCTGGTACTGTTTTTTTTCAAATTTTTGTACACTTGATTCATACTCTCTTCAAAAGGAGGTTTCTCAAATGAAGCCAGACACTTCTTTACTTGATCCCATACATACTAGTCTGTTTCAGTCATGTTTTGCTTCCTTGTGTCCTGTTGTTTTGAGCATTATAAATGACTCTTTGTGTACTGGGGTTGTCCCGCCAAGTTTTAAAATTGCTGCAGTTACCCCAGTACCAAAGAAGACAAATATTGATTATGAAAACCTTTCAAATTTTCGCCCCATATCCAATCTTCCCTTTCTTGTTAAAATTCTGGAGCGAGTGGTTGCTTCTCAGTTAATTTCTCATTTGACTGAAAACAATCTTTTTGAACCTTTGCAATATGGCTTCCACAAATTCTATAGTACTGAAACAGCACTGGTCAAGGTTACTAATGATTTGTTAATTGCTTCATATTCTGGTTATTTTTCAATCTTGATCCTTCTTGATCTCAGTGTCGCTTTTGACACTGTAGATCATTTGGTTTTAATTACTCGACTAGAAACTGTCTTTGGGGTCTCTGATATTGCACTTAATTGGTTTAGGTCCTACCTCTCTGATTGTAAGCAATTTGTTTCCATGGGTGGATTTAGGTCTAAAATTGGTGTTGTGCAATCTGGAGTCCCTCAGGGATCAATTTTGGGCCCCTTGCTTTTTAACATCTATATTTTTACACTTGGTCAGCTTTTGAGATCTCTTGGTCTAAAATTTCACCTTTATGCAGATGATACTCAGATTTACATACATACTAAACCAAATGATACTGTGTCTGTTGATTTTCTTTCCACATGTATTTCTAAGATAAAAGAATGGATGTCACAAAATTTTCTTTGTCTTAACAGTGAAAACTGAGGTTATGCTCATTGGTTCACCCCACCAATTACGTAAAGCTGGGTCAATTACTTTGTCTGTTGATGGTTCAATTATGAAGTTTAAAACAAAACTAAAGAATGTGGGGTTATTTTCGACTCCAACTTTTGAGCCACATGTTCAAGGCACTGTTAAAACATCTTTTTCATCTTAGAAATATTTCCAGACTACGTCCAATGCTGTCCTTTCCTGTTGCTGAGAGGTTAATTAACACTTTTGTGTTTACCCGGATTGATTATTGTAATGCCTTGTTGGCTGGGGCGTCAAAAGCTACCCTAAACAAATTGCAGGTAGTGCAAAACTCGGCTGCTAGAATCCTTACTAGAACTAGGATGAGAGATCATATTATGCCGGTCTTTGAGTTTTTACATTGGCTTCCTGTTAGTTTTAGGGTTGATTTAAACATTTTGATGCTTACTTACAAGGCTTTACATGGGTTGGCATCTCAATATTTGTCTGAGCTTTTAATTCCTTATTCTCCAACACGTGACCTTCGCTCATCTGAAACTGGTCTTCTAACTGTTCCTTTAACCCCTTTAAGATCGATGGGTGACAGGGCTTTTTCTTCATTAGCTTCAAAACTGTGGAATTCTTTACCGATTGAGATAAGGCAAGCTAAAACTCTTAGCACTTTTAAATCTTGCCTTAAAACTCATTTTTTTAGGGTAGCTTTTAATTAAACATTTTTATTATTTTTATATTGTTTTATTTGTAGTGTTTTGATTGTTATTGTGTATTGTTTTATTTGTTGTTGTAAAGCGCTTTGAGATCTTCATTTAAAGGCACTATAGAAAATAAAGTTTATTATTATTATTATTATTATTATAAAAGTAAGGTCAAAAACAGTTCTAGGAACGATCTGTGACGTAAATGTATGTTGATTGGCTAAACACGTACGAAAACACCCTCACCCGCCATTATTTAAAACACTGTGTAAACATATACTGTGTAAACAATGTATCACACTGAGAGCATTTATAAACGGTATTTACCTGAAGACTTCGTCTACGGCGTTTTGTGCTTCTATCAACATCAATGAAATGTAACACTGCAAATTGTCATTGGAGATTCTCAGTCCTCCTTTCCGTTCTTTTAATCGATTGACGTTCTTTGTTTACGTTGTTGAACGCCACACACAAATAACGTCGCTGTCGACCGGCTTACGTCACTTCTTAGTACCCACTGTCGGTGCGAATGCAACCCTTTAAATGGTACTTGGAAAAGATTGCGCAAAATTGTCCCAGTACTTTAGTACTGTACTTTTAGTTCTGGAACTACAGCAGTGCGAAAGGCCCTAGTGTTCTAAAGCAGCAGTTCTTAATCCTTTTCCTCACGTTCCCCCTGATCTGTATCTCTCATTCAGATCATCAGCTCCATCAATGAACTGTGTTCCAATTATATACTTTGTGTATAGGCAGACGGATATTTTTCCAACCTGGTCTCTTAAAAATACGTACCTCTCTGCACTTTTTGTGTGACACCGTTTTACGTATCTTACTGCACGTTTCGCCGCAATTTCAAAGAGAAACTCTTCTTCTCTTCTTCAAAGAGAAATGTGACGCTAAAATACAGGTTAAATATTTGAACCCTATCACGTTTTATTACGTAGATATAGGTACATATTGCTGTGTTTTTGTTACGTTGCTACAGAAACGTATTGTGGCGGTTCAGAATTCAAATATCCGGAGTCTGTCCCTAAAAGTTGCCTACCTTACCATACTCCGTGAGCTACCGAACAAACTTACAGTCTATGAAAACTCATTGATACGAGGCTGGATATGTATGATGTTAACATTCAAAAGCATCAGTTTTCAAATCGCCCAGCTTTTTAATATTGTTTTGAAGTCGTAACATTATATTCTTCAAGTAATTGTGAAAAATTACACTTTATTAATCAAAACTCGGTAAATGTGAAAAGGAGTAAAATATGTCAGAGTTTTACTGCCTCTAGTGTTTGTTTCTTTTGTAAACTGCAGTAATATGTAGTTATTGGTACGCATTTGGTGTCTCACTAAAAAGTGTACCCAGGTACGTAAATTCCATGAGACCAGGTTGTATTTTCCACATAGCTACTAGACGCATTAAACATGGAGATGCATGTGGTTACCGTAGTCGTGAGCAATACTTGCTGGCAAACACTTCTTACTGTCACAAAGTAAACAATTACTTTATAAAAATGCTACAATGCAGTCAAGTATTTTGCTGTATTATAGCTTAAATCACGATAAAAACCGTCAAAAGCGTCATTGCGCCAAACATTCGTGCCAATTTTTATGTTCAGTGTGAAAAGGCCTTTAGACTGCACCCCATAAACACAATCAGCCTAGAAAAAATAGTCAACCACCTCTGTAAGGAACTTTGAAACTGCCTTGCGTGGTGAAGAGTTCAATCTTTTCGCATCTAAAACTTTTGAGTGGTGACAGGTGACAATACAAGCCGGTGTTACAAGAGTTTTTTTAATGAAAACAAATCAATGATAACGAAACTATGTATTATTTCAAAACTCATGTATAATTTAATGTTACTTGGAATGACTTGTGGAATTTACAAGCAATTTCTGAGTGAAAATCATTTGTACTCCACTTGTTTTCAGTCTAGGTGTGAAAAGATGGTGCTCCTTAGTGCAGACACTTTCAAAGTTATCTCTCCTCCATTGTGCATTGTGAGATTATGAAGGGAGCGCTCTTTAGTTGCATTCTGCCATGTCAAACCATGCATGCAGCGGTTGACGATTGAATTGAATTGAATTGACGATATTTAATGATCAGTTGGGGTGCGTCAGGTGGGTTGAAGTGAAATTGTATTACGTTTGGCAAGCTGGAGTTGGTGTTCTGGGGACAATTCTGTACCTCTCTCTTTTTCCACCCCCAAAAAATGTGTACTCTGGTCGGAGAACAACTCAGCTGGTGTCCCTCTTCTGGCGATGAACCTCCTCAATGCCATCAAGGAGTCAGCATCCATATTGGTGAGGATCTCTAGATGTACACCTCTGGTTGTAAGGCATTTGAATATGATTCCCCACCTTTTTTCTGTGCAACTCAACCATTTAAATTATTTGGTTCAATCACAATGACTCACCTATTAACAGTGACTTGCTGCCACCTACTGGCAGTTTTAATTTCACATTTAAAGTATCTTTAGATTTGTATTTATTTTTTATAATTCATTAAGGTCCTGCATTAAACTGTGTAAATACATCTAAATGGCACTTCAGAAGCTTCTGTGTTTCGTTAGCATTGCAAAGATGACATTTTTTTTATACTGATTTAATTTTTCTGGTAACAGCCCAAATGTCTTATTGTTCTAAATAACTAATTCCTTTAATTAAAGACAACTAGTTTGATATTTATATGCCTATCCCACGGGGTGTCAAACTCTGCTCCTGGAGGGCCACAGCCCTGCAGAGTTTAGTTCCAACCCTGCTCAAACACACGTACCATGTCATTTTCAAATAAGCCTAAATGATTAGATTAGCTGGATCAGATGTGTTTACAGTTTTTTTTAAATTGCTAACAAGCATTTTTCTGGCCAAAACCACATTTTGTTAAATAAATACAAACACTACATTTAAAAATGCTGAATACTTTTTTCTTCATATACAAACAAACGGTCAACCAAACAGCACGCCTCACCCAGGAACGTGCTCAGTTGTTGCTGAACTGCTTCAAGACTTTATCAGGCAGGACGGCGGTCCCACTGAAACTCTTTCAGAGGCTCATGGGGCATATGGCTGCAGCTGTGGCGACTGTTCCGCTCGGTCTGCTCCATATGAGACTGCTTCAGCACTGGCTCCATGGCCGAATCCCGAGGTGGGCGTGGAAATGCTGTACTCACTGGATTCAGATTACACTGGCCTGCCGCAAAACCTTCAGCCCGTGGTCAGATCCATCGTTCCTTCGGGCAGGAGTGCCCCTGGAGCAGCTATCCAGACATGCTGTGGTATTCACGGATGCCTCGGCCACAGGCTGGGCACGCAGTATCAGGTGTTTGGATTGGTCCCCAATTGCATTGGCATATCAATTGCTTCGAGCTGCTGGCAGTACGCCTTGCCTTGAGCTGCCTCATAGGGCGCCTTCAGCGCAAGGACGTTCTGGTCAACACAACATGGAGACCGTTGCGTATATCAACACGGCAAGGCGGTTTACGCTCCCGTCGCATTTCGCAACCCGCCCGCCACCTCCTCCTCTGGAATCAGAAGCATCTGAGGTCCCTTCATGCCATCCACATCCCAGGTGTGTTCAATTGGACAGCCGACATGCTGTCTCGAGCAGCACTTCCAGGCAGGTGGAGACTCCATCCCCAGGCGGTTCAGCTGATTTGGGGACGGTTCGGAGCTGCTCAGGTGGACCTGTTTGCATCTCCAGAAACCACCCACTGCCAGGAGTTCTACTCCCTAACCAAGGCAACGCTCTGCACGGATGCACTGGCACACAGCTGGCCCGGGGCCTGCGCAAATATGGGTTCCCCCCAGTGAGCCTAGTGCAAGACAGTGTGCAAGATCAGGGAGGACGAGGAGCAGGTCTTGTTAGTGGCTCCATATTGGCCCAATAGGACCTGGTTTCTGGAACTCATTCTCCTCGCGACAGCCCCTCCCTGGCTGATTCCTCTGAGGAAGGATCTGCTTTCTCAGAGACGGGGCACCCTCTGGCATCCGCGTCCGGACCTGTGAAAACTCCACGTATGGTCCCTGGATGGGACGCAGAGGTTCTAGGTGACCTACCCCAGGAGGTTGCACTCTCTATCGCTTCAGCATGTGCACCGTCCAAGGGTTACATACGTAACCTGTGACATTAATAATATGTCACGCAAGTTTAAACAGCAGTGAGTCTTGGTGTGCCGTTATCACTTTGTTTATCCGTATGAAATGCTGTGTAACAATACTAGGAAATGAACTGAAGCGTAGAGGAGAGTGAACTTTGAACCTGCCTGGCTTTAAACTTTAAACATTAAACACATTTTGAGGTCGGCACCACTCAAATGTTTTAGATTGCATTTACCTTACTAAATTGTCTCAACACAGCATTCGTGTTGTAATATAAAACTGTTACGTCCCCTTTGTTCTATTTCTCTGTGTTGTCTTTGTTTGGGAGGTGTTTCTGTGTGTTTCTGTGCAGGATGATGTCTGATTGGTTCCTGCAGTCCAATTGGTGCCACACCCTGCCTGGTCAGCTGACTCCTGGATGCCTATAAGAAACTTCGTCATCTCTTCCTGTTTAGCTTCGTGCTCGTTTGCTGTTTGTTTTTCTAGTTGGTTACATGTGTTAGTAAACCTGAGAATCTGTGTGTGTTTGCTCGTGAGAGAGATAAATTGTTGTTTGTTTTGCCCAATTGTTTGTACCGTTGACTACCGCCTGTTCTCTGACTTAGATTCTGGATTACCCCTGTTTGGCCTTGCTTGCTAATAATTGTAAATACTTGTAAATAATAACATTTTGGGGAAGTAGGGAGACAGACGCCATTTTTGTTGGATATTCTTTGTTGACTGTTTTTGGATAGGGAGTTAGGTAAGTAATCTTTGTATTTTGTTTTATATTTTTTGTGATTTAGGGAATTTAAAGGGATACAATTAGTTGGCTTTTGTTTGTTATTTTGGCCTTGTCGGCTCCTGAAGCTAAATTACCCCAATTGTACCGTTTAAATCATTGTTCTCATTAAAATACCGATCCTTTGTTTTTCAAAACTCCACTGTGTTCTCATACTCCTTTCATGTTGCGCCTTTACCCCTAGACGGGGCGTAACAAAAACCCAGTGTTTATACTAGCAATTTCTGAGTGACCTTTTTTTATTCCCAGTGTAAAACAGCACAATAACTAGAAACACATTCAAATTTCTTAGAGCCTACATTGTGATATGTCTTTTGCACTATGAAAATAGGCCTTTAATTGGAGCTGGCCCCAAAATTATTGTAGTAGGTTTTAGGAGTCTTCTACCTTAATTTTACATTTAAAAAGTAACATTAAAATATATATCAACTTTGAAAATAAACATACTTTAGTAATTGTTGATTTATTGACATTAAAAAATCTTGTAACACCGACTTGTTTTGTCACCTGTCACCACTCAAATATTTTTGATATGAAAAGATTGCTGTACATTTCCAGTAAACTTCACAATGAATTACAAAGAAAGGGCAAGTAACTGAATTAAAGGGTTACTTCACCCAAAAACTGAAAATTAGCCCATGTTTTAGTAATAGTAGTAGTAGTAGTAGCCCTTTATTGTCACTAGTCACAAGTACCAGTGAAATTAGCCATCAACCTGTCCATACACAACATACATATATGACAAGGGGGTAGACAGAACAGGAAGACAGGGAATTGAAGAAAAATACAGCATAACATAAGGAAGGTGAGGAGAAAAAAAATAACCCCCAGAATATGCTCCTTGGGGAGTACAGTGTGAGAACAGGAAAAACACCTCAGCAACAAGCACATACACCATAGACACACAACTTTGCAACAGGGGAAGTAATCCAGCTCTGGCAAGCAGCCATCCGGTCCTGCAGCCATTCCCGGCGCCGGTCACAGACCCGCTTGTCAGGCTCGCGGTTCAAAGCGACGGAGGCGAGGGATCGGGGGTGGGGAGGTGAGTGCATATCTTTATGTATGTGTGTGTGTGTAGTAGTTTGTAATCAGCAGGTGTCTGCAGAATGGGGGAGGAAGCAAGAGCGTGTCACTGTAGTGCTCTTCCCAGGGTTGAATTTCCAGCAGCGGCCTTGGCCAAGGCCAGTGCTGGTACGGGGGAGCCAAAAAAATATAAGATTGCGATTGTTTTGTCTTGGGGAGAGTAACCGCATTCCAATTCCACTGCTACTCTCTCTGTCCATTCTGGTCTCCAATACCATCAATTTTCCTTTGCAAAGCCGTGAGCTTCTCCATGATAGAATCCATATTGCGGTTAATAGACTCAGTCTCAATGCTGTCCGCTCTTCCCACTGCTTCACACATGATGGGCAGCCTTGTGAGGCTTTGGACAGCTGTTCCCGTTTTCTGAATTCTTCGATAACCCAGGGCAAAGCCTAATCCAATCAGCAGAAGACCTGTTATCATGGTTCCGAATAGGTAGATATCTTCAATGTCCTCCACAGAAAGAGCCGCTAGACACACGATTCGCCACCTCCCCCACGCGTCCATCGTGTAGCCAGCTGCGAACGTTCCGTCAGGGCAGACAGGTTCCCCCGAACCCAAGCTTCTCGTCGAGAAGATGGTGTCAATTGCGTTGAGAGACCAGTTGATCAAATCCAATATCTTTCAGTTTGGAGAGCCGTGCAGAGAGAGTCTCTCAGTAGATGAGACGAGACAAGAAAGCAAGCAGGGAAAATAAGGGCGAGGACGGGGAGTGAAAAATTCGACCGCCTCCGTTGAGTGCCAAAGAAGAAGAATAAGCTATATTAGCTTATATAATTTACTCCCCCCCCCAAAGCATCCTAGGTGACTTTCTTTTTTCAGACTGCCTGACCTTTTCACACCTATACTTAAAACAACTGCTGAAAACAATTAGGCATGGATTTTTCCAGAAACCGATCATAATAAAAAACAAACCTTTTAAAACATCTCGTAAGACCGACTTGTTCTGTCACCTGTCACCACTAAAATATTTTAGATATGAAAAGATTGCAGTCTCAAAGTTTCTTACCCAACAGACATTTTGGACACCCAACAGACACGTGGAGTGGCAGGGAAGACATTTTTTTCTATAAACCAACTTGTTTTTCAGTGTAGTTCTTGACCTCTGCTAGTGCAATATCATTTATTTGATACTTTTAAACACTCTAAAAAAAGGGTCTATTTTTCAACCCAAACGGTGGATCATTCCACCAGCCAGGAATGGTGAATAGAATGTTCCGGAGAGTAATTTTGAGCCTCTCTGTGATGGTACCACGAGGCGTCATTCACTAGCAGATCTCAGACTTCTGGAGGGGATGTAGATTTGTAATAGTGAGTGGAAGTAGGAGGGTGCTGAGCCTGTGGTTGTTCTATATGCAAGCATCGGTGTCTTGAACTTGATGAGAGCTGCAACTGGTAGCCAGTGTTAGGAGATAAAGGGAGGTGTAACATGGGCTCTTTTGGGCTCGTTGAAGACCAGTCGTGACGCTGCATTCTGAATAATTTGTAGAGGTTTGATTGTGTTTGATGGAAGTCCAGCAAGAAGAGCATTGCAGTTGTCCAGCCTAGAAATGACAAGGGCCTGGACAAGAAGTTGTGCAGCATGCTCTGTCAGAAAGGGCCTGATCTTTCTGATGCTGTGTAGTGCAAACCTGCAAGATCGAGCAGTCTTTGCAATGTGCTCTTTTAGAGCTGGGCGGTATACCGGTTCATACCGAATACCGGTGTTTATTTTTCTTACGATATGAATTTTTAAAATACCGCAATACCGGTGTCATTTAAATAACGTTTGAAACGCGACACTGTTAGAGAGGGGTCTATTTTCACTATTGCATTTTGGCGAGGATACATCTGTATGTGTTACTACTAAGTGTGAAAGTTCCCAAACTGAAGCACTAGTAGAATGTGATGAGAGAGAAGAAGTCATCCACAATATCCACATCGACCGCCACAAATATCCACCATCTGCTGCATAAGCTCCCGCGTCTCTCACAAACTAAAGTTCTCCGTCGATACGACGCATTCCCGTCAATTGCAGGGTTCCCGCCTTCTTAAATTCACTTTTCATAACTTTAAGACCGTAAATACGCTTACATTTCTCAAATAGTGTTATAAATGTCTTGATTTTAGCTTGAATAGGTCAAGCGAGGTGCATTCAGTCTGTTGAGGGGGGCTGTGATCAAAGCCTGGAGTGGATTAAAGCACGTTCCTCTCTCCGCTCTAAGCGTTCTGTAATCACTCTGCTCTGGATCCACTCCGGGTTTTACATTCCCGCTCATGGAAAAAAACTGCTCCGTGTTCACCATTTAAACATGAACATGTAGGAATCATGTAGCACACTGTTGTTGTTCGGCGGAACACCAAAAATCATCCCCGCCTCGGCAAACAACATAGTAACGCCACTCGCATCATTTACAGTCGGGTTCTTAGCAGAGAACACGCGGCTATTAATAATAATTATACCCATTCCCACAGGTTCTGACAGAGTTGACAGAGATGCATCACATTTGCACGTGCTTTTGATTCTTGAGCTCACTCACGCGCTCTCAATGTATGCGCCCACAGATCGCGATCAGGAGACAGCTTTTAATAATTATAAGGGGAGTTTGCAAATGTGATATATTGATTTAATACAAAAGATCAATAAACAAGTACTGCATGATTTTGTTCTATTTCATCAACGAAAATAGTTCAAAACAAAGTAACAGCTGAGCCGTTGTGCATCACTAAAAGCAAATTTATATGTAAAACATTAATGTCCACATGAATCTATGAATGTAATTGCACTCATGCCACATCTGAGCCTCATTAAACGTCTGAAAATGAACGTACAAGCCACTTTTGTGTTCTTCTGTGCCAAATTATACAAATAATTGTTTTATTAATACTAATTTCATGATTGGTAACTTATTTGTCATATTGTACTTATTCTATTTTTTTAAAATATATTTTTTAAAAGCTTATAAACATACATTTTTGAATTTGAAGTAGATGTAAATGATGCTATTGCAAAGGTAAAAATAAAATACCCCTGTAAGTCACTTTAAGGAGTCAAACGTCACCTCGTATTCGGAAGGCAATTTTTTTTATCAGAATTTTTTTTATTGATCAGAAGGTATTCCTATGTTTTTAATTAGGAGGACAAGCGCTCCTAATTACAAGAAAAACACAGCTCTTAAACTGTGTGTGTGAATGTAGCCGTATGGCTGTGGAATGGGGTTTGGCCGAGGAAATATTTTCAGTCAAAATATTTTTTTTGCTTTAACCCCTGTATTTAGTGTGGACTTTTTCTACAATATTCACTCATCATGACACTAAAATATGGCATTCTAAGTCAATCTACTGCAGTTTTTCCTCAGTCAGTAGAAAATGTGGTTAACACCCGGTCATGCATGAAAAAAATAAATACCGTCATATACCGTGAAACCGGTATAATTTAGAAAAATACCGTGATACAGATTTTTGGTCATACCGCCCAGCTCTATGCTCTTTGAAGGTCAGCTGGTCATCAAAGATTACACCAAGATTTCTGACAGAAGTTGATGGCGTAATTGTTGATGAACCTAACTGAATCGTGAAGTCATGCTGTAGAGTTGGAGTGGCAGGGAAGACGAGAAGCTCAGTCTTTGCCAGGTTGAGCTATAGGTGATGTTCTTTCATCCATGCCGGGATGTCTGCCAGGCAGCTTGAGATCCATGCAGTTACCGTTGGATCATCTGGTTGAAAAGAGATATAGAACTGTGTGTCATCAGCATAGCAATGGTATGAGAAACCATGTGCCTGTATGATGGGACCCAGTGATGTAGTGTATGTGGAGAAGAGGAGGGGTCCAAGAACCGATCCCTGGGGAACCCCAGTGACCAATTGATGTACTTTGGATACCTTCTCTCCCCAGGCCACCCTGAAAGACCGACCAGTGAGATAGGATTTAAACCAGTGAAGTGGAATCCCAGTGATGTCCAGTGTTGAGAGGGTGGACAGGAGGATCTGATGATGGAAAGTGTCAAAAGCGGCAGACAGATCCAGCAGAATGAGAACTGATGATTTGGAATCGGCTTTTGCAATTCGCAGGGCTTCAGTGACTGAGAGTAGCGCAGTCTCAATTCAATGGCCACTCCTGAAACCTGACTGTTTAGCGTCCAGTTTGTTGTTCTGGGAATGAGAACTGGTTGAAGACAACTCGTTCGAGTGTTTTGGCTATGAATAGAAGGAGAGAGACAGGTCTGTAGTTTTCTATAAGAGAAGTGTTTAATGTAGGTTTTTTGAGCAGTGGGGTTACCTGAGCCTGCTTGAATGCAGTGGGGAAGATGTCTGTGAGGAGAGATGTGTTGATAATGTGTGTGAGTGCTAGTTCACCCAAAAATGAAAATTAGCCCATGTTTTACTCAAAGCATCCTAGGTGATGTTACGTCTCTGATGTAAATTTAGTCTAGGCTTTTAAAGAGGTAACATTAAATTGATATGTTAAAGGAATACGCCGGGGAAATCAGTGGCAATGGAACACATGACACAAATACACCTCAAAAATAAGGTTTATTGTTCCCAATAAATAAGTAGTTAAACCAACAAGACAAAGGAAAAGAAGGGAAGTTAAAGTGGTGCTTAAATCAGAAAATAAATATAATGAAAGAATCCCACATACTAACTATTCCCAGATCCCCTAAACTATTAAAGTAAAGATATGGAAAGAAAAGTCTTCAACGCAAAGCGTCATAAATTACACTAACTATACAAAGCAAAACATACAGAAGAAGCGCACACTCATAAACTTATGTGTCTAATACAGGGGTGCCCAAACTTTTTCATATGAAGGGCCAAAAATCAAACTTGATTGAGGGCCGTGGGCCAAAAGTAAATTTTGCATCATAAATCAAATTGTATTACATTAAAGTTGCTATGGGTTCCCCTTATTTATTTCATAATATTTAAAATAAATACAAAACAACTTTAATCTGATTAACTAATGCAGTTTTATTTGTAAAGTTTTGCATTTTAATGAACTTATTACAATAAAAACAAACAATCCCCAAGTGTACAGTTCAATACCAAATACACTAGCAATAATAAAACCATGTGGTTGCAATGTCAGTGACCTAATGAGAGATATGAAGCTGGTCCTTATTTTTCAGAAGTTTTTCAAGATTGGGCTGTAGCTGACTTAGACAAAGACAAGATATTATGTAGGTGAGAGTCAGTTATTTTGCTTCTGAGTTTACTCTTGTTCAAGTTCATCAGACTGAAAGTCTGCTCGCAGAGGTAGGTACTGCCAAACAGAGACAGCATCACTTGTGCCTGCTTACACATCTTTGGGTACCTGTTTGCTGGCACACATTTGTAGAACTCTGCCAAGGGAAGGGATGTGAACTTGTGTTTCAGTTCTGTATCACACTGAAGCTCAATTAGTTCCATCTGAAGATCATCTCTGACTGCATCCACACTGATGGTGAAGGGTTGAGCAAACAACTCAAAGTCAGCAGTGTTGTGTCTGAAGTCCTCAAAGCGACTGTCAAACTCCTGGATAAGGTTACTGAGAACAGCATCATACTCATGGACCTTCTCTTTCACCATGCCTACCTCTCCAAGACAGGGAAAATGGGCTAAATTTCCTGCATGTGGGGTGAGAAACAGAAAGAACAGTGTGAGACTGGGAGTGAAACAGGGAGTGAAATGAGCAAAGCAGGCATGTAAAACAGAGGGAGAAAAAAATAGAATAAATAACTGAAAAAAGAAGGAAATTATTATTATTTCATGACAATTTAAGAAACTAACATATTTTAAGCAAATTTTATCAGCTTGATGTACAACAAAAATACAAATGCTGACATGACTGAATATAAATGCAAACTCCACATATAATTCTAAATATAATTAATAATAATATAATTATAATTGCAAATAAAATATCCTGAATATTATAACTGTAAATGTTACTGTTACCTGCTGAGAGATGTCTTCTGAGCAGAAGTAGTTTTTGTTTGAAGGCTCTGACGTGATCAAAAAGCTGGGTGATAATCTGGTCCTTTCCCTGGAGCTGAACATTCAAAACATTGAGCATCTCTGTTACATTCACAAGGAAAGCCAGGTCAGAGAGCCATTTCTTATCAGTGGGCACTTGAATATTACCATCCTTGCTTTCCTGAAAAACTCTGATCTCATCACGCAGATCAAAAAATCTCCTGAGAACTTTTCCTCGGCTGAGCCATCTGACCTCCTGGTGGTACAACACATCACCATATTGCGCATCCATCTCATCCATCAGTGCCTTGAACTGTCGGTGAGAAAGCGCCCTGGAGCGTATATTGTTGACAATTTTGACGACGTCACGCATCACATCCACAAGCCCGACAGATTTAGCACATAGTTGTTCTTGATGCAAAATGCAGTGGTACTTAACAACTTTTCCTCCACATTCACTGACTTTCTGAGACACAAAAGTAGCAAGGCCAGATTTCCTCCCTACCATTGCTGGCGCTCCGTCAGTTGTAATGCCAGCCATCTTTTCCCACTTTAATTCGTTTTTTTCCAACACTCTCTCAACAGCAAAAAAGAGATCTTCTCCTTTAGTAGTACCAGAAAGGGTCTCAATGCCAGCCAGCTCTTGTGTCACTTCAAAAGTTTCATTTACTCCACGCAAAAATACCAACAGCTGTGCAGAATCGGATATGTCGGTGCTCTCGTCGCAGGCTATTGAATAGGCAGAGAACGCACTTGCCTTTGTCTTGATTTGCTCGCCGATGTCTTGAGCCATGTCCTCTATGCGTCGGGTAACAGTATTTCTTGACAGGCTAATTTGTGAGAACATTCGTACCTGAGAAGGACAAACTGCTTCTGCAGCCACTGCAAGACATTCCTTGACGAACTCTCCAGTAGCGAAGGCTCTTCCACTTTTAGCAATTAGAGCGGAAATCTCATAACTGGCCCGTGTGGCGCTTTCTTGTGCTGATGAAGGACGTAGCAGCGCGCTCTGTTCGGATCGAAGTTTAGCAAGCAGCTCGTTAGCCTTCTTTTTCGCTCTCGCCGTTGTACTTTGAGAAAGCTGCAGAATGTTTTGTTTCATAATGACGACGGATATTGTACTCTTTTAAAACAGCAACAGACTGTTTGCAAACTAGACATACTGCCTTTGATTTGACTTCAGTGAATAAAAACTCATCTTGCCAAACTTTTTTAAAATTTCTCTTGTCTGTGTGCCACTGCCTTGATTTCTCCATTATTGCGTTTGTTAATTTGTTGACATTAAATGACGTCAAGTGTCGCAAAGCACGCGGTGCTGCACCTTGAATTGCGCATGTACAGAAAATAAATCTAATTGATTTACATTTAATTTAAACATTTAATTTCAGTTTACTCTGTTGTAGTTCAACAATAAAACAAACAAAAATGTTATGTCAAATTAGAAATGACGATCTGTGTCGAAGGCATCCCCCCCTCTCTCTCTCTCTCTCTCTCTCTCTCTCTCTCTCTCTCTTCTCGGATGGTATGGCGGGCCAAATCAAAGGTTACCACGGGCCAACTTTGGCCCGCGGGCCCTAGTTTGGGCACCCCTGGTCTAATACATCAAAGATCTCTACGTGCGGGTATGTAGGTCACGTGACTTACTAAACTCTTCCACTCCTTCCTTGTCTTTCAAACCAGCGACAAGCAGACAAACACAAGCCATAAACAACATAGGTTGTGACTAAACTGTTAAGGTCAACCGTTAGTGAACTCTGAAACTCCGCCAACTAACAGAGTATAAACCAAGAACACACACGCGCACAACGCACACACGCGCGCAACGCACACACGCACGCAACACACACACATTCCGCGGGTGCACACAATCGCAATCCAAAGTGTCACACACCCTTCTTCTCGCGGACACTCTCCTTTTAAACCTCTCGGACGGGAGCGTGATTGGCAAGAGAAACATGTTGTCATAGTTGATTGATGATGATTGACAGCAACGATAGCCAACAGAATCCAAGGAAAGCGGTACCTAAGAGGATAAGCGTAAGAACAGAGAAAAAGAGGCAAAAGGAAAACATACAGCACAAAAGGTCGCTGACCGTAACACTCCCCCACTTAAATTAAACTTTGTAAAAAGGTTTATACTCGAGAAAGTGCGTCCGCAAACACATTATCAGCCCCTTTTTTATGTCTAACGTCAATATTATAACTCTGGAGCAATAAAGACCACCGAGTCAATCTTTGATTTTGATTGTACATTTTAGACAGAAACATTAACGGACTGTGATCAGAGTACACAACAACTGGAAGTATGCTAGAACCAACATAATCTTCAAAATGTTGTAGAGCAAGTATTAAAGCTAGAGTTTCTTTCTCGATCAAAGAATAGTTTAACTGGTTTTTGTTAAACTTTCTCAAAAAATAACTCACTGGATGAGCTATTCCTTGTTCGTCTTCCTGCAGAAGAACAGCTCCAGCTCCAACATTACTAGCATCAACTTCAAGCTGAAAAGAACATTCATAGTTAGGAGCTTGGAGAACGGGTGAATTGCACAAAAGCGCTTTCACACTTTGGAACGCAAATTGACACACAGCATTCCATACAAAAGATTTCGAAGGGCTTAACAAAGAAGTGAGAGGACTGACTACATAGGAAAAATTCTTACAGAAACTTCGATAATACCCAACCATTCCCAAAAATCTCTTTAAGTTCTCGTCGAGTATTAGGAACAGGGAAATCTGAAATAGCCATCACCTTAGCTTCAACTGGACGAACTTGACCGTGCCCCACCTCTTTGCCATGATAAGTTACTGTTGCGAGACCAAATTCACACTTGGCTAAATTAAGTGTTAATAAGGCTTTTGCCAAGCGCTCAAATACCATACGAAGTGACTTAATGTGATCACTCCAATCTTTGGAATAAACCACCAAATCATCCAAATAGGCACTACAATTTTTTACATCAGTTAAGATCATATTAACAAGCCTCTGAAATGTGGCCGGTGCGTTTCGGAGTCCAAAAGCCATCGCAGTATATTGCAGAAATGAGTCGGGAGTAACAAAAGCTGCAATTTCAGAAGCTTTAGAAGTAATTTTTTAGCATGTCCAATTTGCTTACGAACTGTGCAAAACCAACATTATCAACACAATCCTCCATTCGAGGAAGTGGATAGCTGTCAGGCACAGTAACTGCATTCACTTTCCTAAAATCAGTGCAAAATCTAAAAGACCCATCCGGTTTAGGAACTAAAATACATGGTGAGCTCCAAGGACTACAACTTGATTTTGCGAGACCATTTTCCAACAAATAGTCGACCTCCTGACGCATTACCGAACGCTTCACAGGATTAACCCTGTATGCGTGTTGTTTAATTGGCCGAGCATCTTTAACATCAATATCATGGTGCAAAACATTTGTCAATGTTGGCACATCCTTAAACAAGCACTTAAACTCTGAAATAAGCTGAATAAGATAATTTTTTTGATGTTCATTCAAGTTCTTAAAATACGAGCTAAGATCTTTTAAAATTTCAGAATTCATTAATCTCACATTAGCTTGAGGAACATTCCGAAAAATGACTCCGTCATCTTCAGAATTTGAATCGGTTACAGGTCTCATCTCGGTTACTGCTGCAACTGAAAGAACAGGAGATTCGACAGCCTTAGCGTTCGTCTCAGATGATACTCTAGCATGATAAAGCTTCAACATGTTCACATGACAGATACGCGTCTTACGTTTTCTGTCAGGAGTACCGATCACATAATTTGTTTCGTTAATTTTCTCTTTAACCTCATAAGGACCAAAGAAACGAACAGAAAGAGAAGATCCTGGAACTGGTAAAAATACGAGAACAGAGTCTCCAGGCATAAAAGAGCGCGTAACAGCCTTTCTGTCAAAGTTATGTTTCATTCCTTGTTGTGCATTAACCAGAGATTCTTTAGCTAACGAACACGCTTTATTCAAGCGTTCTCTGAATTTTGTCACATAGTCTAGTACACTTGTTTTAGCATCGACATCATTTTCTAAAATTTTGTCTTTCAAGACCTTCAAAGGACCACGTACCTGGTGTCCAAATACCAGTTCAGCAGGGCTGAATCCAAGGGATTCCTGCACACTTTTTCTTACAGCGAACATCAATAGAGGTATTCCCTCATCCCAGTCGTTACCTGTTTCTAGACAATACTTTCGCATCATAGATTTCAGTGTCTGATGAAATCTTTCAAGTGCGCCTTGACTCTGCGGATGATATGCGCTAGATATACGATGGGTAATCGCTAGAGTTTTCATTACCTGCTTAAATACATTGGACATAAAATTTGTACCTTGGTCACTTTGCACAATTTTAGGCAAACCAAAAGTCGAGAAGAACTTCACAAGTGCTTTGACAATGATCGGTGCTGTAATTTTTCTTAGAGGAATTGCCTCTGGGAACCTAGTAGATAAGCACATCACAGTAAGTAAAAATTGATTACCACTTTTAGTTTTTGGCAAAGGGCCAACACAGTCTACTAAAACGTGTTCAAATGGACCTCCTAGCACAGGGATTGGTTTCAACGGAACAGGTGGAATAACCTGATTTGGTTTTCCCACGATTTGACATGTATGACAAGAACGACAATAACAAACGACATCCTTTCTCATTCCTGGCCAAAAAAAATGCTTCAACATCCGAGTATAAGTTTTCCTAACTCCAAGATGTCCTGAAAGTGGATGATCATGCGCTAAACATAGCACATGTGGTCGATATAAAACAGGAACCACAATCTGATAAGAAACATCCTAATCAGAATCCTGCTTTGGTGAGACACACCATTTTCGAAGCAACAAGCCCTTATCAATAAAATAAGCATTCTGCTTACTCTTAGCCAGATCAGAAGAGACAACGGAGTTAAAAGCGGTGATGAGAGTTTCATCCTCTTTTTGTGCAGAAATGAGTTTCTCTCGCGACACTTTTAAAATCAGCGAATCTGAATCAGTCAACATTTCTTGAGATTGATCCATTTTTTTTTGTTTAGGCACTTCAAAATAAAGTTCTTTCTCTCCATTTACTACAGCAGGAAAGAATGAGTCGCTCAACTCCACCTCTTTCGAGTTCCGCAACTGCGCACGGGTAACAGCGCACATAGGAAAAACATGAGGGTACATTTTGCCAACCTCATTTGTCACACAAACTTCTGGTTTGTCCAAAACCTCCAACAAGGGCATAACTTTCCCTCCTGCCAAGTCATTTCCCAATATGAAATCTACTCCTTTCACAGGCAACGAAGTACAAACAGCAACTCGAACAAACCCAGTACACAAGTCACTTCGCAAATGCTAATGAGCAAAAGCAAATTACGATGCTTCGGGATACTGGTTCGATGCAATCTTTTGTGGTGGAGAATAGTTTTCAGTTTTCTGATGCAACTTCATGTAGGTCCAGTGTAATTGTACAAGGTATTGAGATGGGATGTGTAAAAGTGCCTTTGCATAATGTGCATGACGTGACTTACTAAACTCTTCCACTCCTTCCTTGTCTTTCAAACCAGCGACAAGCAGACAAACACAAGCCATAAACAACATAGGTTGTGACTAAACTGTTAAGGTCAACCGTTAGTGAACTCTGAAACTCCGCCAACTAACAGAGTATAAACCAAGAGCACAACACACACGCGCGCAACGCACACACGCACGCAACACACACACATTCCGCGGGTGCACACAATCGCAATCCAAAGTGTCACACACCCTTCTTCTCGCAGACACTCTCCTTTTAAACCTCTCGGACGGGAGCGTGATTGGCAAGAGAAACATGTTGTCATAGTTGATTGATGATGATTGACAGCAACGATAGCCAACAGAATCCAAGGAAAGCAGTACCTAAGAGGATAAGCGTAAGAACAGAGAAAAAGAGGCAAAAGGAAAACATACAGCACAAAAGGTCGCTGACCGTAACTCTTAAATTAAACTTTGTAAAGGTTTATACTGAGAAAGTCGTCCAAACACATTATCAGCCCCTTTTATGTCTAACGTCAATATTATAACTCTGGAGCAATAAAGACCACCGAGTCAATCTTTGATTTTGATTGTACATTTTAGACAGAAACATTAACGGACTGTGATCAGAGTACACAACAACTGGAAGTATGCTAGAACCAACATAATCTTCAAAATGTTTCAGAATGGTTTTCAGAAACCAATAATAATAAAATAAACCTCTTAAAACTATACTTTACACAGGACAACAAGATAAGTACACTTTATCACTATGCTGCCACCCATTTTGTGCAGGTGATAAGTGATAAGGTATACTTATCTAGTTGTCCTGGTCTCCACTGACGTTCAAGGCTGTAGTGATAAGTATACCTTAGTGATAAGTATACCTTATCACTATGCTGCCACCCATTTTGTGCGAGTGATAAGTGGGAGCATAGTGATAAGGTATACTTATCACGGATAAGCATCTAGCAAATGATAAAAGCTGTCCTGCTGCAAAAGTAACTTGCAGACTCTGTGGGGAAAAAAGGTCACTTTGCTAGAGTGTGTAAAGCTGCAAGTGAAGTAAGAGAAGTGGAAGTTCCAGATGTGACTGCAGCCAATGATAAAATCCCATGTAAAGTGCATATTGAAGCACCAGGAGGTAATAAACATACGTTACAACTGGTTGTGTATACGGGCGCATCAGTTTCTATTCTTCCAGAAGCTGTGTATAAAAAACACTTTTCACAATGCACATTGACTAAGCCCAAAATAAAACTTGTCACGTATGCAAAAGAGGACTTACCAGTAATTGGTTGATTATCAGCCTTAGCAAGTGTATCAGCAAATGACAATGTAGTTCCTACTACTTTTTATGTAGTGACAGCAGGATCTCCATTGCTAGGGTTAGACTTAATTAGACTGCTGAACCTGGACATTGTGAGTGGAAAAGTAAAGCAGATAGACCATGAAGGTGAAATCGCACCTCTTCAGACGACTGAGCATTTCACAAGTCCTGTGCACGCAGTGTCGCCTGCATCTGCCACTCAACTCGGATGTGTGAAAGGATTCATCCACAAAATGCAAGTTAATTCAACGGTGACACAGTACGTTAAAAATTGAGACGCTTGCCTCTCAGCATCCGCAAGGAGGTATCCACGGAGCTTAATCGTCTCCTTACAGCAGGCATAATTGAACCAATTGATGCTTCGGAATGGGTTAGTCCATCGGTG
Organism: Gymnocypris eckloni scoliostomus; assembly: GCA_027564155.1. Classification (NCBI taxonomy): domain Eukaryota; kingdom Metazoa; phylum Chordata; class Actinopteri; order Cypriniformes; family Cyprinidae; genus Gymnocypris; species Gymnocypris eckloni. The sequence goes on along the minus strand of CM050434.1, from coordinate 26,650,764 downwards.
GTGGTACATAAGCGTGATGGAAAAATTTGACTTTGCGTAGATCTCCGTGAACCCAACAAGTGTGTGATTATGGATTGCTACCCATTACCTCACATGGAGGATTTGTTTACAGAACTTGCAGGTGCCTAACATTACAGTCAAATTGATCTCAGTTTTGCTTACCACCAGCTACCTCTCCATCCTGACAGTCATAATCTGACTGCGTTCATAACGCACGAAGGCCTTTTCCGTTTCACTCGGGTTCCGTTTGTACTGTCTTCAGCACGTCAGCATTCCAAAAAATGATGCAAACAGTCCTAAAGAAGTTGGATGGTGTAAAGAATTACTTAGGTGACATCATAGTGCATGGTAATTCTCAGGAGACCCATGATAAGCACCTCCAAGCTGTTCGTCAAAGGCTAGAGGAGGTTGACTTGCAGATTAACTTTGACAAAACCTCCTTCAACCAAGCGAGCATTCCGTTTCTGGGCCATGTTATTTCCAAAGAAGGACTACGTCCCAGCCCAGATCACCTGATTGCCATTGCGGAGGCACCTCGACCTACAGACATGGTAGCTTTACATTTGCTCCTAGGGCTCACTTCATGGTTCAACAAATTTCTTCCGAACTATGCTACTGTGGTTGAACCACTGAGGCAGATGCTCAGAGCTAACAAACACCACTACAGTGGAGTAAAGAAACTGTTGAAAGCTTTGATACACTTAAGAGAATGCTGATGCAGAGCCCTGATCTTGCTATTTATGACCCTTCCCTGCCCACATTTATTAGTACAGACGCCTCTGATTACGGCCTTAGCGCTGTTCTGACACAGCTACATCCTGATGGGGTTGAAAGGGTGATAGCTTTTGCATCCAGGACACTATCGACGTCTGAAAGGAAATACTCTGCTGTGGAGAAGGAGGCCTTTGCGTGTGTTTGGGCAGTAGAAAAGTGGAGAACGTATGTGTGGGGACATCATTTCACCTTAAGAACTGATCATCAGGCCCTTACCACTCTTCTCTCCACAAGGGGCATGGATAGAGCAGGTATGAGGGTAGCTCGTTGGTCTACGAGGCTCCTGTGCTTCCAGTATGATGTTCAGTACCGACCAGGTAAACAAAATTGTGTGGCAGATTGTCTCTCACGAATGCCGTTGAGCCATACAGACACCATTGCATCCACTGAACAGGACTTAATTTCTTAAATCGCAGAAATTCAGCCATTTCTGACAGCGTTGCTTCTGGTGGACTTTAAAGCTGAATGCGAGGACTGTTCAGAACTGTCACAGTTACGCCAGACAATTCAGTCAGGTTGGCCTAAACTGCAAAAGTTTGTCTTCAGTGACTTGAGTCTATACTTCCCTGTTAGACATGAACTGGCTGTTGAATCTCCATTGATTTTCAGAGGAAATCGTTTGATTGTTCCTGTTGCTCTGCGGGAACGCCTCATTCACTTGGCACACGAGGGACATCAAGGGCTGGTGCGAACCAAACAGCATCTGAGAGAGCTGTATTGGTGGTCACGAATGGATGATCTTGTTCACACAAGACCATCCATCCAAGTTCACGCAGATAGTTCACACAACTATCTGCGTGTGTGACCTGCCAGGCCAGTGATAAATCGGCAAAAACGTTCACAGCACCAATGCAGCCAGTGGAGTTTCCGAAAGGCCCATTTTAACATGTTACTATTGATATAGTAGGACCATTTTAGAAGGAAGTTACTGACTGTAAGTTTGCAATAACCTTGATTGACTATTTCAGCAAATGGCCAGAAGTGGGTTTTGCGTCATCAGTAACAACAGAGACTGTCCTGAAATTTCTGACCACGATCTTTGCTCGAGAAGAAACCCCCTGTACCATCACAACAGATAATGGACCGCAGTTCACTTCATTTGAATTTTCTGATTTTGTGAAAACGCTGGGAATAAAGCACATAAAGACAAGTGTTTATCATCCTCAGGCTAATGGGGCCATTGAACGATTCAACAGGGTGCTTAAAGAATGTCTTCAGGCAGCTGAGGTGGCTCATAAACCATGGAAATCTGCAGTCCTGACCATGTTGAAGAGCTATCGAGCGACACCCCATGCTACTACGGGTGAGACCCCTTTTCTGCTCTTGAGAGGCCGACCTATGAGAACAAAGTTCAATGTTCTTCTTCCTGAGGATAGCCCGGATCAATTCATTGAAGTCAGAGCTCGTGTGAAACAACAACAGAACAAAAGTAAACAATACACCGATCGTAAGAGAGGATCTAAGTTCCTTAAAATTGCAGTTGGAGACAAGGTGAGAGTGAGAAAGCCTTTTCACATGAAAAAAGGAGAAGCCCGGTTCACTGAACCACTGTCAGTACAACAACAAACAGGACCAAGTACTTTCATCTTAAGTGATGGGAAGAGATGGAATTCAGCACGTCTATCACTATGCAGAGAGAGAGAGGAAAATCCTGCACAGGCTGAAATACCTGAAAGAGGCAGTGCAATGGAGGACACTGCCTTGAGTCTGAATAGGGGATTAAGACAGAGACGCCCACCTGGATGGAGTCAAGACTATGTGATGGAATAATGTGTCTGATAAGAGACAAATAAATCAGACCAAGAAGATATGTAAAGGGTGTAGGCGGATCGCTGCCCTATCTATCTATCTATCTAAAAAAAAAAAAAACTTAAATGTACACTAAATCCTGAAATGTGTGGTAAATGTTATTCTGTGTTATGTTATAAAAGGTAAAGGTGCTAGAAGATTTAATTATGTTCCTTTGAAATGTCTATTTGAGATAGACTTGTTTGAATACATAAGAATTCAATTGAATATGCTATTTGAGATAAGTTTTGTTTGAGTAATTAGACTTGCGTATGATAATGATCTTTTAAGGGATTTAATTCCTTTGAGTAAGGGGGGAATGTTGTGTTGAGAAGTATACAATATTTGATGTTCAATTCATAGTAATTGCTTACTATAATACATGTAATGTGAAACTGCACCACTAGGGGCTCTAGTGGTAAAGTGTGTTAAGTAATGCGACGAAGAAGAATAAAGTGAAGTTAAGAGTGATACACTGGATAGAGTGTGGTCTGTTAAAAAGAGTAAAGACACAACAAGATGTATTTTGCAAAGGCTGGAACCTATGAATATTGTAACAAATTTTGTGTTGGGGTCAACCAACAGGAGCTGCAGTTAAAATAATGAATGTATGCCCTTAGAATAAATATAATATTATCATTATATTTATTGTTATAGTTTTCATTATTGGTGTAAATGGACATTAACTTCAATCATAATTGTGTTTTAATAGTAATAATTCCTATAACTACATTTCCACAGATGACTTCCTGAAAAAAAAGTACATTTTATTGATAGTGCCCCCAAAAGACTATACAAGTAGCTGTTGTATCAGATCAGATCAGAATTTACAAAAAAATGCATTTATGGAAGCCTTCATAAAACAGACAAACTAACAAACAAAAAAAAACTTTTTGTGAGAAGTTGCAGATATGCAGTTTTTATTACATTTTTTGTTATGAGCACAGTAAAAAAATATTGTAAATAAAGCAACAGTTACTAAAGTACTTCAAAATTCACTTTTATTTTAATCCACTTGTAATTATTTGTGAAATTTTCTTTCAATTTCTGAGTGAAAATTGTTTCTACAGCAGTTTTTTCAGTAGGTATGAAAAGGTCAGGCAGTTTCAAAGTTCTCTCTCCTCACCCTTCAATTCATGTCCTAGTGTTTTACTCAAATTAGGACAGTGAGAGTGCTTTTGTAAGTCACTCCAGCAGTGAGAGATTGACAGAACAAGTTGGTTCTGTTTACAAAAATAGTATAAGCTAGTAACCAAATGATGCATTGAAAATATGGGAGCGAGTTGAGCCCATAAATTGGACAAACCTATATATCGACTTTGTAATGTTGACTTTAAAAGTTTGATCCACGATAAAAGTTAAATTTGTCTAATATATTTGAGCTTCACTAGACTGATTTGCACATCATTGATTCCAAGTAAATACTGTTCATTTGTGGCAGATGGCCTTAACTTCTGTTATGATTAACATTTTCTTAAGATAGCACACTTGGAGGGTTTGATTTCAGAATAATAATTACAGTATCTTTTCATCCACTCTCCAACTAAACCCGTATTCTATATTTTACCCAAAGTCCACAAAGATCTAAAAAATTATCCTGGATGACTTCTAGTTGCTGGTATCAATAGTTTGACAGAGCCACTTTTGAGGCCTTTAGTGATATCTCTTCCCAGCTTAGAGATGCCAGAGACTTTTTTCCTTCTTTTAATTAGGCGTATAATGAGTACATGCTTTACCTGAACAAATTAATTATATAAAGAACATATGCATTTAAAGAAAGACAATTTTTATCTGCAGTTCTATTATTTTAATCAAATTTGACTTTTATTGTGGATCAAACTTTCAAAGTCAACATTAAATGTTGACATAGATTTGGACAATTTCATGGGTTCAACTCGGTCCCATATTTACGATACAACATTTGGTTTCTTGCTAATACTACTTTTGTAAACAAAACAAACTTGTTCTGTGTCAGTGCTCGAGTAATTACTAATATGTCACGCAAGTCATGTCACGCAAGTTCAAGCGGCTGTGAGTCTCTGTGTGCCGATATCACTTTGCTTATCCATATTAAATTCTGTGTAACAATACTAGGAAATGAATAGAAGCGTAGAGGAGAGTGAACTTTGAAACTTTGAAACCTTTAAACTAACAACATTAAACACTGATTTTGAAATAAAACATACTTTAGTAACCGTGGCTTTATTTTCAACTCAGCTTTATTATTTTTTTTATTAACAGTGCATTACATAAAAAAATGTAATAATAAAAAAACTGTCTTGTAACACTGGCTTGTTCTGTAACCTGACACCACTCAAATGTTTTAGATTGCATTTTCAAAGTTCCTTACTAAATTGTCTCAACACAGCATTTGGGTTGTAAAATAAACCCAGTGTTTCTTAAATGTACTAGCAATTTCCCAGTGACCTTTTTTTTTACTCCCAGTGTAAAAGAGCACAATAACTATAAATAAATTCACAGTTGTGATATGTCTTTTGCTCTATGAAAATAGGCCTTTCATGGGAACTGGCCCCAAAATTATTGTAGTAGGTTTTAAAGAACAACAATTGTATTGCACTAGCAGAGGTCAAGAACTACACTGAAAAACAAGTTGGTTTATAAAAAAAAATGTCACTCAGAAATTGCTAGTACATTTTATAATGAATTTCAAAGAAAAGGCAAGTAACTGAACTGAAGTGAATTGAAGGGTTAGTTACATTTACATTTAGTCATTTTGCAGACGCTTTTATCCAAAGCGACTTACAATTGGGGAATACATAAAGCGATTCATCCTGAAGAGGCAAACCTGAAGTGCTCGTAACACCAAGTCTCAGGCATTGTTCAAATAAGTACAAGCTAGCAAGGGAAGGAGAGAAAGATAAAGAGAAATAAAAAAAAATTAAGTTTATGAATGAAGTCAAGTAGTGTTGAAAGAGATGAGTTTTCAGTTGTTGCTTGAAGATCGACAGGGATCCAGTGTTCCGGATGGGGGGGTGGGAAGATCATTCCACCAGCCAGGAACGGTGAACGAGAATGTTCCGGAGAGTGATTTTGAGCCTCGCTGTGATGGTACCACGAGGCGTCGTTCACTAGCAGATCTCAGACATTTGGAGGGGGTGCTGAGCCTGTGGTTGTTTTATATGCAAGCATCGGTGTCTTGAACTTGATGAGAGCTGCAACTGGTAGCCAGTGTAAGGAGATAAAGAGAGGTATAACATGGGCTCTTTTGGGCTCGTTGAAGACCAGTCATGGCGCTGCATTCTGAATAATTTGTAGAGGTTTGATTGTGTTTGATGGAAGTCCAGCCAGAAGAGCATTGCAGTTGTCCAGCCTAGAAATGACAAGGGCCTGGACAAGAAGTTGTGCAGCATGCTCTGTCAGAAAGGGCCTGATCTTTCTGATGTTGGGTAGTGCAAACCTGCAAGATCGAGCAGTCTTTGCAATGTGCTCTTTGAAGGTCAGCTGGTCATCAGAGATTATGATGGCGTAATTGTTGATGAACCTAACTGAATTGTGAAGTCATGCTGTAGAGTTGGAGAGGCAGGGAAGACGAGAAGCTCAGTCTTTGCCAGGTTGAGCTGTAGGTGATGTTCTTTCCTCCATGCCGAGATGTCTGCCAGGCAGCCTGAGATCCATGCAGCTACCGTTGGATCATCTGTTTGAAAAGAGATATAGAGCTGTGTGTCATCAGCATAGCAGTGGTAGGAGAAACCATGTGCCTGTATGATGGGACCCAGTGATATAGTGTATATGGAGAAGAGGAGTGGTCCAAGAACCGATCCCTGAGGAACCTCAGTGACCAATTGATGTGCTTTGGATACCTTCTCTCCCCAGGCCACCCTGAAAGACCGACCAGTGAGATAGGATTTAAACCAGTGAAGTGGAATCCCAGTGATGTCCAGTGATGAGAGGGTGGACAGGAGGATCTGATGATGGAAAGTGTCAAAAGCGGCAGACAGATCCAGCAGAATGAGGACTGATGATTTGGAATCGGCTTTTGCAATTCGCAGGGCTTCAGTGACTGAGAGTAGCGCAGTCTCAGTTCAATGGCCACTCCTGAAACCTGACTGTTTAGCGTCCAGTTTGTTGTTCTGGGAATGAGAACTGGTTGAAGACAACTCGTTCGAGTGTTTTGGCTATGAATAGAAGGAGAGAGACAGGTCTGTAGTTTTCTATAAGAGAAGTGTTTAATGTAGGTTTTTTGAGCAGTGGGGTTACCTGAGCCTGCTTGAATGCAGTGGGGAAGATGTCTGTGAGGAGAGATGTGTTGATAATGTGTGTGAGTGCTAGTTCACCCAAAAATGAAAATTAGCCCATGTTTTACTCAAAGCATCCTAGGTGACTTTCTTCTTTCAGAATGCCTGACCTTTTCACACCTACACTGAAAACAACTGCTGAAAACAATTAGGCATGGATTTTTTTCAGAAACCAATAATAATAAAATAAACCTCTTAAAACTGTACTTTACACAGGACAACAAGATAAGTATACCTTATCACTATGCTGCCACCCATTTTGTGCAGGTGATAAGTGAAGTGATAAGGTATACTTATCGTTCTCCTCAAGGCTGTTCAGGCTGTAATGATTATTATCCTTATAAGTATACCTTATCACTATGCTGCCACCCATTTATTGCGTGTAATAAGTGATAAGGTATATTTAACTAGCAGTCACTAAGGTATACTTATCACTACATCCTTGAACATCAGTGGAGACCAGGACAACTAGATAAGCCCCAGAGACAGATCCCCAGTGAAGTCCTTGTCTGTAGACGGCCATCGGGACAAGACCACAGGAACCAGATGAGTCCTTTGCACAATCTGACTCTGCTGCAGCCTAGATTTAAACTGCTGATTTTGTCTGGCCAGAGGAGAATGACACTATTTCGACACACTGTTTCCCCGTCTAAATACTGTAAAGCTGATATAAAGCCACCTAGCTTTATATCAAGCTGATGTAAAGCTACTTTGACACAATTTGCATTGTTAACAGTGCAATACAAATAATAGTGACTTGACTTGTCTATACTGTAAAAATAAAAATAAAAAAAATTCAAAAGATTATTTCTGTATGGTTTACAAGAAAATGCTGTTTCAGTCTTTCAACTTAAAAATGATTGTTTAATTCAATATTTCACTTGCCATTATTATTTGTGAAATGTACTAGCAATTTCTGAGTGAAAACCGATTGACCATCAATTTTGTAATAACCATTGCTATCCAGAACTGATGTTTTTATCAATTATATTAAGTGACTTTCTCATTTAGGGTCATGAATATGCATGCATATTTTTGACACATAGATGTATTTTGCAAAGGCTGGAACCTATGAATATTGTAACAACTTTTGTATTGGGGTCAACCAACAGGAGCTGCAGTTAAAATAACGAATGTATGCCCTTAGAATAAATATAATATTATCATTATAGTTATTGTTATAGTTTTCATTATTGGTGTAAATGGGCATTAAATTCAATCATAATTGTGTTTTAATAGTAATAATTCCCTATAACAACATTTCCACAGATGACTTCCTGAAAAAAAGTCAATTTTATGTAACCAAATGATGCATCGAAAATACGGGAGCGAGTTGAGCCCATAAAACTGGACAAACCTATATATCGACTTTGTAATGTTGACTTTAAAAGTTTGATCCACGATAAAAGTTAAATTTGTCTAATATATTTGAGCTTCACTAGACTGATTTGCACATCATTGATTCCAAGTAAATACTGTTCATTTGTGGAAGATGGCCTTAACTTCTGTTATGATTAACATTTTCTTAAGATAGCACACTTGGAGGGTTTGATTTCAGAATAATAATTACAGTATCTTTTCATCCACTCTCCAACTAAACCCGTATTCTATATTTTACCCAAAGTCCACAAAGATCTAAAAAATGATCCTGGATGACTTCTAGTGGCTGGTATCAATAGTTTGACAGAGCCACTTTTGAGGCCTTTAGTGATATCTCTTCCCAGCTTAGAGATGCCAGAGACTTTCTTCAAAGTCTGTGAGTCATAAAAAAATCTAGATGAAGACATTATACTTGCTAAATGGATGTGACCTCTCTATGAGGTAACATGCAAAACAATGCATGTGTTTTATATTATTATGTGTTCTAGCCCTTTATTGTGTTGGTAAAACGAAATGTGCATTAAGCACTAGAATTGTTGAACATACAGGATGTACTTGTCTCCATCAGGAGACAAGATCACACTTCTCCGTTTTTCTTCATTTTGAGTTTCTTCATTCAGATTTCAAATTCTTGAGCATTGAGAGGGTTCTCCTGCATACAAGAGGTGGTAACCGAGACAGAAAGTTGTTATAAAGAGAGGCTTTTTGGATTTTTGAGTTGAAAACATTAACCCCAACTGGATTAAATTAGATGGATCTTGCATGTTTTTTGTAAATAGAAATTGTTGGCTTGACAATTATCCCTCATTGATTAAGATCAGCTGTTAACAATTTGCAATTGTGCCTATTTAAGTGTGTTGTTACTTTTTTGCCTCATGAGCATCGAAGAAAGCATGGGCTGAAACGTCTGCTCTTTGGTCTGTTTTTTTACACTTTGCATATGGTGGTGGATGAGGAGATACACCCTGACAATGTAGAGTGCTTTGAGTGCTTAGAAAAAGCAGAAAAGTGCTACATAAATGTAATTAATTATTATTATTATTATTATATGGAAATAAAAAATGTTTTGATGGACCTTTTTTGGTCTGATTTAATTTTTCCAGTGTGCGGACAATTTCAGTTATCTGTTGGATTAAAAGGTTCTTTATGTTCTACGCACTTGAGAACTCAGTGTTCTTTTTGAGCACACACAATTCCTGTTTGACAAAGTAAAATGTACTTCAGTAATCGCTGAAAAAAGTGTTATAGTGTAAAAAAAATCACTTAACTGTACTTTAAATGTTTTAATAGTAAAGCAGGAACATTCACATGCTCAAAATGGACGTAACTGCTAGTGACACAGTATACTGAAAACTAATTCTAAATCTGTGTATACCAGGTATTATTTGTCCCTTTTAATTATTTAGGGTCATGAGCAGGGCCGTGAACAGACATTTTCAATTCAATTCAGCTTTATTTGTGTAGTGTTTTTCATGATGCAAATCGTTGCTAAAGCAGCTTTACAAAAATATTTAAGTTTCTACAATATATTTAGTAGTAGTTTATCAGGTGCGCCAATGTGAAGCTGATGCACATATGGCAGAAATGTACGGTAACAATCAGTTAATGACGTTATCAAACAGACGATGAACACTATTAACAGCAATGATTATATGCTGCAATCAATCTTATAGCAAAATCTGGTAGTTCTGTATGTTGTTTCATCATTGGTTGGCATCATCCGAGGTCCTCTGGGAGGTTGGCATCACCTCTTCTCAGGTGTTCTGGATCCAGATCCATTTTGAAGGGCAGTGGCCCAAACCAAAACAAAAAAAGGGACACTAAGGGGGTGGGTGCTTGTTAATACAAATTATCCAGTTGCTACAAATATACAATTAAAAAGAGAAGACAGCATGCTCTGTAATGTTTTCAGATTTTTTGTAGATGTTTTGAGAGTGAGCTCTGCCTCAATCTCTGAGCTTGCTTCTGACATCTTCAATGGAAGTATAGTATTAGACATGATATTGAATATCATGTCTTTGAATTCATGTCTGCAATGTTGAACTGCCTTTAGCAGCTTCCATTCTCTTTCTCTTTCTTCTTTTTGTGAAGGCATTGTTTTGATTGAGTTTTTTTAAACAGAAAAACAAACTATAAACTTCTACAGCGGATCAACCACTGATTGTAATGTGGATTGTAATGCATCTACCAATGACCTTCGGGACTGTCATCTCCACTCTCCAAAGAGCAGGCACACAGATTGTAAGTGATGCTGCTGGGCGGGAAGGAAAGCACAGAGCAGAATCAATTAATTTTTTAAAGGAGATTCATCCTCTAAACGCTTTGAGTCGGTGACAATTTTAGGGTGCATGCAAAGAGTTGACACATTCTGGAAAGGCGGTACAAAACATTGTTACAACTTTTGTGTTGGGGTCACAGAGAACAGTGACCCCTTTTTTTGTTTTTACGACACTCTGCAGAATATTTGTTCCTGCATTTGTGAAGAGCTGTAATGGAAACATTTCTTACATGTTTCTCTTCATCACATTGTAACACTTGAAGTTTAACCAGTACAGAAGCTGTATTTCCGATACTTCAGAAAATCCTTGACCTGAGATTTGTAAGAAGTGTAATTACCACAGTTACTAAACAGATAGGAATCTGATTGAAGATATTTCTTTAATAAAACCCCTTTTTTTCTCAAAATGCTAAAGTGACATCAGCTGAATTTTCACTTCACTTGCTCAAGACAATTTATATTTTATTCATAACTCTTTAATATTGTTACAGTTGCATTGCTTTTGAGTAAACATACTGTCAAATGAATGAGCAAAACATCAAACGGACAACTTATCATTAGTTTCATAAGCACAATAATGAACAAATATGAAATATGTACTTTATAATATATACCTGAAACCTTGCCTTAAGAACCATTGTTGTCACTGTTCCAGAATTATGAAAAATGAAATTATGAAAGCTATATTAGTGGCCCAGTTTAATATCAATACTCTGCATGAATCTAAACCCACAAGGTGTCTTTAATATCTCTGAACTAATAACTTTCCGAAAACAAAATAAAAACAACATTTTAGTTTACCAAAGTTATATATTATAAGAAGATCAGAAATATTTTGGTACATTATTGGCTAAATGTATGTCAAATGAGCAATTTAATGCAACATCTCTGAAACTATTAATTTCCCAGTTTTGTTATATAAAGACATTGTTTAAAGTAAATACTTAATTAAAACTGGAATCTAGAAATTGCTCCCTGTCAATGTGATCCTGCTGCACCTCCAGCAAGCTCTTTTTCTTCAGCATCAATATGTACTCGGCAAACTCACAAACTGCTCCGTTTCCGGCAGGTCTCTGACACGTGTATTTCGCCGCGATGAGATTTGCCACAGGTGAGTCACACGGGACACCATTCAACCCCACCTGAGACAAGATTGCTCTGTCTTCAGACTCTGAACCTGTGAGGAAAATATCACACTCTGCTCACTGCAACATTCATTTAGACTTTTCCAGTGTAAAATAATACAAAATTCTCTAGACTGCCACATTACCTCACAACGTTAATTAATAAAAGAGCTCCAAATTATTTTTGTGATTACTTTTCACGTATAAGAGGAAAGCATTGTTACAATACCAGGCAAAATGAAATATATACAGTATTTATATATATTAGGGGTGGGCATAGATTAATTTTTTTAATCTAGATTAATCTAGATTAATTTTGAAATTAATCTAGATTAATCTAGATTAAAATGGCTCATTTGAATTCTGCCGAAGGCATTCAGAATATGTGTGCTACCCAAATAATGGCTAAAAGTAAGTCTTTGAGCGGGTTTCTCAAGCCAGGTGGCGCGACCACATCTCCTGTTTCCAAATGCATCACAAACTGCTTGAGAAAGCTGTTCTGCTATGATAATTGGTGATGAAAATAAACTATGTTCAATAAGATGTACTTGTGTTTACTAACTGTTTATTCAGTTAAACATGAATTTTGAACTGTAGGGATACACAAGAGGTCGTGATGAACTGTTTACAGTTTCCATTGGGAAGCTTCTTAAAAATAAATTTTCCCTGAAGCAAACCCGGTGGCTTCATAGCTGCATCCATGTTAGCACGTCACGTCTGATGTGGTAATTTCACAGTAACGTTAGGCATACACACAGGTTCGAAGCAGAGGGTGACATGGGAGTGAATTCTCAAGTTCACATGAGACCTAAAGCGCATCCTGTTTGCTTAAAAGCGCAACGTTTCGTTGTTATTCTGAGTGCACACAAATAAACGTAGAGTCTTTACAGATTCAAAGATGTATTAGGCTACTTTTATCTGTATGACCAAAAATGACGGAGATTTTAAGAGCAAGTGAGCGCACGGAGCCTGTCCTGCAAACGCGCTTCCACACAAACACTTCAATAGCGCACATTTCTCTAGGTTAACATCATATTGAGCGCCATGTAAAGTTGATACTACATACATCTTTCAGATGAAAAGCCATATTTGAGGTTGATGAATGAGCGTTTGGATGTCCTGCCCGATTGTATTACCACAGAGACCAGCCGTTAACAATCTGTCCATCACGGACTGCGAGCCTCTAGTTCGAAGAATACATCCGCGCTAAAATATCAGGGTGAAAGTCATCATAGCTTGCGTAGTATAGACCCAGCTCCCAACCCAACTTTGAGAATAGATTAACGGCGATATTTTTTATCGCCGATAATATATATATATATATATATATGTGTGTGTGTATATACATATATTGAGAGGCTACCTGCAGCAGATATTTCAAGCTTCAATTAGGTTTAGCTGGATGTTTTATTAATCATATCGACATGACATTCTCACCCATGAAGGCCACTTCATCCCACCGCAGCTTTTTCTCTTCCATCAGCCGCTCTATCTCAAACTCTTCCAGCTGCTTTCCAAACCAGAGTCCACAGCCGGCCTGCTGGGCGACCTTCTCCAGGAGACCCTTGGACAGCAGTCCATTCACACTAGACATGAGGATCACCTAAACATGCACAAGAACAACAGTTACCAAACATCAAACCAAAATGAACCCTGTTTACTTTCTTAATGCACATTTGTGTTCTTTAAAGGAATAGTTCAATAATTCAAAATTAGATGAAAATGCACTCACCCCTCACAGGCCATTCGAGATGTAGATGAGTTGATGTCTTCATTTGAACAAACTCGACAGATCAAGAACCGGTTACAAGTGAAAGAGTCCAAAACAGTTCTACACAAATATGTGGGTGGATTTTGATGTGACAGGACAACAGGGGATGTACTTTTTCACTAGAGGGACCGTTAATATGGATTATGGGTTCATATTTTGGCCAGAAGCGATGGTTTGAAGTGAAAACGTTTCTTAATGAAAGAGTTGTTTCTTACAAACACACATCTTTTCACTTCATTAGATGTTAACTGATGCATTGGAGTGGTATGAATTATTATTATTATTATTGTGATGTTTTTATCAGCTGTTTGGACTCTCATTCTGATGGCACCCATTCACTGCAGAGGATCCATTGGTGAGCAAGGGGTGTAATGCTACATTTCTCCAAATCTCCAAAACATACTCATCTACATCTTGGATGGCCAGAGTGCAATTTTTTGTTTTTGGATTCATGTTGAAATGTTATTGAAAATGGCTATAGGTGTTGCTAGATAGGCTACGATACCACATTATTTGTACCAGCCTACATGACTATACCTCTATATTTTCCCTCTGCAGCATCTGTATGCCTGCCACGTCTCGAGCATTGATGGCCACAAGGTCCTCTCCTGAAACCGACGTGTATATCTGTCCGTTCGTCAAACAGCCAGACACTTTACACAGAAACAGCCTGACCGCTGCATTCTCTTCTCTGCCAAAATAGCCAAACCTGCAGAAAAGGGCAGCATTTATATCGTCGTCATTATTTTTGCACGGACACAGAGTTTTTTCAAACAGCTCACCTCAGAATCCTCTGCTCAGCGACAGGCCAGTCGATGTCCACGTCAATATCAACGCTGTACTCAGGCAACATTTCATAGTAGGCGATCTTGCTCAACTAAAACACAGAGAACAGATCAAAATATCTGAAGAGGTTTCAAACACGGCTCATTCTTAAAAGGTAATTTCTCCCAAAAACTGATGGAACCAAAAATAAAGGTTCTGTATTGGTACCGATGGTTACAGCAAGAAAGATTAACATCAATGGATCCATTCCTTTCCATAAAATGTTCTTTAGATTTCTTTAGAAAAGTTTTCATGGATGGTAAAGGTTCTTTGTAGAACAATTGATGCCAATAAGTAGATATGGAAATGATTAGGAGGCCATGATGATGAACAGAGGCCAATGGGCGAATTTGGCCTGGATGGTTTTTAATGACCACAGAGAGTCAAGAGCTTGGTTTAACGTCTTTTTACAGTATAATGTCCCAGTCACTATACTGGGCCATTAGGATCCACACAGACCACAGGGTGAGCACCCCCTTTCTGGCCTCATTGACACTGTTTCCAGTTTTCTAAGAGGACTCCCATCCAGGGACTGACCAGGCTCAACCCTGCTTAGCTTCAGTAGGCAACCAGTCTTGGGCTGCAGGGGGATATGGTTATAAAATGGCTCTTTTACATAATTACTGTGAAAGCTGCAAACGTTTATTTATACACATCTTGAATTTATTTTTGTTTTTTATTCTAATTTGATCCACACATTATGAAATGGTTGGAACATCAGTGATTGTCAAAATCATCTCAAAATATTTAAAGGCAGGGTAAGCAATTTTTGGAAGTCAATGTTGATATTTGAAATCAACAAAACAAACACATCCCTACCCCAAAAGGGTATCGCCCTTATTTTGATAGATCCACCCCACATATACGTAGCCTACACAACCCAGGCAACGATTAGTTCTGTGAAACATAAGGCTCTTTTCCACCGAAATTACCTGGATAAATATGTCCCAGGAACTTTTTTTTCACACAGATCTGTTGCTGTCTGCGTTTCCATCGTGGTCTAAGTACAGAGAACATTAGGCAAATAGTCTGGTGACTTAACGTTAGGTCTGCGAGTGTTTCTCAATAAAAGCATCCTCTGCAGTTCGGACTTCCAAGTTAGACTCTGATGTGGTGTGGACACACCTGTTTAACTAAAGTAGAGTCTTGGTGCCACGTCAATGTTCTGCGGAGTTGGATTCTTAAACTCTAATTAAAATAAAAGACAGAAATGAAAGTTGTTCTTTCAAATTGTATTTCCTGTTATTCTTGTTATGAGCTTAACATTATATAGCCCCAGGATTGGGTGTCATAGAGATTTAAGATATGATAATATATATTAAAGCAGCCTACTTTTAAGTGATCATGGAGGATTGTGTGTCATAAAAAATTAACTGGAAAGTTTATGAGATGTTTTCTTGATACCTTTGTTGTTCACCTCCTCCCAGCGAAACTGGTGTCTGCGAACCACCGAAAACACATAGTCATAACCCTGTTCGGTGATCATCTTCAGGGCATCTCTGATGTGATAAGGGTGGAGGCATGGAGACGTGGCTTGAATATGACACACGATGTCCACCTCTGAAACACAGCCAGAGAATAAATGACCAATGCAATAAAGCTGGAGGCCTTTCTGAATTGTTTAATATTGCCATTTTAAAAGGTTGAAGAGATTAAATATTTTTTGAATTACCTGTAAATGCTTTAAATTCCAGCTTTCCCTCTTTGTTACACAAATTCTCACTGATAAAGTCATTTCAACATTTCAGCAACATATTCTTTGTTAAAGCTGCAGGCTGTAAATTTTGTTTGCTCTGTTTACAGAATTATCATGATTACATGGGTTGTGCATCCCGTTGTCGGTGAGTCTAGTCTGTTCATGCCAAGTCAAGTTTGTCTCTGGCAAAGTCTGTTCATGCCATGTCAAGTCTGTTTCAAGTCAAGTGTTTTTCAAGTCAAGTTTTCATTTGTTTGGATTTTGGGTTATTCTTTTGTAAATAAAACTGCACTTGGGTTCTTAAACTCGCCGTTTAGTGGACTGCCCGTTACATTATTATATCATTCATATATACTTTTTCTATTAAATTTACAACAATTATGATTTTGTTTGTGTTACACTGACAATAGGTTATATTAATATTATTATTTATACTCAAATGATTTACCTCCATTATTATACATTATATGTGATTTAGCAGAATAGACTCCTCTTTCCACATTTATGTTTAATATCTGTTCAATATCATATGTCAATAACCTAAAATACTATGTATCTACATCATATAATACTAAATGTAGTTCCTAAAATATAACGTATTTTATACATTCCACACTTATTTTATTATTTTATTATAAATATATTATTATTATACATTTTCACAAATATTTTTTTCTATCCAAAAAAGAATAATAATAATATACCCCACACTCAAGTTTTTTTTTCATCAAAATTAAGTTTTATCTAAAAAGAAAATGCTACTGTACATTAAGGTAACATATTATTACTTAGGCTACTATAGCACTGCTACATTCGTTTTCTGTTGAAATGACAAAAATCTTGTTTGTTTTAGGCTGACTCCATGTTAAATTTATATTCATCCTATATGAATAAGTTTAATGAATACATTTTCTAATATACAAATATACAATATTATTATAGATTATTTCACATGTCTTTTTATATTTATTAAATTTGTTACATTTAACATTGATTTAAAATGTATTATTTATAAGTGTAAATTCATAAACACTTCTGCTGGAAAATGACAGCATACATGATAAAACATTACACCTTTTTTTATGTTCATTTCAAATCCTACCAAGACTTTCCACAAGTCATTGCAGTTTCTTCAAACCCTCCTATAGGCCTATGTTATTTTTTAACATTTGACATGTTTGAGAGGCATAAAAACGAATCAAGGTGTGTCTCACCGGGTCTCAGTCGGAGGAACTCCTGGATGGTCTCCAGAGAGCTGGACGAATCTTTGGAAACTTCAGGACTGCGCCGATGAACTTTTGCGCCCCAGACTTTTGCGACGCGCTCAATTTCATCGTGATCTGTGGAAACCCACACGCTGCCAAACATAACATCAATTATTTTACTTCTTGTTTTTCTTTTCTTCTGTTTCTTTATATCTTACAAAAATTATAGCCTATTTTTAAAGACGAATTAAAGCTAAACGTTTATTTTCCAGCTGGTTTTCCATACACAAACATATTCATAATGAACAACAAAAATCATATTAAAGCCATCATATTAAAACAAGAAAGAAAGAAAATATAAATAAGAAAAAATATATAAAATATAGGCTACTTGCCTGTCAACGACTTCTGAATCCAAGGCAGCTCTCAGGACCCACGCGATCAGAGGAACACCGGCCAGATTCTTGATGTTCTTCAGCGGGATCCCTTTACTGCCACCGCGGGCCAGAACCAGAACCGCCCGGTGAGAGTGTCCAGAGGACGGGTCAGCGACACCCGAGCTCACCTCAGCGCACCTGTTGCTCTCCATCAGCGCAGAAATGACTGAGGGAACAAAATAACTCCACGAAACGTTATACAGACTACAGACTGCAGAC
Source organism: Gymnocypris eckloni scoliostomus (assembly GCA_027564155.1). Lineage (NCBI taxonomy): Eukaryota > Metazoa > Chordata > Actinopteri > Cypriniformes > Cyprinidae > Gymnocypris > Gymnocypris eckloni. Next base: position 26,633,011 of record CM050434.1, on the reverse strand, counting down.
TGCTTTGTGAAAATAATTTAATTTATTGATTAGGTTATTAGTTTGAGAGATTTGTAACAGCCTATGGAAACACGAGTCTCTCTTTATAGCAAATAAGCCGTCCTCACAGCTCTCATCATAATTATTCAGCCGAGCAAACGAAGCCGGCGCTACTTTCACATCTCTCGTATCACTCCGCGATCACTGAGTCTCACTTCTTTCATTTAAACCTGAGAAACGTAAATTACATCGCGTGCTGTACTTTAAAACAGCCACTGACAGTAAACATGACACTTTTGATAGATGTCTAAGCTAAAGACTATCGAGAAAACAAAAACATCGCTAGGAAGTAGGCTACAAGAACTTAAAATGAGGACAAGTAACGTTTAAACTTGAAACTTTATTAATAATAGGCCTACATTGAATTAATATTTTGTTGGCGTGTTAGTTGTGTTATGACGATGAAGTTGTTGGCCATGTTGTACCTAATGGACTAGCCTATTTTTCTTAGCGGAAGCTTATGATAATTAAATAATAGCCAGACAAACTATTTGGTGCAGATGTTATTTATATGGCCAAAAAGAACGGTTAAATTCTGATAGCTTGTAAATCAATGAGATTTTATAATAGTATAAATAACAAGCTACTTACATAAAATGCATATAAAAACCAGCAGAGTCCTGAAAGATGATGTTTCAAGGCTTTGATGTTTATGATAGATGTTGTTTTTATTGTGGGGGAAAATTCATTTTATTAATAGCCTACGTTTATTTGGATAGGGACAATACAATAAACATGATTCCAGTCAAAGACTGGAAGAAATGCACTGCACATAGAGATTATATCAGGTGCTAATTTGCCTCTCATGCTCCTATAAAGGCTTACAATACAATAATGCATACAATACAATGATGATTGAGATAAATGTTCCTCAAAAGCTGATGAAGGCCTATCATATTTTATATAGGCCTATATTTTGACATGATTAAAAAAATGAAGTATGGATGTTGCTGAAGTCCAGTAGGCTAAGTGTTCATCTTGAAATATTACGAACATTAGGCCTGTTCTTACATTTAGGCTACTTTACAAAAATCATTAAAGATTTCAAAGTAAAAGTATGTGTACCAAGAACACTTTTGGAATTACAGTATAATAGGCCTTATACTGGCTAAACAAAGTATAAAATATCAATCAAAAGACAAAATGTTGATCATGTTGATAATTTAGAGGACTCAGAATTTCATGTGATTCATATACAGTGCCGTAAAAACGTTTTTGCCCCATACCTAACTTATTTTTTGCATATTTGTCACACTTAAAAAATTCAGATCATCAAACAATTTTTTATATTACACAAAGATAATGCAAGTAAAAACAAAAGGCAGTTTTTAAATCATGATTTCATTTATTAAGGTAAAAAAGCTGTCCAAACCTGCCTGGCACTACGTGAAAAAGTAATTGCCTCTAAATCTAATAACTGGCTGTGCCACCCTTTGCAGCAACAATTTATCGCAAATGCTTGATTGTAGTTGTTGCTGCAAAGGGTGGCACAACCACTGTAAAAAAATAATCATGCGTCTTGTAATTCTCATTTAAAAAATGTGATAATAAGAAAATGTGAGTATATTTAATTAAAGGCATTGTGATTCTGTGTTGTATAGAAAATATTGAGGAATTATTTCTAATAAAACCAAGATAATTGTTTTCTTAATTTTTTTAAAGGAAACTTAAGCAGTTTTGAGGCTTGAATTAGGAACTGATTAAACAAAAAAAAATAAGGAAAGAAGGCTACTTCTATTTAAGAGAATTAGCTTAATTTTGTGGTTTTATTTTAGAGGTGATTGTTAGTTCCCAGCATGCTGTGCATATGGCTGGATATGGAGAGTACATTTTGAAATTAAATGTTATTTTATGTGTTTTTGGGTGAAGGGAAATATCTATAATTTTTTTATGTCCGGTTATGTTTGACATTTGAAAGAGTTTCTGTTACATTGAAGTTTCCATTGTGCAGTGCAATGTTTACCATTGTGCAGAAGAGTAGAGCTTATGGTTATGGATACTACTCTATGAGGCATTAAGCCTTGTTCAATGAGCAGTAGCTTTGCGACTGCTAGTGCAGTCCTTTTCAGTATTTCTCAAGTATTTTGCTACTTGAGCTTTTTGGCTGTATACAGTTTTTAAAATATACAAAATGACTCAAAGTCAAAACTAAATGAGCACATTTCTCTAATTATATTAAATTCATTGTGTCAACGAATAATTAATTTAGGAGATTTTACATTATTTATTCAGGTAGATTCTTGCAAAAACCAAGCCTCAAAAACTACTCAAAAATATTAAGTGTAATATTGTTACCATACGTTTTTTTTAAGTAAATACCCTTACCAAAAAGTATTATACTTAAAGTGTATTTTATTAAGTATACTTAAGTAAAGTTTAAGTACGGGTATATCCATATATTATATTGATTTATTACATATAGAGTGAAATATTTCAAGCCTCCTTTCTTGACATTTTTATGATTATGGCTTACAGATATTGAAAACCCAAAATTCAGTGTCTCGGAAAATTCGAATATTATATAAGGTCAATAAAAAAGGATATTTTAGATGGAAATGTCAGGCTTCTGAAAAGTATGTTCATTTCTATGCACTCAATACTTGGCCTCCTTTAGCATGAATTACTGCATCAATGCGGCGTGGAATGGAAACAATCAGCCTGTGGCACTGCTCTGTTTTTGTTCTTTATCTTTGTGTGCGTTCATTTAAGTGTTTGCCTGTGAGATACTGGTTATTGTTTGTTAGCTTGCTTGGCAACTCATTTGTAATACCAACCATCTGTTTGAACCTGTTTCCTCACCTTTGTAAATAATTGTACATAATATTCTGGGCAGGTATAGAGACTGATGGCATTTTTGTTGGAACCTTTTATTGATTGTTTTTAAGATAGGGAGGCAGGGAAGTAATTGTATTTTCTTTCTGTCTGTATATATCATTTTTATTTTATTGTATTTTTTTTCTATACCAGGGTAGTTAGAGGTACACGAATTTGTTGGTTTTACATTGTTATTTTGGCCTTGCTGGCTCCCAAAGCTAAAATTTGCCTATTGTATTTTAAAACCATTGTTCTCATTAAAATACTGCTCATTCGCTTTTTTCAAAATAACTCTTCTTGTAAGGTCATATGTAATGTATAAGGGAAACAGGTCGATTTAGCTCAAAGGGAATCATTTGTGATTTTATAGGGAATTTGAACAGACTCACTGTTTCACGGCTGATCAATGATTCGGCCAGCGATTAACTGAACATCAACTCTGCACTGGATATTAAAATCCAAAATATAGTGAAAACACTATTAAATAGCACAGTAACAAGATCGGCAGTTTAAGACATTAACTTGTAAGCAGAAAACACAAGATACTTCTCTTTTCAATATAAATTAGACTTTATTTATATAACCTAAGACATAAACAAATCTTGCACATGAACACACGCATTCAAACATTGCAGAAAGAGAGAAAGTGAGGAAAGGATGAGTTTAGAGAATGAAAATGTGAAATTCCAAGTTTACAGCAATATGTGCTATTGCATAGACCTGAACAACCATCAATCACTTAATTAACCCTCGCATTGAGTTTCTCAATGAGGCTAAAATTGATATTAAATGCACCAGCTCATCAAAAATCTGGAGTTGTTTTACTTGCGTTGCCTTTGTGTTAAGGGATTCCCTTTTGTCGTAGTCTCAATCAGTGATTGTCAAAATCATCTCAAAATATTTAAAGGCAGGGTAAGCAATTTTTGGAAGTCAATGTTGATATTTGAAATCAACAAAACAAACACATCCCTACCCCAAAAGGGTATCGCCCTTATTTTGATAGATCCACCCCACATATACGTAGCCTACACAACCCAGGCAACGATTAGTTCTGTGAAACATAAGGCTCTTTTCCACCGAAATTACCTGGATAAATATGTCCCAGGAACTTTTTTTTCACACAGATCTGTTGCTGTCTGCGTTTCCATCGTGGTCTAAGTACAGAGAACATTAGGCAAATAGTCTGGTGACTTAACGTTAGGTCTGCGAGTGTTTCTCAATACCAAGTACGCAAATTTCGTACTTGCATCCTCTGCAGTTCGGACTTCACAAGTTAGACTCAGGAGTGTGATGTGGTGTGGACACACCTGTTTAAGGCCGTTTTCCCAAGCCTTTCTCGTACTAAAGTAGAAAGAGCCGTTTTCGTAGAGCTCCCCGGGCCAGTCTTGTCGTCGTAGTCTGTGTGCCACGTCAATGTTCTGCGGAGTTGGATTCTTAAACTCTAATTAAAATAAAAGACAGAAATGAAAGTTGTTCTTTCAAATTGTATTTCCTGTTATTCTTGTTATGAGCTTAACATTATATAGCCCCAGGATTGGGTGTCATAGAGATTTAAGATATGATAATATATATTAAAGCAGCCTACTTTTAAGTGATCATGGAGGATTGTGTGTCATAAAAAATTAACTGGAAAGTTTATGAGATGTTTTCTTGATACCTTTGTTGTTCACCTCCTCCCAGCGAAACTGGTGTCTGCGAACCACCGAAAACACATAGTCATAACCCTGTTCGGTGATCATCTTCAGGGCATCTCTGATGTGATAAGGGTGGAGGCATGGAGACGTGGCTTGAATATGACACACGATGTCCACCTCTGAAACACAGCCAGAGAATAAATGACCAATGCAATAAAGCTGGAGGCCTTTCTGAATTGTTTAATATTGCCATTTTAAAAGGTTGAAGAGATTAAATATTTTTGAATTACCTGTAAATGCTTTAAATTCCAGCTTTCCCTCTTTGTTACACAAATTCTCACTGATAAAGTCATCTCAACATTTCAGCAACATATTCTTTGTTAAAGCTGCAGGCTGTAAATTTTGTTTGCTCTGTTTGCAGAATTATCATGATTACATGGGTTGTGCATCCCGTTGTCGGTGAGTCTAGTCTGTTCATGCCAAGTCAAGTTTGTCTCTGGCAAAGTCTGTTCATGCCATGTCAAGTCTGTTTCAAGTCAAGTGTTTTCAAGTCAAGTTTTCATTTGTTTGGATTTTGGGTTATTCTTTTGTAAATAAAACTGCACTTGGGTTCTTAAACTCTTTAGTGGACTGCCCGTTACATTATTATATCATTCATATATACTTTTTCTATTAAATTTACAACAATTATGATTTTGTTTGTGTTACACTGACAATAGGTTATATTAATATTATTATTTATACTCAAATGATTTACCTCCATTATTATACATTATATGTGATTTAGCAGAATAGACTCCTCTTTCCACATTTATGTTTAATATCTGTTCAATATCATATGTCAATAACCTAAAATACTATGTATCTACATCATATAATACTAAATGTAGTTCCTAAAATATAATGTATTTTATACATTCCACACTTATTTTAAAAATATTTTATTATTATACATTTTCACAAATATTTTTTCTTTCCAAAAAATTATAATAATAATATACCCCACACTCAACAGCAAAATTAAGTTTTATCTACAAAGAAAATGCTACTGTACATTAAGGTAACATATTATTACTTAGGCTACTATAGCACTGCTACATTCGTTTTCTGTTGAAATGACAAAAATCTTGTTTGGTTTAGGCTGACTCCATGTTAAATTTATATTCATCCTATATGAATAAGTTTAATGAATACATTTTCTAATATACAAATATGCAATATTATTATAGATTATTTCACATGTCTTTTTATATTTATTAAATTTGTTACATTTAACATTGATTTAAAATGTATTATTTATAAGTGTAAATTCATAAACACTTCTGCTGGAAAATGACAGCATACATGATAAAACATTACACTTTTTTTTTTATGTTCATTTCAAATCCTACCAAGACTTTCCACAAGTCATTGCAGTTTCTTCAAACCCTCCTATAGGCCTATGTTATTTTTTAACATTTTACATATGTTTGAGAGGCATAGAAACGAATCAAGGTGTGTCTCACCGGGTCTCAGTCGGAGGAACTCCTGGATGGTCTCCAGAGAGCTGGACGAATCTTTGGAAACTTCAGGACTGCGCCGATGAACTTTTGCGCCCCAGACTTTTGCGACGCGCTCAATTTCATCGTGATCTGTGGAAACCCACACGCTGCCAAACATAACGTCCCAGGTTACGATGTAACCCTGGTTCCCCGAGGAACGAGACGCCGCGTCGAGACGCTAGGGGAACGCCATCAGCGTTGTCCAGCTCTGAATCATATGTGTAATCAGTCAAAATTGACGCCAGACGTCAGGTGCGGTGGACGCCACGACCAGGATGCTTAAAAGCACGTGATGTGCAGCGGCGCCAGCTTCCAGGAATGAAGCATAGCTCTAGTAGGGATGCCGGAAGTATGGCCCTGACGACGCGGCGTCTCGTTCCTCGGGGAACCAGGGTTACATCGTAACCTGGGACGCCCTCCGGGAACATCGAGCTGCGTCGAGACGCTAGGGGAACGAGATATCCACGCCGCCATACTTGCAAATCCCTGCTTAGTGTGTGGTGCACAGCTATGGCAAGGGAAAAGACAAGCCAGGGTGGCTCGCAGAGCCAGGTCGTAGAACCTGGAAAGTTAGGGGCCCACCCACCAGCGTCTGCACAGGTACACCTGCCAGAAGGCCTTGGAGGCCGCCATACCTTAAGTAGAGTGAGCCTTGATTCCCAAAGGCGAGGGAGATCAGAGGACTCGAGGTCATAGGAGAGCATCCAGATCCACTACTTAGCATAAGCACCCTGGCCTCCACCGGAGGAAACGTAAGAGAGTTTGCCTATTGAAAGGCCACCAAGAGGCGTGGTAGGTGCTATAGCCGCCACGTAGACCTTCAGGGTGGAGTGGGCTAACTCTGCGGAGAAACGGGCCTGCGAGAGCTCCAGCACTGTCCCAACAGGCAGTTAACTGGATCAAGCTGGCGGTCTCCGCACCCGGAGTCTCAACTTCAGGGCGTACAGTTTCCTTATTGAGGGAGCTCTAGATTGGAGGATGGTCTCAGCAACCTCAGTTGAGAGACCAGAGGCTATGAGTTGTACCCCCTCGGGAGCCACACCCATAGTTTCCACAACTCCGAGCGGGGGTGAAAGATCATGCCCGCTGCCAGTGAGAGGATATCCCTCCTGACGGAATCCCCATGGAGAGCCGTCGAGGAGAGAAATCGGGTCAGACACTATACTCGGCCCGGCCAGAACAGGGTTTTCAATAGAAGGACCCCGTCCATGCGCACTCTCTAGAACTCCCAGGAGCTGAGCGATCGGGAGGCGTACAGGCGAAGCCTCAGCCACGATTGTACCATAGCATCCAGCCCCTTAGCGGAGCTGGATGCCTGCCTCGACAGGATGGCTGCTCCTATCCGCGAAGGGAAGAACCCGATATTAATACGCTTTGCCCCCAAAGCACATTTCAGGAACTTCCTGTGATGGGGAAGGAGTATGCATCTTTAGATCGCTCGTGACCACCAGTCCTCGGATCTGGTGAGAGAACGTGCTCAAGAGAGCTTTCTGAACTTCAGTCGTGTGACTGAGCGGTTCAGTTAGCTTAGATCTAAGACGGACGCAACCCTTTCCCGGAACAATGAAGTATGGCTGTAGAACCTGGACTCTTTGTCTAGAGCAGGGACCACCTCGATGGTCTCCTCCCTCAGGAGAGTGCCACTTCTTGTTCCATTACCAGAGCTTGCTCGCCCGTAGAAAGGCTGCGGCAGAGCGCCACATAGCCTTGTTCTACAGTGTGCGTGACCCATCGAGACACATTTGGCAGCAGTTCCACGCTGCCGAATAGTCCACTAAGGGAACCAGTCTCTCGAGACTGGTCTCTGGTGTACTTAGCGGCTAGCTCGGTGCCCTGAACGGAGGACCGGCAGGGGACGGCCGATCTAGCTGCTCTAGAGACCCCCGAAGGGGTGGCGAGCCTCCCAGCTCCGCTACATTTCTGGGCGGAAGAGACTGAGAGAAATGCTCGCTGGAGACCGCTGCGCCTGGAACACGGCAGGGTTAGCAGACTGATCTCCTGAGGGCACTGAGGAGAGACGGGCACCGTGTAATGCGGTGTAAACCGCTCTTCCCCAGAGGGCCTGCCTCATAAGTCCTGGGATGTAGCATCAGGACTGCCTTAGAAGTCTCCTATTGGAAACGACGGTCCTCAGACCGCGTCATCTCTAGGAAGACTAAGGAACCAGAGTCTGCTCAGGCAGGACCCAATAAGACACGCTTGGCAAGGGCTCCCACACCGCCAGATGACTTACTAAGGAAACCAGTCTCTTGAGACTGGCCTCTGGTGTACTTAGAGCGGCTAGCTCGGTGCCCTGGAACGGAGGACCGGCAGGGGCGGCCGATCTAGCTGCTCTAGAGACCCCAAGTGGCGAGCCTCCCAGCTCCGCTACATTTCTGGGCGGAAGAGACTGAGAGAACGCTCGCTGGAGACCGCTGCGCCCTGGAACACGGCAGGGTTAGCAGACTGATCTCCTGAGGGCACTGAGAGAGACGGGCACCGTGTAATGCGGTGTAAACCGCTCTTCCCCAGGGGGCCTGCCTCATAAGTCCTGGAATGTAGCATCAGGACTGCCTTAGAAGTCTCCTAAGGGAACGACGGTCCTCAGACCCGTGTACTTAGAGCGGCTAGCTCGGTGCCCTGGAGCGGAGGACCGGCAGGGGACGGCCGATCTAGCTGCTCTAGAGACCCCGAAGGTGGCGAGCTTCCCAGCTCCGCTACATTTCTGGGCGGAAGAGACTGAGAGAAACGCTCGCTGGAGACCGCTGCGCCCTGGACACTGGCAGGGTTAGCAGACTGATCTCCTGAGGGCACTGAGAGAGAGACGGGCACCGTGTGTAATGCGGTGTACACCGCTCTTCCCCAGAGGGCTTGCCCTCACCAGTCCTGGGCCTTGGCATCAGGACTGCCTCAGAAGCCTTCTAATGGAAATGACGGTCCTCAGACCCACGTCATCTCTAAGGCCTCAGACTAGGAACCAGAGTCTGCTCAGGCAGATCCCAATGAGACACGCTTGGCAGGCTCCCAACCGGGTGGCCTACTAAGGGAACCAGTTCTCGAGACTGGCCTCTGGTGTACTTAGAGCGGCTAGCACGGTGCCCTGGAACGGAGGCCGGCAGGGGACGGCCGATCTAGCTGCTCTAGAGACCCCGAAGGTGGCGGGCCTCCCAGCTCCGCCACATTTCTGGGCGGAAGAGACTGAGAGAGAACGCTGGAGACCGCTGCGCCCTGGAACACTGGCAGGGTTAGCAGACTGATCTCCTGAGGGCACTGAGGAGAGACGGGCACCGTGTGCGGTGTACACCGCTCTTCCCCAGAGGGGCCTGCCCTCACCAGTCCTGGGCTTTGGCATCAGGACTGCCTCAGAAGCCTCCTATTGGAAATGACGGTCCTCAGACCCACGTCATCTCTAAGGAAGACTAGGAACCAGAGTCTGCTCAGGCAGACCCCAATAAGACACGCTTGGCAAGGGCTCCCACACCGCCAGGTGACTTACTAAGGGAACCAGTCTCTTGAGACTGGCCTCTGGTGTACTTAGAGCGGCTAGCTCGGTGCCCTGAACGGAGGACCGGCAGGGGACGGCCGATCTAGCTGCTCTAGAGACCCCGAAGGGGTGGCGAGCCTCCCTCTCCGCTACATTTCTGGGCGGAAGAGACTGAGAGAAGCGCCGCTGGAGACCGCTGTGCCCTAGAACACTGGCAGGGTTAGCAGACTGATCTCCTGAGGGCACTGAGGAGAGACGGGCACCGTAATGCGGTGTACACCGCTCTTCCCAGAGGGCCGGCCTCAAGGCCCTGCATCAGCGTTCTGGCCGAAGACCTATCGATCCGCAGATCCGTCTTCGCCCCGGCGCCACTCTGACTCCGATTCTGGCGAGTAGCACGAAGTGACATTCCCGAATAAGGAGCTGGAACACAATTGGGGCTGCTCCGCCCAGCAGCCCAAGCTGACCACCTCAACCTCCTTGGAGGAAGAGAGGTAAACATTGTGCTCTCACTTGAGAAGCATCCCAAGAGGCTCTTGTATGTCATATACGATATATAATTGTATATATTTCTCTACAATATATAAATATATATATGTATAAATATATATCTAACTTTCATAGTCGGATAAAATGCATAGTTAATTATTCAAAATTAAATGCAGTCAAACACCCAGACAAGTAAACACGGTCTGAAGTGCATAAATGAACCGAGAATCACCATAATGCGCTGCTGTTCGCAACGCGCGAGCCGGAACAAAACAAATAAATCTTCTTGAGAGAAACTGCTGCAGATTAGCGCACTCTCACTCAAGGGGAAGAACTACAGCAGGCTTCCGCCCGGAGAGCGCTAGACCTGGGGAATACAGGTGGAAATAAGGCGAACCCGTCTCCAACCCGTCCGCCAGATCTATGTGCGATCCCGTGATCTCACTCGCCGCGGTGCCTCAGCAGCAGCGGAGCGCGAGATTCATAGGCGGACACACTCGAGCGTGCCGGCGGAGCACAATGCATTGCAGCGGACGCTGGATCTGATGGGAAAAGAAGATAGGGATCACCCGTCTTAATCTCCCATCTAATCCATCTGCGAGCACAGCCACTGCTCCGCCTCAGCGGCAGCGTGGCAGGTGCTGCGAGGAGCGCAGGTGAAAACTCCCTCCTCAAAGAGAGTTTTCGCCTCCAGCCAGATCATCGCAAAAACTGTGTGTATCCCGAGAGAGCGCTAGACCTGGGGAATACAGGTGGAAATAGGGCGAACCCGTCTCCAACCCGTCCGCCAGATCTATGTGCGATTCCCGTGATCTCACTCACCGCGGTGCCTCAGCAGCAGCGGGACTGGGAGATCATAGGCGCGGACACACTCCTCGGAGCGTGCCCGGCGGGAGCACAATGCATTACAGCGGACGCTGGATCTGATGGGAAAAGAAGATAGGGGATCACCCGTCTTAATCTTCCCATCTAATCATCTGCGAGCACAGCCACTGCTCCGCCTCAGCGGCAGCGTGGCAGGTGCTGCGAGGACGCAGGTGAAAAACTCCCTCCTCAAAGAGAGTTTTCGCCTCCAGTCAGAGAGGAACACACAGTCTGTAACGTGATCTACTTTCGCCCTCATTGGCCTTTGATATGTCTGCTTCTAGTCTTTCTTTGCCTATCTTTTTAAGAATAAACTTTCTTATTTCCTATCTGATAGTAACAGACTCACAGAACACATTCGACTGACACACACAGAGAGCTTTGCTGAATGACAAAAAAGCTGGCGCCGGCTGCACATCACGTGCTTTTAAGCATCCTGGTCGTGACGTCACCGCACCTGACGTCTGGCCGTCAATTTTGACTGATTACACATATGATTCAGAGCTGGACAACGCTGATGGCGTTCCCCTAGCGTCTCGACGCAGCTCGATGTTCCCGGAGGGGAACATAAATTATTTTACTTCTTGTTTTTCTTTTCTTCTGTTTCTTTATATCTTACAAAAATTATAGCCTATTTTTAAAGACGAATTAAAGCTAAACGTTTATTTTCCAGCTGGTTTTCCATACACAAACATATTCATAATGAACAACAAAAATCATATTAAAGCCATCATATTAAAACAAGAAAGAAAGAAAATATAAATAAGAAAAAATATATAAAATATAGGCTACTTGCCTGTCAACGACTTCTGAATCCAAGGCAGCTCTCAGGACCCACGCGATCAGAGGAACACCGGCCAGATTCTTGATGTTCTTCAGCGGGATCCCTTTACTGCCACCGCGGGCCAGAACCAGAACCGCCCGGTGAGAGTGTCCAGAGGACGGGTCAGCGACACCCGAGCTCACCTCAGCGCACCTGTTGCTCTCCATCACCGCAGAAATGACTGAGGGAACAAAATAACTCCACGAAACGTTATACAGACTACAGACTGCAGACTGCTTTGTGAAAATAATTTAATTTATTGATTAGGTTATTAGTTTGAGAGATTTGTAACAGCCTATGGAAACACGAGTCTCTCTTTATAGCAAATAAGCCGTCCTCACAGCTCTCATCATAATTATTCAGCCGAGAAAACGAAGCCGGCGCTACTTTCACATCTCTCGTATCACTCCGCGATCTCTGAGTCTCACTTCTTTCATTTAAACCTGAGAAACGTAAATTACATCGCGTGCTGTACTTTAAAACAGCCACTGACAGTAAACATGACACTTTTGATAGATGTCTAAGCTAAAGACTATCGAGAAAACAAAAACATCGCTAGGAAGTAGGCTACAAGAACTTAAAATGAGGACAAGTAACGTTTAAACTTGAAACTTTATTAATAATAGGCCTACATTGAATTAATATTTTGTTGGCGTGTTAGTTGTGTTATGACGATGAAGTTGTTGGCCATGTTGTACCTAATGGACTAGCCTATTTTTCTTAGCGGAAGCTTATGATAATTAAATAATAGCCAGACAAACTATTTGGTGCAGATGTTATTTATATGGCCAAAAAGAACGGTTAAATTCTGATAGCTTGTAAATCAATGAGATTTTATAATAGTATAAATAACAAGCTACTTACATAAAATGCATATAATAACCAGCAGAGTCCTGAAAGATGATGTTTCAAGGCTTTGATGTTTATGATATGTTGTTTTTATTGTGGGGGAAAATTCATTTTATTAATAGCCTACGTTTATTTGGATAGGGACAATACAATAAACATGATTCCAGTCAAGGACTGGAAGAAATGCACTGCATATAGAGATTATATCAGGTGCTAATTTGCCTCTCATGCTCCTATAAAGGCTTACAATACAATAATGCATACAATACAATGATGATTGAGATAAATGTTCCTCAAAAGCTGATGAAGGCCTATCATATTTTATATAGGCCTATATTTTGACATGATTAAAAAAATGAAGTATGGATGTTGCTGAAGTCCAGTAGGCTAAGTGTTCATCTTGAAATATTACGAAGATTAGGCCTGTTCTTACATTTAGGCTACTTTACAAAAATCATTAAAGATTTCAAAGTAAAAGTATGTGTACCAAGAACACTTTTGGAATTACAGTATAATAGGCTTATACTGGCTAAACAAAGTATAAAATATCAATCAAAAGACAAAATGTTGATCATGTTGATAATTTAGAGGACTCAGAAATTCATGATTCATATACAGTGCCGTAAAAACGTTTTTGCCCCATACCTAACGTATTTTTTGCATATTTGTCACACTTAAAAAATTCAGATCATCAAACAATTTTTTATATTACACAAAGATAATGCAAGTAAAAACAAAAGGCAGTTTTTAAATCATGATTTCATTTATTAAGGTAAAAAAGCTGTCCAAACCTGCCTGGCACTACGTGAAAAAGTAATTGCCTCTAAATCTAATAACTGGCTGTGCCACCCTTTGCAGCAACAATTTATCGCAAATGCTTGATTGTAGTTGTTGCTGCAAAGGGTGGCACAACCACTGTAAAAAAATAATCATGCGTCTTGTAATTCTCATTTAAAAAATGTGATAATAAGAAAATGTGAGTATATTTAATTAAAGGCATTGTGATTCTGTGTTGTATAGAAAATATTGAGGAATTATTTCTAATAAAACCAAGATAATTGTTTTCTTAATTTTTTTAAAGGAAACTTAAGCAGTTTTGAGGCTTGAATTAGGAACTGATTAAACAAAAAAAACTAAGGAAAGAAGGCTACTTCTATTTAAGAGAATTAGCTTAATTTTGTGGTTTTATTTTAGAGGTGATTGTTAGTTCCCAGCATGCTGTGCATATGGCTGGATATGGAGAGTACATTTTGAAATTAAATGCTATTTTATGTGTTTTTGGGTGAAGGGAAATATCTATAATTTTTTTATGTCCGGTTATGTTTGACATTTGAAAGAGTTTCTGTTACATTGAAGTTTCCATTGTGCAGTGCAATGTTTACCATTGTGCCGAAGAGTAGAGCTTATGGTTATGGATACTACTCTATGAGGCATTAAGCCTTGTTCAATGAGCAGTGGCTTTGCGACTGCTAGTGCAGTCCTTTTCAGTATTTCTCAAGTATTTTGCTACTTGAGCTTTTTGGCTGTATACAGTCTTTTAAATATACAAAATGACTCAAAGTCAAAACTAAATGAGCACATTTCTCTAATTATATTAAATTCATTGTGTCAACGAATAATTAATTTAGGAGATTTTACATTATTTATTCAGGTAGATTCTTGCAAAAACCAAGCCTCAAAAACCACTCAAAAATATTAAGTGTAATATTGTTACCATAAGTTTTTTTAAGTAAATACCCTTACCAAAAAGTATTATACTTAAAGTGTATTTTATTAAGTATACTTAAGTAAAGTTTAAGTACGGGTATATCCATATATTATATTGATTTATTACATATAGAGTGAAATATTTCAAGCCTTTATTTCTTGACATTTTTATGATTATGGCTTACAGATATTGAAAACCCAAAATTCAGTGTCTCGGAAAATTCGAATATTATATAAGGTCAATAAAAAAGGATATTTTAGATGGAAATGTCAGGCTTCTGAAAAGTATGTTCATCTCTATGCACTCAATACTTGGTTGGGCCTCCTTTAGCATGAATTACTGCATCAATGCGGCGTGGAATGGAAACAATCAGCCTGTGGCACTGCTCTGTTTTTTTGTTCTTTATCTTTGTGTGCGTTCATTTAAGTGTTTGCCTGTGAGATACAGGTTATTGTTTGTTAGCTTGCTTGGCAACTCATTTGTAATACCAACCACCTGTTTGAACCTGTTTGCTCACCTTTGTAAATAATTGTACATAATATTCTGGGCAGGTATAGAGACTGATGGCATTTTTGTTGGAACCTTTTATTGATTGTTTTTAAGATAGGGAGGCAGTGAAGTAATTGTATTTTCTTTCTGTCTGTATATATCATTTTTATTTTATTTTATTTTTTTTCTATACCAGGGTAGTTAGAGGTACACGAATTTGTTGGTTTTACATTGTTACTTTGGACTTGCTGGCTCCCAAAGCTAAAATTTGCCTATTGTATTTTAAAACCATTGTTCTCATTAAAATACTGCTCATTCGCTTTTTTCAAAATAACTCTTCTTGTAAGGTCATATGTAATGTATAAGGGAAACAGGTCGATTTAGCTCAAAGGGAATCATTTGTGATTTTATAGGGAATTTGAACAGACTCACTGTTTCACGGCTGATCAATGATTCGGCCAGCGATTAACTGAACATCAACTCTGCACTGGATATTAAAATCCAAAATATAGTGAAAACACTATTAAATAGCACAGTAACAAGATCGGCAGTTTAAGACATTAACTTGTAAGCACAAAACACAAGATACTTCTCTTTTCAATATAAATAAGACTTTATTTATATAACCTAAGACATAAACAAATCTTGCACATGAACACACGCATTCAAACGTTGCAGAAAGAGAGAAAGTGAGGAAAGGATGAGTTTAGAGAATGAAAATGTGAAATTCCAAGTTTACAGCAATATGTGCTATTGCATAGACCTGAACAACCATCAATCACTTAATTAACCCTCGCATTGAGTTTCTCAATGAGGCTAAAATTTATATTAAATGCACCAGCTCATCAAAAATCTGGAGTTGTTTTACTTGCGTTGCCTTTGTATTAAGGGATTCCCTTTTGTCGTCGTCTTTGCAGAAAAGGGGGTTTCCCGAGGTTCAGGAGGCTGATGCAGGGCAGGGACACTGGGGAAGCCTCCAGGGCGGGTCTGGGGTTCCGGTGACCACGGCGGGACAGGAGCCTCGGGTGACCATGGCGGATTCAGGGACTCGGGTGGCCATGGTGGATTCGGGGACTAAAACAGGCCCGATTATAATTTGCGTTTTATTTGATAATTGTATTCAATAAGAAAAAAAAGTATGTAAATCTTTGTCCTTGAAATTTAAAGGATCTGCTGCAATGCAATTTTGTCTGACTGATAGGCCTATGTGAATTATTTATTGGCCTATCTTTTTAATCCATGCAGCAAATGCTTTAAAAACAGCTTTGAAATTACTTTATTGCATTCCAGATGCTTTTAAAATAACTTTTCACTATACATTTTAAGGGTTTTTAAGCTTGAATGTAGCTTGAATGTAAAACATTGTTATGAATTCATTTTAGCCTATTCCCATTTGTAAAATAGCTAATTGTTGTCTAACACGATCTCATGAAAGTGCTTAGGCTATAGCACGATTTTCTGTTTCTATTTGGCGTAATATTTATATGCAGAAATTGACTACCCCCCAGCACCCCCTACATAAAACACCTTCCCGCGCCCCTGTTTAATGGTAGAGACTCACATGACATAATTACAATTGTGTAAATGTGTGCACACATCAGTGGTGGACAAAAACAGAACATATAAGTGTATAAGTAAATAATATACGTTTTTATACTGTAAACAAGATAATATATAGTATATCCTATATACTATATATATAATATATAGTATATAGTATATAGTATATAAGATAGTATATCCAACAAGGTTGGAGCGATACCGGTGGCGCTCAACATTTTGTGTCAGGTAGTATGGATCAGTGTTAATTGTTAATCATCAATGTCAAATTATATAAATTACGGTTCCTAAACATTTTCGAGATTATCTCAGTACCGTATCTACTTGGTTTGCTTCTGTTTCTCCAGTATGACGATTTAATCGGTCTTTACCGCAGTGGTGGTCAGTAACGAAGTACAACTACTTCGTTACTGTACTTAAGTACATTTTTCAAGTATCTGTACTTTACCGGAGTAGTTTTATTTTGAGTAACTTTTACTTTTACTTCACTACATTCCAAAGCATAAGATCGTACTTTTTACTTCACTACATTTCATAAAACATATCGTTACTCCTTATAATACATCACGTGCTCCGAGACGCAGAAGCGGTGTATGATTCATGAACAAACTGATTCTTTTCAATGAACCTGTTCAATCGGTTCGCAAATCGCAACAAACGATTCATTCACGAACTGCAATGATCTGATTGCAGCTGTTCTCGAGTCGAAAACTCACTGATTCAAATGATCCGTTTAGAGCGAGTCTTCTTCAGTGAACTGAACTCACAAGTAAAGAACCGGGAGATCTCGTGAGCGCGCGCTACTGATGCTGTGAAAAGTACGTTACTAATGTCGAATTTTAGGATTAATTATTGTAACTGAAAATAATATTTAGGTCAAAACTGTCAGTTGTTTGTGAATTAAATCTGCTGTAAAGGGTGATCTAATTAAGCCCACTGAAATGCTTGAATGCAGACAGATCAACATCAGTGTCTCTAACGTTATGTTTTAGGTCAAAAACAAAACATTAAAATAACACCGATTAAATAAAATAACTCATGCACGTGTAACGGATGTATACCAGTAAAGGCTGTGTGTAAACCTCACTCCCCTGACCTCAAAAAGAGGCGCTCTAGCGACTGATGTAAGAGGCTGTAGCCTTTGGCGTTCCTTGTTAGAGCGCCCGCCTCCCGCGCCGGAATCTCGGGTTCGCGACCCGCTCGGAGCAAGTACGAGTTAGGATGGTGTGGACCCGGGGGAGATACACACGTTCATATTCCCGCTGCTGTAACGTTAGCAGTTTTTTTTTAAATGCTATGCATTTAGACCTATGTGACGTCTGTTTTTATATTGTTTATCAACAGTATACATTTTTATATTGTTTAGATCAACTAGCCGAGTAGACAGATATGAATGTTTATTCATAACCATACTGAAAATAAGTAAATATTGTTAGCTGATGCTAACTGTCTAGCTAACAAGCTTGCTGGTGCTAAGTTGAGGAAATTTTTAGATATAAAGTCCAAATATCTTTATTCAGTCACCTAGATAGATTCCATCTGAGGGAAAAAGAAAGGATGTGATGTTCAGAACATAGTAACTACAGTAATTATCAGAGTGGGAAGTGATGATGCCCTCTGGGGGCATTGGGCCAGGGGTGTTTTTACACCACAGACAAGGTTTGAGAAGAAAAAAAAATCATTATGAAAATATAATTCGATTTTCCTTAAAATGTTATTCTACATGTAATTCCCATGTCATATATAACTGACGTTCTGCAAAACAACAAGTTCTAAAACACTTTTTTCTTACTGGTGAAAATGAGATGTGAAATCTGTTTTCTCTCAGGTACATGGCAGTGTAAGCTTCACAGTGAACATTACTACATCACTCTCATCAACGTAGTCCATATCAACAAAATATATATCTTGACTCTATATAGTGGTTATTTTGGGAAAAACCCAGGTATTTTGGGCAGTAGGATTATAAAAATATGTGCTAATATAAAATTAAATAAAGTAGTCTATATAAAATTGCTAAATAAATCTGTCTATCAGTACTTTTTTACTTAAGTACATAAAAAATTGAGTACTTTTGTACTTTCACTCGAGTAAAATTGAAAAAGCAGTACTTTTACTTTTACTGGAGTAATATTTTAGTATACGTATCTGTACTTTTACTCAAGTACTTGATCTGTGTACTTTGACCACCACTGCTTTACCGCACGGCTCTGTTCATGCAACGATACCTTCAAAATGGTGCCTCGGTGTCGTCACACATAATAAACGCACGTGACTGACAAAAAACGATTGGTTTGAAAAATATTTTTAATTTAAACTTTTATTGCACATGTACATGTGAAACAGTCAATAATTTACAGGTTTACAGCCATTAGGCAATTTACAGTTATAACAACTCAGTGTTGTAATGTCTGTGAGCTGAACTTTATATGTTTATATGTATGGCCGGCAGCCATATCACCCTGCAGCCCAAGACCGGTTGCCCACTGAAGCCAAGCAGGGTTGAGCCTGGTCAGTACCTGGATGGGAGACCTCCTGGGAAAAACTAGGTTGCTGCTGGAAGAGGTGTTAGTGAGACCAGCAGGGGGTGCTCACCCTGTGGTCTGTGTGGGTCCTAATGCCCCAGTATAGTGAAAGGGACACTATACTATCAACAAGCACCGTCCTTCGGATGAGACGTTAACCCGAGGTCCTGACTCTCTGTGGTCATTAAAAATCCCAGGATGTCCTTCAAAAAAGAGTAGGGGTGTTACCCCGGCATGCTGGCCAAACTAATCACCAAACTAGCCCACTGGCCTCTGACCATCATGGCCTCCTAATCATCCCCATACACTGATTGGCTTCATCACTCTGTCTCCTCTCCACCAATAAGCTGGTGTGTGGTGGGCGTTCTGGCGCACTATGGCTGCCGTCGCATCATCCAGGTGGATGCTGCACATTGGTGGTGGATGAGGAGATTCCCCCTTCTATGTAAAGCGCTTTGAGTGTCTAGAAAAGCGCTATATAAATGTAACAAATTATTATTAATTATTATTATATGTTAGTACTAATATTTGCATGTTACGAATTTTGCTGGAAATAAAACAAGTTGAAAGTGAGGCAATATTTCTTATTTGCTGAGTGCATACATAAATAACTACTGTTCAAAGGTTTGGAATCGGTAAGATGTATTGATATATTTGACATAATTACCAAATCTAGTTCAGGAACGGCTTCCATAATGTCCACAAAGCTCTCAATACGCGTCTCATTCAGGAACACAAAGTCATCGTCCACCCATAGGAAGTACTTAGTGGTGACCTGCGAGACTGCCAGATTTCTGCCCGCGAACCAGCCCTGAAACGATGACAACAAGTAACATTTACACTTCAAGAAAATTACAATATCATTTAGTTTTAAAACCCTGACGTTTGTACCTGTGCCGGGGGCATTATGTATTGCTCTATATTGTCACCGACCACCTTCTCTGGCTGAAGACTATCATCAGCAATAATGATCTTTATTTCTGTGTAGTTCTGACGGATACTACTGATGAGGACGTTTAGTTCTTTGTATCGCAGAAATGCTTTAATTAGCACAGTCACCTGAGAGTTCACATCTACAGAGAGAGAGAGAGAGAATTATGTGACATAACAGGTCAGTGTGGTGATTGTGTTCACATGATATAGATACTGTGATTACACTGTAATACTAATACAAATGACAAAAGTGCATAATGCAATTACAGAATATACTAAAATAAATGCTTGTCAAAATATTAATAAATGCAGTAATAGTATAGAAATGATACTAAAATGACTGTTCAGAAGCATACATTGCACTCTAAGAACATTGTGTAAAAATATTATGCAAAAATGCTATTGTCAATTTGGTGATTGGTTAACCAAATTTTTCTTACTCTATGGTGAAAAACTGTAACTTTTATTTTCATGTCATGTTTATTACTATGACACAGTTTTTCAATAGTGTACATTAACTTTTACTCATTATATTCTCAATATCCCCTGTGTTTTTGTGGTTAGTACATTATGAAGGTAGGTTGGTCTATTCACTTTATATAAGTCAATACAATGTACAGTATTTTACTGTAAGAACTAAAACTGTTGCTGCTATGTTTTTTAAGGTACTGTTCAGGTAACAACAGCTGCTCTTTTTTAACCATAATGTTTACAGATTAGTATTAGTATTTTTTAAATGTTATTTTATTTTTACAGTATAAAGATATTTATATTTAATGATTTTTTTAAGTGCAAGAATGAGTATTTGAGCTCACCTTTTCCTTGGTTAAACAGAACAGGAACTGACAAACGTCTGATCTCAATTGGGAATATGACCTCATGGTTCTCAAAAGAGAAGTAAGCTAAGGACATGAATGCATATGTAAAGTCAGTACATTCAGATTGATGTTTTAACTTAAAGAGTAGAAGATTTATTTAGTGATCCATTAGACTCATTATATTTCAAGGGCTTGTCCAAAATGGCCACTTGAGTGTGCGTGTACACAACTGATAGTACACAAGACTGTCCTAAGTCCTAAAAACACCAAAAACTAAATCCACAGTATCGAGGCTAAGCGTATCCCATCATGTATCATGTTCTGGAAATAAACTGTGAAACTTATGCAGAGACCTCGCAAAGGGTCACGGAAACCTTTCCAGTGCAGCTTAAATATTAATAAATAATTAGATATTGCATAATTTGCTACATACCGAGGTCCTCAGTCTTGATGTGGTAGATGGTGCTGGTGTAGGTCAGTCTGCTCAGCAGGTCGTTGAGCTGTTGGAGGCTGCTGGATGAGATGTTCAGATGTTTCTCATTCTGGCACCTGCTCTTCTTTCTGGGCATCCAGCACTGAGAGCACTCCTTTCTGCACTCTTAGAGACACCTGGAGATGTTTCATATCCTGTGAGCTCATTAATTTCTAAATCACACATGATGATCCTTTTTTTAAAACACACTATATTAAAGGCAGGGTAGGTGATTTGGATCAAATACATTTTTTGTTATGCTGGTTAAAAATCTCTTCACCTCTCGATAGCCATCATTAAGATAAGTGGTCTAAATCGTCGATAGAAGGCGCAGGACCATAAAATGTCAGTTTTCCTCGGTCCGAGGATTGCGATAGGTTGTCCTGCTTGCCTATTAATGTACGTAAACCCTGTTTGCTCAGACTTGATGTCATCAGTGCAATCCATTCCAATCCATTGATGATTGTTAATCATCAATGTCAAATTATATAAATTACGGTTCCTAAGTTAAGTTAAGTTCGGACCGAGGAAAACTGACATTTTATGGTCCTGCGCCTTCTATCGACGATTTAGACCACTTAAAAAGAAGCCCATTAAAAGAATGGCGAAGAATAAAGTTCTGCGGGATCCGAGCATTATTAAATCTGTCGCGATTAAAAACAATATACTATATTTTTCTTTAGCCTGTAAGTATGTATCTACATCAAAATGACAGTTATGCGAAACTCAAATTATGCGAAACTCGAATTACGCCAATAAGCGCCAAAATAACGTCGTGCTTAAAGATGTAGGATACTGTATAGGATGTTACCCGTTGAAGAGCAGCAGGTGCATTAAGGGAGGGGCAGACTCTTGGAGAAGCATACGCAGTGTTAAAAAAGAAAAAAGAAAAGAGAGATAGATTTCCTCCTATAATTTCTATCATTTTTGTGAGTCTTGCTCAAACACAAGCAGTTTGCTTCGTGCATTTAACAGCATTAAAGAGGCAAATCTAATCATTCAACATGTAGAAAAGGCCGGCTATATAGAGAGACATTAGTGACCCCTTGTGACTTTAAGAGGTATTGCGCTGATGACTCTGTATTTCCCTTTAACCATCCCTTTAACAGTATTAACGTCCCAGGTTACGTATGTAACCCTGGTTCCCCGAGGAACGAGACGCTGCGTCAAACGCTAGGGGAACGCCATCAGCGTTGTCCAGCTCTGAATCATATGTGTAATCAGTCTGACGGCCAGAGACGCCAGGTGCGGTGACGTCATGACCAGGATGCTTAAAAGCACGTGATGTGCAGTCGGCGCCAGCTTCCAGGAATGAAGCATAGCTCTGGTAGGGATGCCGAAGTATGGCCCTGCGACGCAGCGCCTGCTCCTCGGGGAACCAGGGTTACATACGTAACCTGGGACGTTCCCCTCCGGGAACATCGAGCTGCGTCGAAACGCTAGGGGAACGAGATATCCACGCCGCCATACTTGCAAATCCCTGCTTAGTGTGTGGAGTGCACAGCTATGGCAAGGGAAAAGACAAGCCAGGGGTGGCTCGCAGAGCCAGGTCGTAGAACCTGGAAAGTTAGGGGCGTAGATCACCCACCAGCGTCACAGATGTCCTGCACAGGTACACCTGCCAGAAGGCCTTGGAGGCCGCCATACCTTAAGTAGAGTGCCAGACAACTATGCCCGTGAAAAGACAGAAGCAAACAGGTGTCCTGACATTTTATCCTACTCGTCAGATTTTCCTACCTCAGTTTACTGCGCATGCGCTCATCAATATTGCATCCTTTTTCTCATGCTGAACAACAATATTTAATGTATCTGAATTACTGTAAGTGTAGGTTTATGGTTGTGGTAGGTGTACACATTAATAAAACATAATTTAACAGGTAGCATTTTTCGTTGTCGAATTGCACTACCCACTGTTTTAATGGGAGATAACTGACAGGGTAGCACAAATCGACAGAATACCGGCACCGAGAAAAAAAAAAGATGAAAACGAAGCCCGCACGTCACTTTCAGGTAGGCTACATTCATAATCAAATGAGTATTAAGACAATATATATATATATATATATATATACCTACCTCCGACAACGAAAAATGCTACCTGTTAAATTATGTTTTATTAATGTGTACACCTACCACAACATTATATATATATATATATATATTGTGGTTATTAAAACAGCCATAAGACAACAACAGCCTTTTAAATGACTTAAAATGCATTATATAAAAACAATGAGGCAACCCTACTGAAAAAAACGATAGAACCATGACAGAACATTCTAACACCATCACAAATGAATCACAAATAAATTATAAATGCCATTACAAACCATCAACTTTTAAACAATAAACACTGGTTTTCTGTAGTGTGTTTTGGGACATTTTCCATTAGGATTAGTATTGTTTTAACAAGCCACCATAGAATGTGACCAATTACCAGTAGAGAGCAACAGGCTCCATTACAGTTTCCATTCAAACCAATACAAGTCCCATTATAACCAGTAAAACCATTACTAATTTTGTGATGGTGTCTATTGTTTTTTTTTCAACATTACATCTTATAAATGCCTGCAAAGGTAGCCATATGCCTGGTAATTACTGCTGTTACACTGACAGTACGATCATATCCTTGTTTAATATTTTTGCTATAGATGACACAGCCTCTATACTTTCTTCAACAAAAAAACATGTGGACATCACAACCCCTACAAAAATGAACCATGGTTTTCATTTTAAAACTGCTTAGTTTTCTTTTGAGTGGTTTCTGAATGCTTGAGACCATAAAATCAATCAGACAAATGTATATGGCAAGCCCTTTTAACATTTAAAACTTTTTTTTGACTATCCATAAATATAATTTCGGATAGTCACAATTATAATTCGGAGAGTCATAATTATAATTCGACTAGTCACAATGACAATTAGAGATATCTCCAATTATAATTGCACTAGTAAGAAATCGAATTAGAGATATCTCTAAATACTTTATGACTAGTCAAAACTCCATTTAAGATATCTGTAATTACATTAGAGATATCTTCAATAGCGCATCATACATCCGCAAATGTAATTAGAGATATCTCTAATTCAATTTCGACTAGTCACAATTATAGTTGAAGATATCTGAATTGCAATTGCTCCTAGTCGAATTGCTGTTGTGTGAGGTCAGAATAAATTTACTCAGCTCCTCCCCCCACACCAGAGCTTGTGTCGACACAATTTATTTTCTGTGATTGGGAAACCATGGCAGCTGCGGTTCTTGACAAAATCGCAAGAAAGTGTCAAGAAATTGAAAGAGCTGGACATCAGGAAGTTGTGGTGAGAGAGAACTTCGTGCAATTGATAATTGTGCAAGAAATGCACAGCGAATTGCACATTTCCTATCTCCTGAGACATTTCAACGACTGTTAACACAAGTCTCGATGATATTAGAACCATGGTGTCCACACATTTACAGAGTGAGGGAACTGGAGATTTCTCCATCTCTCGAAGTAGATCAGGTGAGTTTCAAGCTTTTAAAAATCTTTGTTTATTTGCAGTAAGCTCATACACAAGACATCTTCAAAAGTTCCTGTTTTCGTTTTATTTTGTTTGTTTGTTTATTTGGTTATTATGCTTCATTTTTAGCTTTATGATCACCATTAATGATATAGATCCTGAATGAAAATGACAAAAATGTACATATGCTCTTCAGACTGAAGCATTAAAAGTAACCATTTAGGCCTACAAACAATGTATCTCCGGTGTACATGCTGTGTATTTACTTGGCCTAACTAAATGGAAAATGAATGCAGTGCGGGTAGATTTATATGACTAATTAACCTATATATCAACTATTGATAAAATAATGACTGTACAACAAGTTGTAGGCCTACATAATGTTATTAAAGGGATAGTTCACATAAAATGAAAGCTTACTGACCAATTACTCAACTTCAAAGAGTTTTTTTCTTCTGTTGAACGTAAAAAAAGTGATTCATAAGAATGTAATGTAATAATGTAATGATTCATAAAGAATGTCAATGCTGGTAGCCACTGACTTCCATCATAGGAAAAACATTCTGTGGAAGTTAATGGCTACCAGTTACCAGCTTCAGAATATATATTTTTTTCAACTGAAGAAAGAAACTCATAAATGATGACAGAATTTTCAATTTTGGGTCAACTATTGCTTTAATATTTAGAAAGGAATAAAGAGTGAATAAACTATTTATCTGAATGGAGAAAACACTGCTAAAAAAATGCCATACACAATTTTATCAATCCATAAAAACTTAATTTGCATGTTTACATGCCACATTTGTATCACATGTATCACACTCCAGTATAGCCTATTTTATTTACATTTAAAAATAACAGAAACAGTGATGCCAACATTTTTTTTCAAATATTGTCTTTCAAGTTCAATGATGAGAAATGTTTTCTCTTTCATCTTTTTATTTAGAACAACCCCCCCCCCAAAAAAAAAAACATAATTGAAATTTGAAATTGAAATAACAATTGTGAAATAACAAATGCTTGTGATAGAACCACCCAGTTATGAGTTCTGGTATCTTATGTTCTCTAATGTTGTCATTATTTTTATAATGTTATTGTTGGTTGCCATTAGGAGCTGAATGTCAACACAACAAATAAATGTTGTTTTCAATTGCAGGTACGCGAGGTAGCTGAGTAAAAGTAACAGGAGTGAGTAGTGTCATCAGATTTATTAATGTAAATATTAGGCTACATCAATATTAATCTAGTCCAACCATTTTTCTCAAATGTTGGCCTTCTATCCATTATACAAAGAATTATACAAAATAAAAACATGAAAAATGGTACAAATAAATGCATGACGGACAAGAACAATGCCTCATAATCAGATGCAGTCAAAAAAGGTGAAGGCTGATTTGAAAATGATTACAATTGAATAAAAGTTTATCTGGCATTGATGACATTTATTAGTAGGTTACAGTACCTTGTGTATGAATTCAGGTTCACTTGTGTTATTATGGCAGCTTGTTTCCACCATGGAATGAAAAATAAAGGTAATTTGCAGCTTTTTATCTTACCATTCATTCTGAATTTTTCTCAGAATTGCGAGATATAAACAATGCAAGTTATACATTTTATAGTTGTGAGATAAAAATGAGATATTTATTTATAAAATTAATTATTTCTTTATTAATTATTTCTTTGTTTCTTTATTTATTGGCAAAAACGAGCTTCCATAGGAGATCGCCCACAAGGTAGCAGTATCGTATTGTATTACAGCAAGAGATCCATGATGATGATATTCTGCTTTGTTCAGTGATGAGCGCCAATGTATTTTTTTTGGCAGCGGCTATTTGCACTAAGTGCAGATAACATATTTTCTTGGTGATAGATGCTCTCTACACTAAGTGCAAATAGCAGAAGTTTTTACGATATGCTATTTACACAGTGCAAATAGCTATAGATTTTATTTACACTATGTTAAAATAGCCCGATTTTCTGCTATTTTAGGTAGATTGCTATTTTATTGTCATTCAAATGTACATACAGAGTGCACATATGAACGAAATTTCGTTCCACAGGCTCATAAGTACTACACCAACTAAACATAAACATGTACCACAAATCAGTATAAAATTATAAATATAATAAAAACTACAATAGCGTACATTTAAATAAAAAACATATATACAGGTGCTGGTCATATAGTTAGAATATCATCAAAAAGTTGATTTATTTCACTAATTCCATTCAAAAAGTGAAACTTGTATAATGTATACATTCATTCCACACAGACTGATATATTTCAAGTGTTTATTTCTTTTAATTTTGATGATTAAAACTGACAACTAATGAAAACCCCAAATTCAGTATCTCAGAAAAATATGAATATTACTTAAGACAAATACAAAGAAAGGATTTTTAGAAATCTTGGCCAACTGAAAAGTATGAACATGAAAAGTATGAGCATGTACAGCACTCAATACTTAGTTGGGGCTCCTTTTGCCTGAATTACTGCAGCAATGCGGCGTGGCATGGAGTCGATCAGTCTGTGGCACTGCTCAGGTGTTATGAGAGCCCAGGTTGCTCTGATAGTGGCCTTCAGCTCTTCTGCATTGTTGGGTCTGGCATATCGCATCTTCCTCTTCACAATACCCATTTTCTATGGGGTTAAGGTCAGGCGAGTTTGCTGGGCAATTAAGAACAGGGATACCATGGTCCTTAAACCAGGTACTGGTAGCTTTGGCACTGTGTGCAGGTGCCAAGTCCTGTTGGAAAATGAAATCTGCATCTCCATAAAGTTGGTCAACAGCAGGAAGCATGAAGTGCTCTAAAACTTCCTGGTATACGACTGTGTTGACCTTGGACCTCAGAAAACACAATGGACCAACACCAGCAGATGACATGGCCCCCCAAACCATCACTGACTGTGGAAACTTTACACTGGACCTCAAGCAACGTGGATTCTGTGCCTCTCCTCTCTTCCTCCAGACTCTGGGACCCTGATTTCCAAAGGAAATGCAAAATGTACTTTCCTCAGAGAACATAACTTTGGACCCCTCAGAAGCAGTCCAGTCCTTTTTGTCTTTAGCCCAGGCGAGACGCTTCTGACGCTGTCTGTTGTTCAAGAGTGGCTTGACACAAGGAATGCGACAGCCGAAACCCATGTCTTGCATACATCTGTGCGTAGTGGTTCTTGAAGCACTGACTCCAGCTGCAGTCCACTCTTTGTGAGTCTCCCCACATTTTTGAATGGGTTTTGTTTCACAATCCTCTCCAGGGTGTGGTTATCCCTATTGCTTGTACACTTTTTTCTACCACATCTTTTCCTTCCTTCCTTATTAATGTGCTTGGACACAGAGCTCTGTGAACAGCCAGCCTCTTTGCAATGACCTTTGTGTCTTGCCCTCCTTGTGCAAGGTGTCAATGGTCGTCTTTTGGACAACTGTCAAGTCAGCAGTCTTCCCCATGATTGTGTAGCCTACAGAACTAGACGAGACCATTAAAAGGCCTTTGCAGGTGTTTTGAGTTAATTAGCTGATTAGAGTGTGGCACCAGGTGTCTTCAATATTGAACCTTTTCACAATATTCAAATTTTCTGAGATACTGAATTTGGTGTTTTCATTAGTTGTCACTTATAATCATCAAAATTAAAAGAAATAAACACTTGAAATATATTAGTCTGTGTGGAATGAATGTATACATTGTACAAGTTTCACTTTTTGAATGGAATTAGTGAAATAAATCAACTTTTTGATGATATTCTAATTATATGACCTGCACCTGTATATGCATACACATATACATATATATATATATATATATATATATATATATATATATATATATATACACATACACATACACATACATACAAAAATATATATAAAAAATAATAATAATAAATAATATATATATATATATATATATACATACAACACTAAAAGAATGACAGCTGCATATAGATATTAAAAGATGCACACAGTAATTTTGTATCTAAAACAAAATAACTGAACTTATTAAATAGCAGCATATAAGTACAATTATTATTGCACATCGCAAAAAGTGCTGTTATTTCAATGTCTCCATCACATAAAACCCCCCCCAAAAAAATTCACTACTAAAAGATTCAGTGAGATAAAATGGTTAAGAGGTAATTTTAAATTCAATAATTCAAATTTCTAAATTTAAATTTATACTACTTATTTGAAATAGTGGCAATTATCTGCACCTTGGTATTGTAGTACATTATAAAACAGTACACAATGATAACGTATTGAGTGTAAATTATAATTTTAATTCCAGTTTTTAAATGGATGCCACCTTATTGGTATAATAAAGCCCTCCTACACCCTAACCCTACCCAATATTTATTTTCAACTTTTTAAATATTTCCTTAATTTTATAGAAAATAAATGCCTTTCCGATACGATTTGCAGTTACAATTGGGGTAAACCTGCCAAGTGAATCTCCATTCCTCTAGCATGCCACAAGCTGTGGAGATTCCGGGTGAAAGTGCTGGGTCTTCTTATGGGGGACTGTCCGTATCATTCTGTGCTCCTGCGGATGACCAGATGTTGTTTGCCGCATCGGAGGGTGAGCTGGAGTCTGGGTATGAGGACTCGGCTATGTTGCCCCCTTCGGAGAGATTAGCATTGTCCGAGCCTGACCCAAAATTAACGGCTATGCTATCCCTTGCTGCCAAGTTGGTTAGGCATGAGTGGAGCGAGCCACCATGTCCCGAGCCGTCGAGGTTAAATTATTGGTATCTTGGGGTGGCCCGGGCTGGTTCTCAACCCCACTCCCCAGTGCATTTCTTCCTGCAAGTGCACGAGGAGGTGATCAGGTCATGAAAGGCAAAACCAGACTGGTGCCTCCTCCTGGTGTCAGGGGTTACGAAGCAATCCCCCCGGTGCAGCGATGTGATTGCAATGCAATTGTGTCTGAGGAGCACTGCCAACTGGAGGGGTAACCTTCGTCTCCCAATTCAGCATTTGGGTTGAAAAATAAAACCAGTGTTTTTTAAATTTACTAGCAATTTCT
The DNA here is from genome assembly GCA_027564155.1 of Gymnocypris eckloni scoliostomus. Lineage (NCBI taxonomy): Eukaryota > Metazoa > Chordata > Actinopteri > Cypriniformes > Cyprinidae > Gymnocypris > Gymnocypris eckloni. Next base: position 26,603,470 of record CM050434.1, on the reverse strand, counting down.
GAGTGACCATTTTGTTATTTCCAGTGTAAAACTGTCAGGGTTTTGGACTCATTGTTCTTCGTTCTTTGTTTTCCCCCTGTCCTTCCTGAGTTTCCTTATATGGTTATTTTCCTGTTCTAATTGAGTTGATTTGATTATTCCTATAGCACCTGTTTTTAGTTCTCCTTGATTACGTTCTATGTGTTTATAAGTACATTTACATTTACATTTAGTCATTTAGCAGACGCTTTTATCCAAAGCGACTTACAATTGGGGAGTACATAAAGCGATTAATCTTGAAGAGGCAAACATAAAGAGGAAGTGCCAATAACACCAAGTCTCAGGCATTGTTCAAATAAGTACATGCTAGCAAGGGAAGGAGAGAAAGATAAAGAGAATGATGAAGATTTTGAAAAAAGTGAAAGATTTTTTTTTTCTTTTTTTTCCAAGTAGTCAAGTAGAGTTGAAAGAGATGAATTTTCAGTTGTTGCTTGAAAATTGATAGGGATCCAGCATTCCAGATGGGGGTGGGAAGATCATTCCACCAGCCAGGAACGGTGAACGAGAATGTTCTGGAGAGTGATTTTGAGCCTCTCTGTGATGGTACTGTGAGAGTTATTTTGATTATTTTATATTGTGTGAAAACTGTTAAATAAGTGGGATAATCTGGTTTATGTACTGTATGTGACATGTGCAGTAAATTGGCGCGATGACATGCGCAGTGGTTCTCATGTGAGACGGGGGAACATTCGCGGGAAGTGTGTCAAGGTATGAAGACATGACGCGAGCTGTGAGTTATATTCCTACCTGAGTTCTGACAAATAAAAGGCAGTCAAGTTCCCGTTAATGTGTATGCCAGCATTATTCCGACGGACCCATTTTAAAGAGACTGGAGCTTCCTCTTATGGTCTACAGCCCCTCTTACATTTTTGGTGGCAGCGGGTTTGGACGACGTGCACGGCGCGTGAGTGAACTTTCTCTTCGGTGGGTACTAAATGCGATGGATGTGGCATCACGACGTTGGAAACTGATATTGAGCTCAAGATTTCAGTTTCCTGTTATTCGGGACGTCTGCTTTGCTTAGTTTCAACCGTGGACATATTTATTTCTGCGTTTTCACTGCAGTGTCTGATCACGGGATAACTGTTAAAGTAACAGAACGACGTGAACTTCATAGTGTAATCCTTGTTTAATTTAATGGACTTTTGGGGACATTTTATTATTGTGAGATACTGTGAGTTCTGAACTGTGAACTACAATGAGTGAAGCAGACTCAGCACGCGATTTGTCTGGCGCGAGCAACGTTACTTCACAGGCAGTGCAGCGCTTTAATGGACATTTTCCGCCTATCTTTTTGGGTGACGGGAAAGAAGATTTTCTTCACTGGTGCAGACGATTTGAAGTGTCCGTGGAGGCAAGCGCTGATTTTGACAACGCCAGGTTTGCTAAGTTTTTGCCAACTTGTCTTGGTGGTACTGCTTTTACCTACTGGGACAGTTTGCCTAGTGACATTAAGAAAGACTACAAACAAGTGAAAGAAAAAATAAAAGCTGTTTTTGGAAAACGAGCTTATCTGTCCACATTTCAAAGTTATGTTAATGCACGCACACGCCTTCCTGGTGAGGCTCTCCAAGTTTTCGCAGCAGAAATTAGCCATTTGGTGGATGAAGCTTTTCCCACATATGAGGCTAATGCAAAGAATGGAGAAAAATTCAGACGATTTGTTGCTGGAATTGAACCTTATCTACAGCTTCGCATACATGAACAGGGTTTAGATACACTGGATACTGCTCTGACGTTGGCTCTGCAGATTGAACAGGCACACCAAGCCAGCAAGGTACTGCTGCCATCTCAACCACAACAGTGCACTTCTTCAGCAGCAGGAATTTTTCCTGGATATACCCTCAACGTTCTTCCACAGACAGTACCTACCTCTCCCTGCTCCACGATGTCTACAGTCCTTCCCTGCGGTTCACTCAGCTACATCAGGGACTTCATGAAACTTCAGCGGACCCTGGAAAGTTTGACAGAGAGAGTGGATAACCTTCAACGAGTTTAGCAGACAGAGGTATGCTGGCAGACACACTTCTTCACCAGATCGAGAGCGTCGCAGTCTCACCCCAGATGATTCACGTGGGCGCACATCAGAACGTCACAGGTATGACAGACATTCATATACTGACTGTGACTCTTTTTATGAGCGAAGTAGACCATCATACAGAGATACGAGTGGCGATAAGGACTATTACAAAACACGCAGACATGAGGGCTATCGTGATCAAAGTCCTAGGATGTCATCGGAACATGGACAGCGCTTTAGAGCTCGGGACTCTCTGGATCATGCTCCTTGTGTGGACAGGGGTCGTGGCGACAGGTCATCAGACAGCTACTCAAAGTGGCGGAGTCATCGGTCTCCAAGTCCTGGTCACGTGCGTTTCCAGTCTCCTTCACGTGTTCATCAGCCCCAGGGAAACTATCAGTAGTTGACAACGAGGGCCAATTGCCAACTACTGCTGACACCGGGCCCATTGGTAATGTTGTTGAACATCATGTGACTTCAGACTCTGGTCAGGCCGTGACACAAAATGTGGCACTTGTCATCGAAGACATAATAGTCCATGCATTCATCGATACTGGTGCTGATGTTTCTCTTATCAGTGAAGATTTCCAAATGTCTACCCCTACCTTGCGTCAAAGACCCTTGGTGAAACAGTTTATACCTCTGACATCCATTTCTGGGGACACTTTAGATTCAGTGGGTACATTGTCAGCGAATGTCACTCTGGGAAAGCATACAGTGTCACATTCATTTCAAGTGATCAGAAATTGCTCAAAAGCACTTGTACTTGGTTGGGACTTTTTGTCTATGCACAAAATTGTGATTAACATGCAGAACATGTCTGTGGGTGTAGATCAGCATTCCCTTAAGCTTGTTAATGTGACAGTGTGTACCACTACGGTGGTTCCTGCTCTGTCAGAGGCTGTAATCACTGCAAAACTTGCATCACCTCACACAGGTTTGCAGCCAAATGGTTACACAGGTGTGTTTGAGCCTTACTATCGTGAAGACTCCAAGATGGGATTTGCATGGACTGTGACAAAAGCAGATAAGGGTTTAATCTATGTGAAGGTGGTCAATCCCTCTGCAGATGACATCTCTCTGTACTGTGGTACTCCAATTTGTACTTTCCATTCCGTTTCTGAGAGTGATCAGGATGGTTTTGTGATACTTGAGAACAGTGTGAACAATGTAAATGCTCAAAATGTGTTGGTATCAAGTCAAGTGTCAATCCCCAAGTCACCTGTGCTGCCAGATCTCTCTAATACTGAGCTATCGGTGATGCAGCAAAAGAGTCTGACAGATATGCTAATCTCTTTTCTGATGTTTTCAGTAAGCATGATCGGGACTACGGTAGAACCAGCTTGGTTACCCACAAAATCAGGACCACAGATGATACTCCCATTTCCCAGCGTACAGGACTTCTCCTGCTCTAAAGGCAGAAATTCACCGTCAGGTAGAAAAACTCAAAGCACAAGATATACTAGAGGATAGTAATAGTCCTTGGTCAAGTCCAGTAGTAATGGTTAGAAAGAAAGACAATACCTACAGATTTTGCGTTGACTATCGCAAATTGAATTCTGTAACCATTACTGATGCACACCCACTACCGCGAATAGATGATAGTCTTGATGCTTTGTCAGGGTCTCAGTATTTCTCTACCATGGACATGTCTTCTGGTTATTGGCAGGTAGAATTAGATCCAAATGACAGGAAAAAGATGGCATTTACCACAGGGATGGCCTGTATCATTTCAAAGTGATGCCTATGGGCCTTAAAAACAGTCCGCGTTTCAAAGGCTAATGGAGTTAGTCCTTAGAGGGTTGCATTGGACAAAGTGTGTCATTTATTTGGATGACATAATTTGTATGGGTAAAGATTTTGAGGATCACATGACAAATCTCACAGACATTTTGACCAGGTTCAGGAAGCAGGTCTCAAGCTTAACCCTGCAAAGTGTCATTTTGCAAGGCGCTGTAACGATACATGGGTCATGTTGTCTCCAAAGATGGGCTGTCTCTTGATCCATCTCATAGCGAGAAAGTAAGAGATTGGCCAACTCCAAAATCAGCTACTGAGGTGCGAGCATTTTGGGTTTGTGTAGCTATTATAGGCGTTTCGTTCGAGACTATGCCTTTAAGGCTCAACTCCTGCACAGACTAACCCACAAAGGCGTGCGTTTTGAATGGACCGATGAGTGTGCAGTAGCCTTTCAGCAACTAAAAGACGCCTGACATCTTCGCCTGTCATGGCATTTCCTCATTTTGATCAGCCGTTTACATTGAGTACAGATGCATCTAATAAAGCTATTGGTGCTGTCCTGTCTCAAATTCAAGATGGCACAGAGCGAGTGGTTGCATACGCTAGTCACGTACTTACCTCGACTGAACGAAAATGGTCCACTTACCACAAAGAACTGTGGGCAATAGTTTGGTCATTCAGACATTATCGTCACTACTTGAGTAACTGCCCTTTTACAATTGTCACCGATCACAAACCTCTTGTTGGCTTGAGAAAACTGAACTTTGATATTGATCCCACAGGACGTAGAGGTCGGTGGGCTATGGAGCTGGATCCGTATGAATGGTTGATCATTCACAAAGATGGCAAGAGACATACTAATGCGGATGCCATGTCTCGTATTCCTGTAAATTCATCTACGACTCCGTCACCTCTCATACAACCAGTATCCATTCAAACAGATTACTTGCCTCCTACTTCTCAGACTGCTGATTTGGTTAGTGCCAATGTCACAGAGCGTCAGCCTACGGTGGAGTCACAAATTTGTCTGACCGAATGTGATACCGATGATGGTTTGTCTGAATCTACTGTGCAGATGCTGTGTACCTCTTTGGGTGATGAGGAAAAGGGCATTGCATACTATCAGAAAACCGATGCTTTGCTCTCACAGGTCTGTAGTTGGGTTGAAAATCAAAAGAGACCTAATCTTAGACAAGTAAAGGGGAAATTGAGACAGCTTTGGTGGCAGGTTCCCCGTATGGTGTTGAAGGGTGGAGTCTTGTGTCGGACGGCTTGTAGTGCTCCAGGTCAACCCCAAACTTATCAGGTGGTCCTTCCTGATGTTCTTATTCAGGACACATTATACTATTTGCATGGTGATGCCTTTTCTGGACACTACAGTGCTGAACGTACACTGAAGAGAGCTCAGAGTTTATGTTTTTGGCCAGGAATGAGAAGTGCCATTGAACAGCATTGTGAGTCATGTGAAGCTTGTGAATCTAGGAGAAAGCCGATTCCTCAGCGAAGGCACCTCTCCAGTCTATTAGTGCTGTGACCTTTTCAGTTTGTGTGTACTGATATCACAGAATTGCCTGTCACGTCCAGCGGTAATAGGTATGTGTTGGTGGTGCAAGATCACTTTACTAAATATGTCAACGCATATCCTATGGTGGACCAAACAGCCAGTACAGTGGCACGGTTGTTGTGTGAACAGTACATACCTGAACATGGTATTCCAGAGGAATTGTTCTCTGATCAGGGACGCCAGTATGAGTCAGAGATTTTGCAGGACATTTGTAAGAGATTGAACATCAGTAAAAGAGAACTACCTCTTACCACCCTCGTGGTAACGGAATGGTAGAGCGGTTCAATAGAACATTAAAGGATCAGTTAGCGAAGGTTCTCTTTCATAGTGCTGGTGAATGGGACCAGTACTTATCTGCAGTTGTACTGTCATTTAACGCTACACCTCATTCTAGCACCGGTACTCACCATTCTTTTGGCCCATGGACGTGAACCTCGTTTACCAGCACACATGTACCTTGATTCTCCATCAGATGGAGCCGTGGACACTCCGCAGACTTATGGTTCAGCTCTAGTCAATCGTATGGAAACTGTGTTTCGAGAGGTGCTTGACACTAGTACAGATCAGAGACTAAAGCGTGAGTACTACTTTAATAGGTATGAGAAATTTAGACCTTTTAAAGTGGGTGACCTGGTGTGGATGAATGATCCAACCACACAAAGAAGGAAACTTGAGCCAAAATGGACAGGACCATATCGGGTGGTCACGGTGGACATGGCTGGTGTTATTTACACTGTGTTGAATGTCAGAAATGTAAAGGCAGAACCTAAGGTAGTTCACTATGAACGCTTGAAGCCTTACCGGTCCAGTGGACAGAGCCAGCACCTACTTCCACATGTGCTGGTCAAGATAAGAACAAAATTGTTCAGGATTTGAGACCATTATACACAGCTTTATCTGGGTCTCTCCCTTTGTCATCAGGAGAGCTGTGGGTTGGTGAAAATGAAGCTCCTATACTCTCTTCTGTTCCTCATGTACGAAGGCCTTCCGGTCGCATAGCGCAGGTTCCTCATGCTGTGCGGCAACCACCTCAATTGGTTGAACATACCTCCTCAGTAGGTGGGAACCATGGGTCAAAATGTGTAGTCACTCGTTTAGGCCGTGTTAGTAAAAGGCCTAGGAAGTATTCTTGTTAAAAAAAAAAAAAAAGTGGGCATAACTGGTACTTTTGTTACTACTTGCAGTGTTACTGTGTTACTATGTAAGAACATTTATATTTTTCACATTATGTAATTTATTTTCTAGTCTGCCCAAAGATCTGTGATGTGAGAAGAACAATAATAATAATACAAAGTGATAACATTTATTTTTGGTGCGACGGTTACAAACTGTTTGATATTGTTATGGCATGTTATATCCCTTATGTTAACCATGACATTTAAAAAAAAAAAATTGAGAGAGATGTATTTGTTTATATTTGAAATGAGGACATTTCTTTCACAAAGGGGGGAAAAATGTGAGAGTTATTTTGATTATTTTATATTGTGTGAAAACTGTTAAATAAGTGGGATAATCTGGTTTATGTACTGTATGTGACATGCGCAGTAAATTGGCGCGATGACATGCGCAGTGGTTCTCATGTGAGACGGGGGAACATTCGCGGGAAGTGTGTCAAGGTATGAAGACATGACGCGAGCTGTGAGTTATATTCCTACCTGAGTTCTGACAAATAAAAGGCAGTCAAGTTCCCGTTAATGTGTATGCCAGCATTATTTCGACGGACCCATTTTAAAGAGACTGGAGCTTCCTCTTATGGTCTACAGCCCCTCTTACAGTACCATGAGGCGTCACTCACTAGCAGATCTCAGACTTCTGGAGGGGATGTAAATTCGTAATAGTGAGTGGAAGTAGGTGGGTGCTGAGCCTGTGGTTGTTCTATATGCAAGCATCAGTGTCTTGAACTGGATGCGAGCTGCAACTGGTAGCCAGTGCAAGAAGACAAAGAGAGGTGTAACATGGGCTCTTTTGGGCTCGTTGAAGACCAGTCGTGCCACTGCATTCTGAATCATTTGTAGAGGTTTGATTGTGTTTGATGAAGTACTGAGTTCTCCCTGAGTCTTTGTCCGTACACTCAGTTTACGTTGTGTTTCTCGTCTGGCTTTATTTGGAAGTGGATTTATTAAAACAAAGACTGTTTGTAATGCATCTCCTGCCTCATGCGTCCTTCCCGTTACACACAAGACCATGACAGATGAACGGACCCCTTTGCAGAAGGATGACTGCAGCTGAGGATGCGCAGTGGGATTTGTGGCAGGCTGCTCAGAGGTTGGAATAGTATGGGGAGAATTTCATGAGCATTTTGATCTTATCCTTTTTATCAATAAAATGTGACCCTGGACCACAAAACCAGGCGTTTTGGGGATTTTTTGCCAAAATTTTCAGATTTATTCTTTCAGGAGACACAAGACTGTATAAATTATAAAATATATCTACGCTGTCACAATCTAAAATAGAATCCACATCCTCAAGCTTTATAACATTCCATTTATGTGCATTCTGTATTGGTATACTGTTTGGAGCATCAGCTCACCTGTTCACCTATAAATTGCATCGTTGGTCTCCATCATCTGTTGCCCCTGGACACAAGCTAACAGTTCCTCCGTGTTGCTAAAACTGTCTGTCACGGCTCTCCGCCCTTCAGAATGTCAAACAAATAAATATCTCTTCATCCACACTGCACTGTAATAATCCATGTATATTTAATGTATATTCACCGAAATGCATACTGTACAACACCTTTCTATCAATAGTGTCCATCAGACTGTTAGCCATGCTATCACGTTCTCACTATAACGATTTGATTAAAAAAAATGGAGCAAACATTTTGGCACTCAAAGCACTCATAAATGCTCACCAGATGCACGTCCTCTCCTCTCCATGGTGCAGCTGATCGCTCTTCATCATCTATAACATATTTTATATCCAAAGATTGCTTTATCCGCAACGCCGATGTGTTAGCCTTCCATTGCGCCATTTCCGTCTTCAAAACAATCCAAGAACTACATTTCCCAAAAATGGAAACAGCCTCAGCGCACTACCGGAGACGTACTCTATCTCAGCGCACACCTGCCCCTCTTCTGACATAGAGTGTCAAATTTAACAGCTCTCACTGGTGGCCAATGACTGACAGATAATCTGATGTATTAGACAGTTCTGAATGAGTTGTAGAGTAACAGAGGCGCTTTCAACAGAGCGCATATGATTTGAAGAGCTGTGTTTTGGCAAGAGCGCGTCTCTGGTGTGCTTCTGGAACACACAACGATTTCTCAGCTTTGGGAGCAGAAATGTGAAAAGGGTCTTGTTTGAAAGAAGAGATCCTAATCTAAAAGATAATATAGCATTTGTGGCTGTTTACGGCTGACTGAAGCAGTGGTAAGAGTAGGAAAATGACAAAAAGAAAAAGTTTGTGAAAAGGTGATATAAAAAGACAAAACGATTTTATTGAATATAATTCGATCTGTGATTGTCAATTTAATAATGTATATAGTCAAATTCCTGATAATGAGAGCTTTCTTGTGGTGTATGACTTGACTGTATTATGAAAAATATAAAAAAAATACATATTTTTAGTAAAATTCCTTCGCAATTGTTAGGCAAAAATTTGTGTGTGGAACGTATACAATTCTAAGCTTAATTCTACTGCTTTATGTATCATAAAACCAAAGGTTATGGTATTTATTGTAAAGAAGAGGCTCTAAGCTTTCAAATTAGACCACATAAGGGCTGATACAATATAAGGAAGGCTATGTAAATGAAGCTATTTTTTGTATTGATTTTAGACCCGTATGCGGGTCCACAGAGTTTAAGTTCGTTTTTTAAGTGTTTTTTTATTTATTTATACATCATACTGAACAAATAAGCTTTCCATTGATGTATGGTTTGTTAGAATAGGATACAATTTGGCCAAGATACAACTATTTGAAATTCTGGAAACTGAGGGTGCAAAAAAATCTAAATATTGAGAAAATCGCCTTTAAAGTTTTTCAAATGAAGTTCTCAGCAATGCAAATTACTTATCAAAAATTACGTTTTGATATATTTACGGTAATAAATGTACTAAATATCTTCATGGAACATGATCTTTACATAATATCCTAATGATTTCTGGCATAAAAGAAAAATCGGTAATTTTGAGCCATGCAGTGTATTTTTGGCTATTGCTACAAACATACCCCAGTGACTTAAGACTGGTTTTGTGGTCCATGGTCACAAATGGTAGAACCATGAGAACCGATCAAAAACTTGTTCTGATTTGTACACTGTACATTTTTTAGTTTAGCCTGGAGCGCAATTCACACATACAGTAAATCACATGAGTTGTGACAGGAAAAGACAGTTTTATGAGTCATTTGGTTTCTGAAATGTTTCTAAAACAAAAATATTAGTTCACACTCCTTGTATCTCAGCATGTTTACTGGAAAATTCATAAAGCTAACCATAGTGTCCACAAAAACTTTTTTTTTTTTTTTGGTTTACTAGGGCTGTTGCGATGACAATGTTTAAATATTTATTTTTTATCATAACAGAAGTTAAGGCCATCTGCCACAAACGGTTATATGGTTATTTTCCTGTTCTAGTTAAGCTTATTTGATTAATTCTGGCACCTGTTTTAGTTCTCCTTGATTACGTTATATGTGTTTATAAGTCCTGAGTTCTCCCTGAGTCTTTGTCTGTTCACTCGTCATTTTACGTTGTGTTTCCCGTCTGGCTTTATTTGGAAGTATTTATTAAAACAAAGACAATTTGTACTGCATCTCCTGTCTCCTGTGTCCTTCCCGCTATACACAACACCATGACAAAAACAGGAATAAAGTAACTAGAAATAAATTCACAGTTGTGGCTATGTTTGCACCATGAAAATTGGCCTTTTATGGGAACTGGTCCAAAAATTATTGTAGAAAGTTTTTAAAAGAAAATACTATTTGAGTCTTTCTACCTTCAAATTGTAAATTTAAAAGTAACATTAAAATAAACATTAACTTTAAAGTATAACATACTTTAGTAATTGTTGATTTATTGACAATAAAACAATCTTGTTACACCGGCTTGTTCTGTCACCTGACACCACTCAAATATTTTAGCTGTGAAAAGATTGCGGCCTCAAAGTTTCTTACCCAACAGTCTCAACTCAGCGTTTGGGTTTAAAAATAAACCTAGTTTTTTTTAGAGTGTTTAAAAGTATCAAATAAATGTATTGCACTAGCAGAGGTCAAGAACTACAAGTTGGTTTATAAAAATAGTCCCTCATAAATTGATAGTAAACTTCACAATGAATTACTAATAAAGGGCAAGTAACTCAGTGAATTAAACGGTTAGTTCACCCAAAAATAAAAATTAGCCCATTAGCCCTAGGTGAATATGACTTCAATATGACGAATCCTATCAGAGTTATATAAAAAATTTGTCCTGCTATTCCAAGTATGATCATTGCAGTGGGCAGGTATTTTCTTTTCAACAGTCACAAGTAATCAAATAAAGCGCGTGCGTCCGTAATAAAATGTGCCTCACACGGCTCCGGGGCATGAATAAAGGCTTCCTGTAGAGAATACATGCATTTTTGTAAGACTAATATCCATATTTAAAATGTGACTAATACTTTTCTCTCACTTGCACACGTCCTATGTCATCCGCCGGAACGGCTTGCACATATGACATTCAGCAGAAGTGAGAAAAAAGTATTTGTAACATTTTAAATATGGATATTTTTCTTAAAACACATCTATTCGCGACATGAGACCTTTAGTCACCAGAACTGATGTTTTTATCCATAATATTAAGTGACTGTATCTCATTTAGGGTCATGAATGTGCGTGCAGATTTTGACACATAGATGTATTTTGGAAAGGCTTTACAAATATCGTAACAACTTTTGTGTTGGGATCATATAAAAGACCAACCAACAGGAACTGCAATTACATTCACAGAAAATAACTAATGTGTGGCCTTAGATTAGAATAAACATAATGTTATAATTCAAGTTTTTGTTAGTTTTTATTCTTGGTGTAAATGGGCCTTAACCTATCATAATTGTGTTTTAATAGTAATAATTCCCTTAACTGAACTTCCAGAGATGACTTCATGGGAAAAAAAGCATGACTAAGCATCCACAAAGTCCATTTTATTGAAAGTGCCCCAAAAGACTGCAGGCATTGTTTGAGATCAGGTCAGAATGTACAAAAAAAATGGATTTATGGAAACCTTCATAAAACTAACTAACAAACAAACAAAAACTTTAGAAGTTTTTGTGCGAAATTGCAACTATGCAGTTTTTATGATATTTTTTTGTTATGAAATGCACTGTCTCAACATTACCATATAAAACAGGACAAAAGCCTATTTAAGTCCTCTCTGTATAGCCTACCACTTTTACACATGCTCCAGCAAAATTTGTATTTCCATACTTTTTAATTACTTCTGTATAAAACACTTTAAAATCACCCAGAGATGCAGGACCATTATTATACAACTCTTAGACAAAATGGCGGATGACAACAGTTTCCAAGATAGGATTGGTTAAATAAAATCTTTAAGGTGGGGCTCAATGAAGGTGTATTTGCATGCACATTTGAGATATCTCTAAAGGAATTTCGCCTAGTCACAAAGCTTAATGCAGATATCTCCAAAAAAGTTCTTCCTATATGGCAAGCCCTTTTAACATTTAAACCTTTTTTGGACTATCCATAAATATAATTTCGGATAGTCACAATTGTAATTAGATTTACTAGGGCTGTTGCAATGACAATGTTTAAATATTATTTTTTATCATAACAGAAGTTAAGGCCATCTGCCACAAACGGTTATATGGTTATTTTCCTGTTCTAGTTAAGTTGATTTGATTAATTATGTTTTAGTTCTCCTTGATTACGTTCTATGTGTTTATAAGTCCTGAGTTCTCCCTGAGTCTTTGTCTGTTCACTCGTCATTTTACGTTGTGTTTCCCGTCTGGCTTTATTTGGAAGTATTTATTAAAACAAAGACAATTTGTACTGCATCTCCTGTCTCCTGTGTCCTTCCTGCTATACACAACACCATGACAAAAACAGGAATAAAGTAACTAGAAATAAATTCACAGTTGTGGCTATGTTTGCACTATGAAAATTGGCCTTTTATGGGAACTGGTCCAAAAATTATTGTAGAAAGTTTTTAAAAGAAAATACTATTTGAGTCTTTCTACCTTCAAATTGTAAATTTAAAAGTAACATTAAAATAAACATTAACTTTAAAGTATAACATACTTTAGTAATTGTTGATTTATTGACAATAAAACAATCTTGTAACACCGGCTTGTTCTGTCACCTGACACCACTCAAATATTTTAGCTGTGAAAAGATTGCGGCCTCAAAGTTTCTTACCCAACAGTCTCAACTCAGCGTTTGGGTTTAAAAATAAGCCTAGTTTTTTTGGGAACTAATAAGCTAGTTTTTTTTGAGCAGTTGGGGGTTCGGCGCCCCGCCGAAGGGTCCCACCCCAGCCGAGGACAAATTTGCCGGAGCAGAGACTCAAACCCACGCCCCCGGGCCACAAGTCCAACACTCCATACATTAGGCCATGGCCGCCCCTGAAAAGATGAAGCACTTCATGGATTTGCATGTCATCCTTTCGCAGGGGCCATGCTAATCTTCTCTGTATCGATCACATTTTAGTATATGTGCCGCCATGACGAGATCAGCTCGAACGTGAGATTCGAAGGTATGGGGTGTCCACCGGACCAGTATTTAATTTTGGTGTTCGGAAAGAACTCTCTGGGCTGCTGAAGTGGCTGCTAGGGGTGTAATGATTCATCAATATATTGATATGACGTGTGACGGTATGATGCATCGATGCCACGTGTAAGATATCGATATCTGTAGTAAAAAGGCACCTTTATTTTGGCACTGTCCACGTTTTGCATGATGTCCGTCTATGCATTACAGCCACCACGTGCGTCCTCGTTCAACTCGCGTGTCAGGACTTGATATAAGGACTGCCCGAAGGCAAAAAGCGAGCATGTAAGATGCTTGGGATTGTTGGAGTAACAGTCGAGCGCTGTGAGAGAAGTTTTCCGCGCACGCATCTGAATCACCTGATCTAAACTTGGCCACCTCTTTGGCCACCCTGCTCAGTTTTGCATCCACATCAAACGAGACTTTCCAGACGCATGCTTCTGCTTTGCCTCAGCACCAAGCGCGAGTCGAATGAGGGTGGAAATTGTACACCAGCCAAACGAGCTTCAGTAGAGCAATGATATGCTGTTAGGCTATATGTCAGTAATGCAAACTTCCCTGTCCTGTCGGCCGTCACAGCGCTCACTCTGATCGCAGTGTCATAAATAAGCACACAAAAAACAATAGGCATATGACGCGGTTCTGTCGTCGGTAAAGTCATTAAAGCTGCAAACTGTGCATGCATGTATGAATGCATGCATTACATTTCAGAACGTCTCTCAGATGCATACTAAAATATAGGCTATCCTGCAATTGCAGATCACAATAACGCTCAAGCTGATATGGATTTTGATTTAATGCACAATCCACTTATGCTAGAAAAAATGCGCTATTTTTCATTTATTTTAAAGGTACAAACAAAAATGAAACCATTTAAATGCATAAAACAACTCGTTTTACATTCTGGCATTTATGTGCTGTTGTTTTTTCACATTCTTATCGCTAACTGCATGTCTCATCCATGAGTATGTAATGTTAGAGAACACGTTTTGGGGATTTTGAGAGCCAGAACCAAACTGACAGAGCGATAAAGCTATAGTCAACCCCTTTGTCACAATACCTGAAGGTGAGGGATAATACAAAAATTGTCATGTTATGTGATACAATAATTCGCAAATATCTAAATTACAGTTAAGTAGAAATTAACTGTATTCAACTGTGTTTTAGGCACTAAAATAGACTAGTATTTTAGTCAACCACATTTTTATATTTAAATTAAGATTTATGTGCCACCCCAGGCTGGTTGCTGGCCCCCCTCCACCATTGCAAAAATGAAGATTGAATGGCCGCGTTTCAGTTGGTCGGTTTTGTTTGGGTTGGTGGTGAATTCTGAGACTCTGAGGAAGCCGAAGAAAGCCAAATTGAACATGGCATCTAGGGTTCTATGGACGGTTTCATCAAACCTCCGGTCTGTATTCGTTTAAAGAGTAATGACATTGGGCTCAGGTTGTTGTGCTGTGGGATGTTTCACATACATTTATTTGTGGCGACCCGCCATGATATCAAAACTGACCAATTTTCTGAAAGGCTTTGTTGAATAAGCATGAGCATGTAATGCACGTTTAAAAGTCAAATCGAAGCGCGGGTGTTTTTTATCACTGTATTTCTGAAGGAACACTGTCTTTTAGAAAATGTTCGAGGTCATTTTCATTTCATCTTGCATGTTAAGTGCCTGATAAAGCAGAGTTTGTAAGCTCAGTTTACAGCCCGGCAGCCGTTACTGGTGAAACCTCTATCGTTAGTTCTCCCGCTTTAAGGCGTCTCCTGCTGGCAGAGAATGAATTAGCACCTTCGATAAGTCCGTCCAAGTAGTTGCATCTCAGTCCATCTTATTTATGTAGCAAACATATTTTGCTTGTTATATCGAAAAAGAATCTACTCCAGAGGGACTTGGCTGTTGTTATTGACTATATTTGGATGTCTACCGGAAGTTAAGTAAGGCCACGAACGCGCGCTTGCGCAGTAACGTTTGTTTAAGTTGTTGCCGTTGAAACCATAGACATATAAATACCTAGACGCCTCATTGACCGTTGGATCGTACGTCAATGTCGCCGCCATCTTGGTGCGGGCAACTTTTTCCATCATTCTCATAAGTGGACTAAAGAAAATGCCTCAGTCGTGTGCTGCTTGGTGCTGTACAAACCGCTGCACACTTGAAAATAGGTCTTCGGGAATTACTTTTCACAGGTAAGACTGAAGAGTTGATGACTGACACTGATCTGATTGTATTTGGTCATTAAATCATTATGTTGACAGTAATTGACCGTCGGAGTCAGACTATTAATAGCTAGCGATATCGTTATTTAGCTGGGAGTCGAGACATTATAGGAAAGTTTGCATTCTTTCTTATATAGTTTTAGCGTATTAATGTTATATATCATAAACTAAATTGTCCGTAATAGAGATATTCATTTATATTGCAGTTTTTTTCTCAAAACTGACTCTTATGCCAACCTAACGTTACTCGTTTCGGCTAAGCGGCATGAAGCTAACGCTACCGTTAGTAAGTTAGTTGGCTAGCTGATGTTAGCTAACTCTTCTCACACATTGAAGGTTTCCGAAAAACGTACAGTTGAGGAGGCAGTGGGAAGTAGCTAAAGAAGGGAAGGTTTTTCTGCAAGCGAGTCCTCCGTGCTATGCAGTGAACACTTCAAGCCGGAGGACTTTGACAGGACAGGTCAAATTGTGAGGATAAGGGATGGAGCTAAACCATCCATCTTCAGTTTCCCCCTCATCTACAAAGAGTAGGTTTTATCGTCACTGGATTATGAGGATTTGATAGCTTGTCATTAAATAGTTAGTAACATGTTTAATATTTATTTTAGCCTGTGGCAACCAGGAAAACAGAGGCCTCAAGGAAAGCTGAGGAGAGCTGGTCAGTAGACTGTTCTCATAATTTTCATAATTTCATAATTTCATAATTCTCATAACAAGAGATCGAACCTCCTCTGCCTAATGTGAGTATTTGTACTAGTTAAGACTAGAACAACTGTGAGCATTATGGCTATGGTCATATTCAATCCTATCTGTTTCTCTGTGACACTGTTTTCAGACACATATACATATACACATATACACCTGCACACATTAAATGATATACATACAAACCCAAACACTATGATGGCAGTGGGATTGAGGGGTCATGAGATTAAACAATTGTCCCTCACAAAAATGAAAAATTGTTGCAATTTATTTACTCTAATTTCATCCAGATGGTATGTGTATGATTTTCAATGTTCGCTTTATCATGAACTGGAGATTTAAAAAAAAATTGTCTTCTTCCATTCTATCAACCTACTCTTCTAAAAACTCTAAAATCCTAATATTTGTGTTCAAATCAACAAGTCTTACACATCTGGGATGGAAGGGGTCTGAGTAAATGATAAGATAATTATGATGAGAATAGTCCTTTAACCTCATCTCCCCTCATGTGTGTGTGTGTGTGTGTGTGTGTGTGTGTGTGTGTGTGTGTGTGTGTGTGTGTGTGTGTGTGTGAGGAGAGAGGGGTAGTGTGTGTCAGCGTCAGCCAGAGAAGCATATTCAACACCAGCATGTTTAAGAATGCAAGCCGGCTGACAGAACATTGTACTAGTTATGCACCAAACAGCTGATCAAGGCTGTGTTTCATGTGAAATTAACATTGCTGAAAATATTTTCATTATTTTCTCTAATAAGACCACTCCTATGCATTGCCTGCATCTCCCACTGGTTTAAAGACCAGATTATGTGAAGCCTTGGCTAGAGTGGAGAGCCTGGAGCAAGAGTTGAGGAATGTGAAGGACCGGGAACGGAGGGCAAAGAAAACTGTGCGCGATCTTCTAGAGGATCTGAAGGGAAAGAACCTCATAAATGAAGATCTGAAAGAGAGACTCAGTTTCTACTCTGGTAAAATGAAAATAACGTCTTTTTAGACTGTTTTTTTTATTTTTAATGGGAAGAGCTAGTACTAGTTAGTCTGTTCTAAATTAATTTCAGATCTTCCGGTAGACCTCTTGTCAAAAAAGGGCCATGAGTACACAAAAGAACAGAGGGAGTTTGCCCTCACTCTTCATTTACATGGTCCAAAAGCCTATAACTATTTGAGGAAGTCTCTTCATCTTGGCCTCCCACATCCACATACATTACAGAGGTATTCTTCATTTCATTCATTGCACTTTTACAAAATACTTTAATACATTAAATAACTAATTTTTCATTTTATGAAGGTGGATGAGTTCTGTGGATGCCAAGCCTGGCCTCAACATGATGATGTTGGACATGCTGAAAAGACGTCAAGAGGAAGACCCAGCTAAATATGGATGTCTAACTCTGATGTTGGATGCCATGGCTATAAAGAAACACATTCAGTACAATCCTCAGACACAGAACATGTCTGGATTTGTTGACATGGGGGATGGTATGAACGAAACAGATGTTGCCACAGAGGTACCTGCTACTCCACCATCTCCTCGTTTACCTACCTGCTACTCCACCGAGGCCAAGATATGTATATATATATATATATAACACTATATTGCCAAAAGTATTGAGTCGCCCCCTTCTAATGAACAGGTTTGAGTACTTTAGTAATTTCTATGAGTACAAATCTTAATGTTAAAGCATGTAATGATATTCTAGGAAATTGTGTGCTTCTAATATTATAACAACAGTTTGGACAGGACCCTTTTCTATTCTAACATGACAGTGTCTCTGTGTATAAGGCAAGGTTCAAAAAGAAAATGATTGATTCAGTCAGTGTGGAAGAACTTGACTGGTCTGCATAAAACCAAGTCCTAATCCCAGTTTAACACCTCTGGTGTGACTGTAAATGCAGACCTTGAGCCAGCAAATTTTGGGTGAACTATTCCTTAAGTGTTGTGAATGTGTCTGTGTGTTTGTTTTTAGGAGGCTGGAATAACAATCCTACTGCAGGCCAGTTCCAGGGCATTTTCCGCCATCTCATGGTCCGGTGCGGTGTCTCACCAAGCATTTCAGGAAATGTGGTAGAACAGAATGAGACTGTGTCCCTATCGACTCTAGCAGCAGAAGTATCTGAAGACCTTCCATCCCCTTTTGTAAACCTCTCTGCACTTGTGTGTGACCACAGCTACCTGCCAACCCGTCTTGGGAGCCTTGTGGACAATGCCCTTGTGTACATTTCAGGGTTTGTCAGATTTTGAGGAAGCTGTCCTGTGATGTGTGCCGTGCTAGCTTGGTGACAAATGCTGTATCTGCGTCATTTGATCAGAGCTACCACTTGCTTACACTGAAAAACAATGGAGGACTGATGATTCCTTCTGAAGGCACAGTGAAGGTGGTCAGATCAGCTGAGCGGTTTATTCGCCAGTCACCCTCTGGGAAAGCCGTCAAAGTGTCCTTGATCAGTCAACTTGTCCGAGCGGAGATTGGCTCAGAGGATGTGTTTTGTCTCAAGGACCACATTGAGGAAACACAATTTGGAATTGACAACCATCATTTTTCTCTCTTGTCATCAGTTGTGTCTGTCTTCCACAAACTAAGGATGCACCACATTGCCAAACTGAACTTCAACTACAGAGTGGCAACTCGAGAAAAAAGCTCTGCAAAGTAGTTTTGTTCAAATGATTTTAGCTCTTACACTCTGCAAACCTACAAAGGATTAGCGATTATAGATGATTTATAGTTATTATATAGCTTTTAATGTTGTTATTATTTTTATTACTTATTGTACTATTCATTACTTGCTATTTACCTTTTTATTGTCTATATCATTTTGCAATTGATATTAAATACTATTTGATATTACATATTATCTATTATCAATCAATTAGTATGCTATTATATTCTTGTACTACTAAATTTGTATTGAATGTTATTCTTAATTATTGTTATAGTTATACAACTATACATATATTATTTACTATTACATCTTACTTTATACTATATTACAAATATATTTGCTGAACTGTTGTTGTAACAAATCACATATGTATTTTCATAAAGCTATCAGTTCTCTTTGTTATTGTCTGTTTTGGAGTATGTACTTGTAAATAATTGCATCATTTTAGTGCTATAAATGTATAGAAAGGAGCCTGCCCGTGTGATTTGTATGTTAGTTTGTTCCATTTCTCAATTTTGTTAAATTATTGATTTAAGATGGGCATTTGTTTTTTGAAATATTTCAAAGGGAACGAAAAGTAAAAATGGTGAGGTTAAACACAGAAAATACTTTTTGTGAAGATTTTATTTACACAAGTGTGAGCTTTTGAAATTCCTTATTAAATAAATGTTACTATCTAGTTTAACTATCGAGATTTTAAGCAACTGGAGATTTTTTGTACACCACGTAGATCATAAACCATTAATATCAGTTGATAAAAACAAACGTTGTCATTTTATCCAGAAAAACCGCAGCTCTTCCTGTTCGTTGCATTTGTTTACATGGAACTCTTGCCCGCACCAATATGGCGGACGCGTTGACGTATCGCAGCAACGGCTCAAAGCGGCCAATGAGGCGTCTAGGTATTTATATGTCTATGGTTTTATGCCCCAGGCAGATTTACGCCCCTGTTGTTCCTGATGTGTCCAGTAGGGGGAGGCCGCACAGTATGTGAGCCATCAGAACTGAATCAAACCTAAATCAAATCTAGAAGCAAGACGAAAAAGAGATATGTTAAATACTCGTTAAAGTTATTGTTGTTCAGCAACCATGCAACAAGTATAATTTATAAGTGATTAGCCAAAGGTCGCAATCAATTCATTCCAATATGTCAAGAGACATCTTTATAAATGATATGCAAAGACAACATTGATGGTCAGGTTGATGGTTTGTCTGGCTCAATTTGACCTAACCACGTGAAAGCTTGCCTCATATTCTATGTTTAAATTACACTGAGTTAC
The DNA here is from genome assembly GCA_027564155.1 of Gymnocypris eckloni scoliostomus. Classification (NCBI taxonomy): domain Eukaryota; kingdom Metazoa; phylum Chordata; class Actinopteri; order Cypriniformes; family Cyprinidae; genus Gymnocypris; species Gymnocypris eckloni. The sequence continues at coordinate 26,583,546 of CM050434.1, read as the reverse complement.
CGAAGAGTGGAGCATTATACTGTGAGCTAGCTAAACAAATGTCGTCACATTAGTAATACTTCGAAAACATTTAGCATTTTTTCCCTCAAAAATAGAAGAAAACAATCAAATAATGACAATTCTAGTGATGTTCTGGAACAAACCTTAGCTACATTGCAAACTCTGTCACTGGGCCTGCTCCGCGATCGCGATGTTTTGCTTTCCTGTCGCAGACTCGTCTCTGTTTACATCTGTTCTGTGAGTGACAGAGAGCTGTGCGCTGTCTCAGAGAACAGCAAAGTCATTCTGGTGCTTCTAACTTTCTTTCTTAGTTATTATTTTACATGCAAATATAGCAGAAATCACAGCACATATATTGTGTTTAACTTAAGAGCTTGCTGGGTTCGTCAGACGATGTCGGTTGTAAATCAGTATATTTTTTATCATGGCAGAGCAGCAGCTTGGAAATGCTTTGGAAGTGACTGCAGCAGTTTTGCAGAACAAAAATAGCCAAATGACTATATCCCAAACATCAAAACTCAAAATATATTCCCATAGCTAAAATAAATATTTTACAGTCACTTTTGCAAATTGAAAACCATGCATATCAACCGTGGACTTAAATTCTGACGGCACCCATTCAGTACAGAAGATTCATTGATGTAATAGAGCCTTTGGTTGTCAGCCAAAACCATCGTAAGCTTAAGCTCACATCTTAGACTCATTGAATACAATGGAGCTATGATCAACTTATGCTTGCGATGCTTTTGGGAAACACAGCCCTGGATGGTTGTACATTTTACTTCTTCCAAAACTATGAAAAAATAGTTATGGCAACTTCTTTTTTTTGTTTGAGACACAATTATGTGGTCAAGTGCAAATGGAACAAGTATACTCAACTGCATATCATTCCTATCAATCGTGAAGTGTATTAGAAGTAATTTGAAACAATTATTTTAGACCCCAGATTTTAAACAAGACATAAATGAAACGGTGAGTAAATTAATTTGACTAATTTCAGAGCAGCCAGGTGTTCTTTCATGTTCAACTGTATGCGACCTTTGCATTTATTATTCTTCCTAAAGCTCACTTGAATTTGATCAAGATCACACTTTCCATCCACCTATTTTTATGCGCATTTGAGAATATCACATAAAAAAACTCTGGATGGAAACGGCAAGATGCGCATAAATTCTAAAAATGCGCATAAAAAACTTATGCGCACATTTAAGTAGGATAAACTTTTTATTCGGTAAGAAAAAATGCGCATAAACTACGATGGAAACACATTTACCGAATAAATTCCTCCATGCGCATCATAGAAGTCATGTGAATTTGCGCTATGAGACGGGATAACTTGACTAACTAGCGGACCGATCTCGTTCACAGCATCTAGAAGTTGTTCAGGTCGTTCTGAAATGCCTGAGCAAAGTCTGTCATCAAAGTATTTCTGTATAATTGTCTTACACGACTGTGTTCCCAAACAGCTGGCATCCTCCTCTGAAAGTAATAACCGCACTGATTGTGTCTCGTCTGCTCGCTCTGAGGTGCAAGTATTTTATATCATATATGAAAAATAGTATATTCAGTGGCTTCTCCTATATTCTTAGTGATATTTAGTGCCACAGTTTACCAGGAAGTGACGATTTTGTTCTCTTTGACTCGTTGGATGAAAACGGTGCTTTATTCTCATATGTTTTATGCGATATTCCAGTTTTGTGCATAAGTTTAATTCGAATGTTTGGATGGAAATATAGCTTTGAGAAAACAATCACCTTAAACAGTGCTGAATGAATTCATTTCAACAGAAATTGAGAGAAATCATGCTCAACTCAGGACTAAGAAGCTAAATGCAAATGAACTGTTTTAATGCAAACCTCTAAGGCAAATACTAGGAAAATAAGAAGTGGGCAACAGGGATTCCGACAGAAAGGTGTTTTACACATAACACATAGGCCTACAGGGTGTAGTATTTGAATACCTTTCTGAACGAGGTCACACATTCACAGAAAATAGCTTACTTCCACGGTGCTAAATAAGGTGGATACATAAGCTGATGACTTTCTGTTCAATCATTTAAACGAATATATCATTTTCTCATAAAAAATAAAATGACAAAAGAGCATTGACCATTTATTGGCACAACAATGTAGTTTATAAAAGTGACAATAGTGATCAAGTAAACTGAAAAAGCAAAGGTGAAGGATTGATGACATTTTGACTTTGGTGGTAATGGTGACATTTTTAGCCACTTGATTTTAAACAATAAAATACAAATCTGACATGTATATTTATATTATACTTATATGTATTGGTTACGTAAACATTAAGAGAACATTCCATTTTAAAATGTTAACATTTTGGGAACATTACTATTGAATGTTCTAAAACAAATAATATGAAAATGCTAAAATATGAAAGCAACCAAAATCCCAGCATAACCTGTTTCCTAAACTGTAAATCTGTTGAGTTTTTTTATAAACCAACGTAACAGCAACCTTAATTCAGCTTTAATATTTAGCATTATACCTTTCTCTCTCTCTCTTTAAAAAAAACACTTTGAATTAAATAAAAATAATTGAAACACTTTTATTTTCACACTACTTACCCTGAGATGATTACCCATTACCCACATGAACATGTCAAAGAATCTTTAGTAACCAGATCCGACTTGAATTACTTCATGTTGTGATACATTGGTGGTACATTGGGGGTGGTTGAGGAGATTCCCCCCTTCTATGTAAAGCGATTTGAGTACCCAGAAAAGCGCTATATAACAAATTATTATTATTATTCTGCGTACAATAAAATGTTTACATAAAAAATATTTTGAAGTGGACATTGAAGGAAAATAATTATGAGATATAACTTGCAGTTGCAAAAAACATAATAGTTTTTTTTTTTACAAAAAGTAACAATTATTTATTCTGTGCAAAAAAAAAGAGAGAAATAGACTGATGAAAAAAGATTACTTAGATTTGATACTGTATAAAATAGGACAGAACCGCAAGAAACAAAGTCTAAACTGTGAGATTTCAATCAGAATTGTGAAAAGTATAGCATTTTCTTTTTCAAAAACAATCTTTCATATGAATGAGTAGATCCAAACCTTTGACTTGTAAAGCACCCTCCCCCCGAAAAAAAAAAGATTATACATCAAATTAAAATTATTAATAAGGTGTGAGGTATGGCATATTTGACCTGAAATGCTCTTTAGTATTTGATGCATTTGAGATGGTTCTTGAAAAAATGGTGGGTCATTTTCGCCTCTGAATCACTTTTAGGAGGATGCCTGTAGGAACCGTAATTGTTCGTGGAACTGCGTTTTTGGTGACCAATTCTGAGACCTTTGCAGGTGACGACTAATAAATCTCCAAGCCCATCAACGAAGAACTCTGTACATAGTTGGAAAAACACAATGAAAACAAACTGTTCTTCATGTTGATCAAAGGCTTATTATCTCAGCTGGCTTGTCTATGGTTCCCCTTCATGGGAACTTCGAACTGCGTCCCCTAGGGGTCGCTATGGGGAACGCCTTCAGCGTGACTCGTGTCTGAAGATACATATGTAAAAACACCATCCGTTGGCCGGCAACAGCCCATGACGTCACTACCGGCGTGACCATAATATAAGGACCGCCGGGAGAATACATCATCCTCTTCTTCGTCTTCACTGACTGGTCTGTTTGAAGAAACGTGCATTCTGGTAGGAATACAGTTTTCCTTTATTATCATGGCGAGCACTAGCAAGGCGTTCAGAAGTGTGTGGATCCGTGTCCTCGTTATTTGCGATGACACACACAATCTTTGCGTCTTTTGCTTGGACAAGGAGCACGCACGCGATGTCCTTGAGGGGAAAATCTGTGTGCACTGTGAGCTTTTTCTATAAAAAGCTCCGCTCTCGTCTTGTCCCTCTTTTCAAGGAAAGAGGGGCAGCCATCTGCTTCCCGCGATTCGGGACCCACCGCTGCCGAGGCACGGAGGCGAATGAAATTAGCAGTTGGATGAGTTAGAGAGGGACCGCTCCTTTTCGCGCGCGTCGGCCGATAACGAGAGTGAGCTGCTGAATTGTGACGATGCAATCTTTCTGACAGCATCAGATTCAGCAGTTAGTGCTCTGCAGGAAGAGCAGGAGATGTTTGAGGGCGAGGAAGTTGAGACTGAACCCTCTCAATCCTCCTGCACTGCATATGAACGAGTTTTTGGAGGTTATGGATCATACAAATAAATCTTTCTGGCCATAAATCCCCAGCTCGAGCGAGCCTTCCTTTCTTCATAAATCTCGATGTGGAGGTTGAGAAGGAGTGGAAAAAGCTATTTTTTCTCATATTCATAGGTTTCAGCATACTAGTTGTGCTGTTGCATATATATTTTGTGTTTTTTACCGGCCACCTACTGGACATTTAAGGTACTACTCATGACATTTTTGGTTTCACTTTTGATTTCTCTCAGTGAAGATCGTCTAAAACAATTTGCACCAGCAATGTACTTTGAGCGGTTGATTTCTTCGTTTGAGCCTTGGATATATATGTCCGTAAGTGCCATATTTGTGTTAAAACATACTGATGTCCATAAGGAGTTGGTTTATTGTCGAAATAATTGATTGATACTGCATTTATTGTGGGAGAACGAATTGCTTTGATAATTAAGCTACATGCTAACAGTTTAAGGGAATGTTAGGCTTCTCTTTGTTTAACACAAAATGCATATATTTATAGTATACTCAAAGCTAAAATAATGTTGTGAAGTAACTATGTACATTGTATTGTTTAACTGTATATGTCATAGATATATATATAATGCTTACACATACTTTTCTTCTTG